>CM038675.1:98618223-99125388 GCA_021605145.1 Aegilops bicornis
AAAGGTCACCCATCCTCACACTACTCCAGCCCAAGCACGCTTAACTTCGTAGTTCTATCCAACCCAAAGAAGCTCACTTCACAGCACTTGTTGATATATCTAGCATATCAATCATGTTATACCTTATTGATGTCTAGGACTTTGTTCATGTTAATGACTATGATGAAATTTTGAAAAATATTTCAAACTTCTCGATCATATTACGTATCATTTTTTGAAAAAAAAAATCAAAAAAAATTTCAAAACCAATTTTTTTTGAAATTTTTTGAATTTTTTTGCCGCTAGATCTTGAAAGGCCCGTAACTTTTTTTCTGTTAGGTTTTTGGGGATTTTGAAAATGTTTAACGGGGTTCCCCCAGTTAAATTTGAATGTAACTTTTCGAGTAGATGATTTTTCATATAAAAAACTTTTTCATCCGAGTTAGTATGCAAAAGTTATGCCCATTTTTACAAATTCTCGAGAGATTTTGCAAATGAAGTCGAAATTCATATTTGCAAATTTTCCCAACAACTAGACCACATATCACATGGGAAACTTATTTTCTTTTATTTTTTGACATTTTCCTCAATTTTTTTATTTTTTAAAACTGAAAAGGCGATCCACAGTGGGGGTGCATTCGGTGGAAGGTGGCCAAGTTACTAATGGCGCACCGTGGGAGTGGTGCGCCATTAGTAGTTGAACTACTAATGGCGCACCACTCCCACGGTGCGCCATTAGTAACAGCCACCTTCCACCGACGCACGCATCGTGGAAGGTGGAAGGTGGTTGTTACTAATGGCGCACCGTGGGGTGGTGCGCCATTAGTAGTTGTTCAACTACTAATGGCGCACCACTCGCTGCGCCTATTAGTAGTTTTGAAAAAATAATAAAAAATGATATTTTTTTGATTTTTTAAAACTTAGTAATGGCGCACCAGTGGAAAGTGCGCCATTACTAGTTAAAACTAGTAATGGCGCACCACCCAAGGTGCGCCATTAGTAACAAAAAATTTTCTTATGTTTTTTCCCAAACTACTAATGGCGCACCACACACCAGTGCGCCATTAGTAATATATTACTAATGGCGCACCGAGACATGGTGCGCCATTAGAATATACTAATGGCGCACCACATCACAGGTGCGCCATTAGTAGCCATTCCATCTATAGCCCTTTTTGTAGTAGTGACTCCTGGAACATCTCATATGGTCCATGACGTTCAAAAACGTCTTTGAAGTCCCGATTCTAAGCCGTTAAGTATGGTGCACTAAACTATCAAGTAGTCATCATATTGAGCTAGCCAAACGTTCATAACGCCCGCATTTGCTCCTGCAATAGGTACATCACCTAGCGGTGCATTTAAGGACATAATTCTTACATTCAGCAATGAGGATAAACCTCAGATCACGGATCCAATCCGCGTCATTGCTACTAACATTTTTCAATACAATTTTCTCTAGGAACACATATAAAAACATAGGGAAGCAAAAACATAGGGAAGCAACAACGCGAGCTATTGATTGACAACATAATTTGCAAAATACTACCAGGACTAAGTTCATGATAAATTAAAGTTCAATTAATCATATTACTTAAGAACTCCCACTTAGATAGACATCTCTCTAGTCATTTTAAGTGATTACGTGATCCAAATCAACTAAACCATGTCCGATCATCACGTGAGATGGAGTAGTTTCAATGGTGAACATCACTATGTTGATCATATCTACTATATGATTCACGTTCGACCTTTCGGTCTCCGTGTTCCGAGGCCATATCTGTATATGCTAGGCTCGTCAAGTTTAACCTGAGTATTCGCGTGTGCAACTGTTTTGCACCCGTTGTATTTGAACGTAGAGCCTATCACACCCGATCATCACGTGGTGTCTCAAAGACGAAGAACTTTCGCAACGTTGCATACTCGGGAGAACACTTCTTGATATTTAGTGAGAGATCATCTTATAATGCTACCGTCAATCAAAGCAAGATAAGATGCATAAAGGATAAACATCACATGCAATCAATATAAGTGATATGATATGGCCATCATCATCTTGTGCTTGTGATCTCCATCTCCAAGCACCGTCGTGATCACCATTGTCACCGGGCGCGACACCTTGATCTCCATCGTACCATCGTTGTCGTCTCGCCAACTATTGCTTCTCGACTATCGCTACCGCTTAGTGATAAAGTAAAGCAATTACATGGCGTTGCATTTCATACAATAAAGCGACAACCATATGGCTCCTGCCGATTGCCGATAACTCGGTTACAAAACATGATCATCTCATACAATAAAATATAGCATCACGTCTTGACCATATCACATCACAACATGCCTTGCAAAAACAAGTTAGACGTCCTCTACTTTGTTGTTGCAAATTTTTACGTGGCTGCTATGGGCTGAGCAAGAACCGTTCTTACCTACGCATCAAAACCACAACGATAGTTTGTCAAGTTGGTGCTGTTTTAACCTTCGCAAGGACCGGGCGTAGCCACACTCGGTTCAACTAAAGTGAGAGAGACAGACACCCGCCAGTCACCTTTAAGCAACGAAAGTGCTCGCAGCGGTGAAACCAGTCTCGCGTAAGCGTCTGGCGTAATGTCGGTCCGGCCGCTTCATCTCACAATACCGCCGAACCAAAGTATGACATGCGGGTAAGCAGTATGACTTGTATCGCCCACAACTTACTTGTGTTCTACTCGTGCATATGACATCTACGCATAAAACTAGGCTCGGATGCCTTGTTGGGGAACGTAGTAATTTCAAAAAATTCCCTACGCACGCAAGGATCATGGTGATGCATAGCAACGAGAAGGGAGAGTATTGTCCACGCACTCGTGAGACCGTGAAGCGGAAGCGTTATGACAACGCAGTTGATGTAGTCAGACGGCTTCACGATCCAACCGATCAAAGTACCGAACGTACGGCACCTCCGAGTTCAGCACACGCTCAGCTCGATGGCGATCCCGGACTCGATCCAGCAAACTGTCAGGATGAGTTCCACAAGACGACGGCGTGGTGGCGATGATGATGTTCTATCGGCGCAGGCTTCGCCTAAACTCCGCTGACGATATGACCGAGGTGGAATATGGTGGAAGGGGGCACCGCACACGGCTAAGGAACGATCCGTAGATCAACTTGTGTCTACTAGGGTGCCCCCTTGCCCCCGTATATAAAGGAGGGAGGGGGAGGTGCGGCCGGCCCCCAAGGGGTGCGCCTCGAGGAGTCCTACTGCCACCGGGAGTAGGACTCCACCCTCTTGCCTTGTTGGAGAAGGAAAGGGGGAGGGGAAAGAGGAAGGGGCGCGCCGCCCCCCCTCTCCTTATCCTATTCGGACTAGGGGGGGAGGGGGCGCGCGGCCTGCCCTGGCCGGCCTTCCTCTTCTCCCTTATGGCCCACTAAGGCCCATTATCCCCCGGGAGGGTTCCGGTAACCCTCGGTGTTCCTAAAATCCCGATTTCACCGGAACCATTACGATATCCAAATATAGGCTTCCAATATATCAATCTTTATGTCTCGACCATTTCGAGACTCCTCGTTATGTCCGTGATCACATCCGGGACTCCGAACAAACTTCGGTACATCAAAACTTATAAAATCATAATAAAACTGTCATCGTAACGTTAAGCGTGCGGACCCTACGGGTTCGAGAACTATGTAGACATGACCTAAAACTATTCTCGGTCAATAACCAATAGCGGAACCTGGATGCCCATATTGGTTCCTACATATTCTACGAAGATCTTTATCGGTCAAAACGCATAACGACATACGTTGTTCCCTTTGTCATCGGTATGTTACTTGCCCGAGATTCGATCGTCGGTATCCAATACCTAGTTCAATCTCGTTACCGGCAAGTCTCTTTACTCGCTACGTAATGCATCATTCCGTAACTAACTCATTAGCTACATTGCTTGCAAGGCTTATAGTGATGTGCATTACCGAGAGGGCCCAGAGATACCTCTCCGACAATCGGAGTGACAAAACCTAATCTCGAAATACGCCAACCCAACATGTACCTTAGGAGACACCTGTAGTACTCCTTTATAATCACCCAGTTATGTTGTGACGTTTGGTAGCATCCAAAGTGTTCCTCCGGTAAATGGGAGTTGCATAATCTCATAGTTACAGGAACATGTATAAGTCATGAAGAAAGCAATAGCAATATACTAAACAATCAAGTGCTAGGCTAACGGAATGGGTCATGTCAATCACACCATTCTCCTAATGATGTGATCCCGTTAATCAAATGACAACACATGTCTATGGTTAGGAAACATAACCATCTTTGATTAATGAGCTAGTCAAGTAGAGGCATACTAGTGACTATATGTTTGTCTATGTATTCACACATGTATCATGTTTCCGGTTAATACAATTCTAGCATGAATAATAAACATTTATCATGAAATAAGGAAATAAATAATAACTTTATTATTGCCTCTAGGGCATATTTCCTTCACCAGTAACTCGAAAACTACATCAAGACAGGACTTTGGGGTTGTCTCAGTGTCTTCGATATAGTTTTTATCAGCTTTCTTGGAAACCAACAGGGATGTCTCACTATCTTGAACCTTATCTGCATTACTTCCTGTACCATTGCATAATAGGGGTACTCTTCTCCAATATTTTATCCGCATTCTAAAAGAGAAACAAACAAACACATCACAGGTTTACAATGTAGTATATGAAACTCATTTTGGTAAACCAGTTTAGTAGTAAGGTGGACAGGATAACATCATGAAACAAACATATATCTATGTAGTATGGTCACTGTATGGTCAATATCATTCTAGTTTATGTTGCCAAATCAAGATAGATACAGTTCGAATCATATCTATTTAAGACAAAGCAGCTTAGACAGAATATAAGTGTGGGAAACTACACAACAATAACAACACTTGTAAGGTGCATGGCATGAGAATATAACTGTTTATTCAATTGAAACTGAAATCAACATAGAGCAAGTTACAACAGCAAACACATTAAAGAAACAGGTTTAAAACATACCTGTTGAGCCATTGGAGTTTCAATTGCATCCTTCAAATTTGAAATTAGTTGGTATGAGTAAATACAGTGATGCAAGAGCAAAGTAGTATGAACCATAGCTACGGGACCTGACCTGAGAACAATTCTTCTTCTGCTTTAAGCGTTGACTTGGGGTTCAGAGTAGTGGTCCTCGTGCTTTGGGCACTGCAGTTGCCTTACTAAATGCTCGTGTTTGGGTGCTCTGTGGTGGAGACGGTGCTGTGTCAACGGGAACTGGGTTACTATTTGCTTGGGTTGGGGTTAGAAGGGGTGTAGCTGGTTCTCTGTCCAACTGGGTAGGGGTACAATCTACGTGAGTCTGGGTTATGTGTGGTGGGGCTGGTTCTTGGGCAAGTACAACCGTGGTTCTATCTCCATCGACAAGTAGCACGATCTTTTCTGAAGACCATGTTTTTACTCCCACAAATACTGCCATCACCCCGTCCAATTGAAATGGCTGATAAACAAGAAAAGTAATTGAATGTACAAACATTGTAAGATAGACAGGTGCAATGGATAGTAGGGAAGAAAACAGGGCATGAAATAATTCACACTTATGTTGTCTAACCAAACAGAATAGTATGACATAATTTCATATATATGATGGCTAATTAAACATGATAGCATGACACAATTTCACATGTATGATGGCTAACTAAACATGATTGAATGACATACTTCAAAATATGATGACTATGTAAACATGATGACATGATATAACTATACGATGTGTCTATTAAAGTGGTTGGCATGCCATAAATCACAAACATGCCGTCGATGGAAACATGATGGCATGATATAATTCACGGATAGAATGCCATAATTCAAAATATGATGACTATGTGAACAAGATGAGATGATATAACTATATCATGTCTTTAGAAAATGGGTTGGCATGCCATGATTCAGATACATGATGTCTATGTAAATATCATGGCATGATATAATTCAAATATATGATTTATATACTAAGAAGTGAGCAGAGGGCAATCGCATATATGATGTGTCAACTAAGGAGATGGCATTCAATATCGTGTATATGATGTAAAAACTAAGCATTGCAATACAACATATGCATGATATGAGTAATATAACCCTGCCAAGTTTGAGCATACACCTCAGGGGGATAATAGGACTGGTCATCTGCCTCTGAATCCTCCTCTGAAGAGCTATCTGTAACCAGCAACATATCTTCTTCACCAGGTAGCATTGTCTGCTCTGAAGACCTTGTTTTCACTTCAGATTTCTCCATTACCAATTCAAATGGCTGATGCACAGGAAGAGCAGTTGAATATACTAACATTGTCGACAAAAGCAATGGGAAATACAAAAAAAGGACGGCATGATATAATTCACATATATGACACTTGTCTAAACAGCATGGCATTGCATAATTCACATATATAATGCCTTGCAACAAGATAGCATTGCATAATTCACATATATAATGTCTTCGAAAAAGATGGTGTTGCATAATTCACATATATGGTAATTAGACACTAAATAGGTGGCATTCACACAAATCATATCTAAACTAAGCAAATGACATAGCAATGCAAGATACCATACGCACGATATGAGCAACATAACCCTGCCAAGTTAGAGCATGCACTTCGGGGGGGGGGGGATAGGGCTGGTCATCTGTCTCTGAATCCTCCTCTGAGGAGCTATCTGTAACCAGCAAGACATGCGCTTTGTCAGATAGCATTGTTTGCTCTGAAGACCTTGTTTGCACTCCAGATTTTTCCATGACCGTGCCGAATGGCTGATGCACAGGAAGAGTAATTGAATGTACTAAAATTGTTGACAAATTTAGCACGTAATAAAAAAATGATGTCATGATATAATTCACATATAAGATGGTGGCTAACCAGGGTGGCATTGCAAAATTCACATATATGATTCCTGGCTAAACAAGATGGCATTGCATGATTTACATAAACGATAAAGAAACTAAACAGATGGAATTGACACTAAACATGTCTAAACTAAGCAGATGACATCTTTGACGTATACAGTAAGCAATGCAAGGCACAATATGCATGATATTACCAACATCAGCATGCCAAGTAAGAGCGAAGACCTCATAGGGTAAATAGGAGTTGTCTTGTGCTACTGAATCCCCCTCAAAACAATTATCTTCCTCTTGATTACGATCTGAAATGGGTGGAGGTGGGGCTGCCTTTGCGCCCACCATGGAGCGACGTCTGCATGAAATTTTATTGCCACGCAAGGCTCGTCTCTTTTGCTCTACATGTTCAGTTCCATCGTGTACAATAACTGACATGCACAGGAATAAAACATAGTGAGATTATTTAAGGAGTGCATGTACAAATCCAGAGTGATGGTAGAAAATTGTGGATAGACCCAAAAGAAATGATAGCAGGCATATAATAGCTTTACTTAAAATATACAGAAAATAACCCAACATGAAACTCATAGTAGAGACCCAAGATTAACCAGATAGTAGACAGATAGTACTGATTGCTGCCCCAATATGTACCCCACAACCATTTAAAAACTCAAGTTTCAGCATAAGTTTGGACCTGAGTCGGAGTCTAATAGGTGAACACGACGATAAAGTAGCATGTCATCATATTAAGCAGTGCATAACGTAAGCAGACACGGAAGAGTGCGACCTCTCTTGCGGACCCGTGTAGTCCTCAAGGTCATATGCTGAGTTGATGATGGTAATGTAGTTGTCGTGGTTGCCGGCGGCGGGGAAGAAGATCTGAGGCGGCGAAAGACAGTCTGGAGAGCGGATCCCTGCTGTGGTGAACCCTTCCGTCGTTGGAGCAGCTGAGCTGGGGTGGAACACAACACCGCAGGAGCAGGACAAACCACCCAAGGTTTTCTTTGACACATATCTGTAGCAGAAGTAATCGTGTAAGGGCTTGTTTGAATTTGAGGATTCTAACAATGCAGGGATAGGAAATAGACAGGAATAGGATAGGAATGCATGTGCAAAGCAGAGAATTTAAAAACACAGGATTTCTACCAATCTGGGTGTTTGGTTCACAAGAATTGGAAGATCACAGGATGCAAAGAAGCATGGTGAGATTAAGTCAAACCACAAGAAGTGTACAACCTCTTTGGCGAAGCCATGTCGATCTCAGTGTGATTGGGTTGGCCGGTGAGGATGCTCCGGCTGACTTGGCTGTCGGAGGAGGGGAAGAAGATCTTAGGCATCTGGAGATGGAGCCCGAGGTACTGCTCCGCTGTGATGGAGGGTTTTGTCGTTGGAGCAGCTCCGGTGAGTTGTACGACGCCGAGGCTGAAGCAGGACAAGAGAGACAATGTTAACCTGAGTGGAATTCTAATAGCATCTCCAATAGATGACGTAAAATACATAACCACAAAGTGCTAGATGTATACATCAGCCACTCATCTCTAAACTTAACTGTAAACTGAATTTAACTGTCGAAACTAAACTTAACTGTCGAAACTGAATTTTGCTGTAGAAACTGAATTTTACTATCGAAACAGAACGCACTAGAAGTGGGGCTACACGTCAGTCGACTGACTTTTTCGTCTCTGGTCAGTCGATTTTGCAGCCGTTGGATACGAAATCAAGGGCCTGCAGTTCATCTTCAACCTCCACCACCCTGAGCCGCCAGCCACCATCGGCCAAACAGCCGCCCCCCGTCGCCCGCGGCAGGCGGTGCGCCGCCCCGCCCGCCCCAAAAACACTCCCCACCGCTGGTCCGCCACCGCCCCGGCCATCCCTATAGGCCCCCCCGTGGCGAGCTTTTCCTCCAGTGATCCCCACGCCACCGCCCCATCACCGCCAGCGACCACCGCCCCCACCCTGAACCCTAAGATAGATAGTGAGGTACATCTCCGGTGAGCCCCCCTCCCCGCTGCGGATGGTTCTTCCTTGACTCCGGCGAGCCCCCCACCCCCTGAAAATCGACTGACCCAAAATTCGATTCAGTCGACTGAAGTGTAGTTAAATCGGAGCAGCATCGCAAGCAAGAGAAGAGCGAGAGCAGCAGCGCGAGCAAGAGCAAGAGCAAGAGCAGACCAGGCAGGGGACGGAGAGCAAGAGCAGAGAAGTAGCGAGAGCGAGAGCTAAAGCAGCAGCAGCTCCTTCTGATGTGGACGTCGCCGCCGAGGGAGTGACGCCATGGAGGAAGTGGCCGGCGACGCCACCGTGGATGGAGCCATGTCGTGTCGGCCCGGGACCGAAAGCCGGGCAAAGACTGTGAGATCGAATCAAGAAGAAAATGCGGCGATTAGTGTACAACCTATTTGGTGGCACCGATTAGGCGCAGCTTCATCCGAGGAAAGCGGTGATGATGATGCTCTCTGGTGGTGCGGTGAAGACAGCGGTGTGGGAATGGAGGTGGCACAAAAGACGAGGGAACATCGGGCAGCTCCTTGGAGGTGGAGGACGCGGTGGCTGAACCGGCGGGACGACCAGATCAACGACGGATCCTCATCTGGTACGGTGGATGAGGGACGTCGAGGTGTTGCTGTGGACGACGTCGTCGGGGAAGAGGCTACGGCTGGGTGGCGGACGGAGGAGGGTGTGGAGCTTCGCGTGTTTTGCCGGCCTCGGTGTACGAATGGGTGGGCGTATGGGATGGGAGTGGGGAACCATGGCTTAGGGACGCGCTTGTCCGAAATGTGGGGTAAGTTCTGAAAGTACCCCACCGATTTGAGGCGGTTCTTTCGGTTCAGGGGTATCACGGGCATTTCGCGTGTCGGGATTTCACAGGAGGTCGCAGTTTTCGCACGCGTTGTAATTTTGGAATAGCAAGGCGCGGGTTGAGATGGAGGGAGTTGTCGGAGGACAACGAGACAAAGATATATCTTCAATATTTCTGGCTAACAAGGCGCGGGTTGAAATTTCCAAACAAGCCTAACATGTACTGTACCAAATCAATTCGCACTACAAATGTCATTCAAAACATTGAATTCATGTTATGTTCAATGCAAATATTTCGCTACGTGTATAATGCATGCAACCTAGTACTCAAATGAATGTTTTAGTGCATTCCAAACGTATATACTACCGCTTCAATATGAACTAAATTTGAATCTGTTTCTCTATTTGAATAAAATCTACAATAATGATTGTTGTGAGGTCAAAGCATTTGAATTCGTTTCTTTGTTTTAATAAGATCTACAATCGTCATTATTGTCAAGTTAAACCATCGTTTGTGTATTATCTTCACAGCACACCACATGATTATCTGGAGTTACATATGAACTATGTGTACTATATGAACTCGAACTCGATTTTTTGAGTCCACTTTATGTTGATTTCAAATCATAGTACATTTCAAGCTCTAGCTAGATCTTCACAAACTAAACCATGTCTCATATGTATAATGTGTTTATCACATTATGTATGGAGCCCCGCCCCCTACACCTACAAGTATTTAGATGTGAGTTGCAAACACCACACATTACCAGAAATTCAAATAAAATGTGAGAATGTTCGATATATAGTATTGTTTAGATTGTTCGATATTTAGTTGTAAGCTGCAAACGCATACACATTATCACAAATTCAAATAAAATGTGAGATTATTCGATATATAGTATGGTTTATATTGTTCGACATTTAGATGTGAGTTGCAAACGCCATGCATTATCACATTATGGTATAACATGTGCAAAACCACAACACGTGTATCACTGCTATATTCGTGCATGCATATGTTTAAAACACTATGGTCTCCTATTCAAATATATGAATCCACTTTCATATCAAATTATGATCTTTGTTAGTCTCTTACACCCACATAATCCTCTAACCTTTGTAGCTACCACTAACATTCTCTCGTGCATGCACACGCCCTCCTCGCTCTCCCCCTCCCTCGGCATTCTATCCTTTGTGCACATTCATTTTTTTTCTTTAGGTCGTTCTCCCATGGTCTCCACAACTACTTTTCGACACACACCGATCGATAAACCTCTAAAGTGATGTCTGCCTACAACATACACACGCACCTTCAATCTCCTCCTTTATGTGTCTGTCGTGGTTTTGTCACGGCAGATGTCCTTAGTGTCAGGACTTAGTCGCGAGGCCAACGCATCTATGTGGTAGCTTGAGAGGGGTTGCGCGGAATCGAGAGACGCAACACAAGACAAGGATTTAGACAGCTTCGGGCCCGGAAACATCATCCGGTAATAGCCTTACATGCTGTTTGAGGCTAGGTCTCATTATGATCACGAGAGAGTCGCCGGTGAACCGGCTCTTTGTGTCTAGCCCTAGAGATTGTTTCTTCTTCCTTCTGTCTCTCGTCCCTCTTTGGGGAGCCCTGCCCCTCCTTATATATGTTGAAGGGGCGGGTTACATGTGGAGTCCTATTAGGACTTGGCCTAGTTTATCTCTAATACAAACCGGATACAAGTCCTGGTCTTAACTCCTTGTAAGGTAAATATTCCTCATGCTTTTCCTCTTAAACCAGCCCACCATAGTATGAACCGGCCTTCATGAACCACCCATTGGGCCACCGGGTCTTGTCGCTCCTCGCACCCGCCTGCCGGATTACCAATGAGCCGTGAACCGCCAGGTCCAAACTGGTCGCCGGTGAATCGCCAAGTGTCAGCAGGGTCTCAAATAAACCGCCATGTCCGGCCGGGTTATACTTCTGGCCGGTTTACGCCGCAGGGTATATCCCCGACATTAGCCCCCATTTTAATTTAGATTTATCCATGTTAAACTGATCCTGTAAAATAAACACAATAACAAACTTGACAGATTATGCTCCGGGTTAAGAATTCTTGTAAATCGGCACCTGATCATCCTTAATTCCTTGTCATTTCCTTCTTCTAGAAAATCCAGGTCAATAAGCCAGCTTCATACTCAATTTGTTGACACTGGTTTCTCATAGAGAAATATTGTGAAGAATAATCCACTTGAGTCGGCTTCCAAAGTTCTGATTTAAGAAATATGGGTCTTGAAAGATTCATCTGATATTCAGCCGGTTTGAAGATGTAAAACTTGCCGGTTTAATATTACCAAAATTGTCGGGTTATAAAAACTAATAATTTCGGGTCATGATTGTTTCCAACGCCGGTTCATGATTGTTGCCAATGCTGGTTCATGATTATTGATGACGCCGGGTTATGATTATTGATGACGCCGGGATATGATTGTTTGCAGACACCGGGTCATAATGATTGGTGATGCTGGGTCAATCTCGTTTCCTAAAAACTGAAAATCGGAAGATTTTTTCTCCCTTATATCCATATTACCTATAGCCCCCAAGTCTTGAACAGAACAAAGTGTTGATTTGAGACTTGTTTCCATATAATTACTGCCACTTTGAAGAAATCCATGTTGTTTATCTCTAGTAAAAACTGAATACTCCATATATCTTGCCCCCAAGTACCGGGTTGTCATACTTGCAGCAACCTGGGACTTGTAATTGCTTATAAAAGCTTCAATCAGTGTAGCCCCCAAGGGCCGGGTCATTATGCAATAATGAGCAGGGACTTTGTAAATATAATCATGTAGACTTGAGCAGTGATGTGTAGCCCCCAAGGGCCGGGTTAGTATGATATGATAAGTCGGGTCTTCAATAAGATGAGCAAAAAATGACTTTGCATTAGCCCCCAAGTGTCATGGTGCATGCTCGCAGCGACATGAGACTTGCATATTTGCTATAATCTCAATTTAAATAATGTAGCCACCAAGTGCCTGGTCGTAAGCCTGCAGCGACTCTGGACTATTCCCTCAATTGTAGAATAAATTATATCCTTTGATAAAATAATATCCATTGCGCTAAAGCGACTTTGAAAACCTCAATAATAACAGTTATTAATAACCATAATAAAAATCCAGCAATGTTGGCTATTCAAGATAATATAATCCGGTATGAAAACCTTATTCATTCAAAATCATAATGAAAATTCAGCCGAGTTTGGCTATTTGAATAATATAACCCAATGATTTATAAGCGCATGATTCCAATGGCGCAATCCAAATATATACTGGCGACTTATAGTCAAAAGTCAGGCCGGTTTAACAAACACCGGATAATTTCTCATCATATACCGCGACTTATTGTCTTAGAGCCAAGCCGGTTTAATAAACATCGAGATAATTTATCATCATACTGGCGACTTATAGTCAAAATCTAGGTCGGGTTAATAAACACCGGTGATTTATAATCATGCTTTATTCAGCTTGTTTCTGCATACAACAAGTTTAAAGTGTCCTGGTGGTTTACTGCCGGACGGGTCATAATGCCCAACATATAACCTGGGTTTATAACCAAGGCTGCACTTAAGAATAATCAAATATGAAATATATCATACCTGTGACATTGAATCACATCGTTGGTTTACAAACTTTTTGTAGTAAGAGTGATAACCCCAATCTTGAGTAATGATAACTCCTTTCATCTTGTGCGGTTTACGATAAAACTGCATCGGGTTGTGATAAACACCGGTTTAACCATATATAATACTGGCGACTCGTAGTCAAACCAGACCAGGCTGATAGTCTCCGGAATATAACTTGATCATGTACTGACAACTTGTAGTTGAATGCCGAGCCGGGTTGATAAATGCCGGTTTGAAAGCATCACAAATCTTATGAAAACAAAGAAAACTTAGCAAAGGCAAATAAAAACCATTGTAGTCGAGGCTTTTCACGGGCTGCCAGGCCCCAAATTCGAGGCTTTTCATGGGCTGCCAGGCCACTGAGTTAAACCATTTTTGCAAAGCCTTTTAAGATGGTCCGCAATCCTTAACCAATCATCGTTTTAACTTGACAAGTTCAGGGTCTGCATTTTAGAGTAACTTGTGAAAGTTCGAAGGGTCATACCAGGTTTACCTGGGCGGCGTGACTTACTTAAAGAGGCAGGTTAACCCGGGGTTTTAGGTGTATACACTAGCCTTCCAAGCCATGGCTTGATAGCCCATTACAAGTGTAGATTCTAAGTTCATTGCGATAGCAAAGAATCCCCAAGTAACATTTTGTGTTGTGCTCAGTGGGTGCCTATGTTTGAGTTGTTGCTTTACAACACTCTCTTTGGCTCCGGATTGATTTGGCTTTGAGCCGATCAAGAGGTGTGACTATGGTTCGGATACGACCAAGCCCCCAAGTGATGTTGTGGCATTGCACCGATCAAGAGGTGTAGCTATGATTCGGATACGACCAAGCCTCCAAGTGATGTTATATAAAGCTTTGATAAGCTGAATCAAGGGGTAAACCGGACGCTGCCTTATGAAATAGAAGCCCCCATGTGATCAATAATATGATAGGATAATAAGGCGGGATACCCATGTTTGAACCGCGCATCATGGCAGCAGGTCCTCTTCGGCAACTTTTAACTTTTTGCAAGAGATAAATACTTCTTGAACTGGATGTTAAACCGGATATTAAGAGCTTCAAAGCTTTGTGGGAGACATCTTTCTCTTGAACCGGATTTTAAATCGGAATCTTCATTTTC
Source organism: Aegilops bicornis (assembly GCA_021605145.1). NCBI lineage: Eukaryota > Viridiplantae > Streptophyta > Magnoliopsida > Poales > Poaceae > Aegilops > Aegilops bicornis. Next base: position 98,632,650 of record CM038675.1, read on the forward strand.
AGCCGGAATTTTTTCTGACAACCTTTAAACTCGAACTTGTGAGAGATTAATTATTTTTGAACCAGAAATTCTTAAACCGGATTTGAGAGCTTCAGAGCTTCGTGGGAGAACAGATTTCCCTTGAACCGGATTTTAAACAGGCATTCTTCATTTTGAACCAGAAATTTTCTGACAGCCCTTAAATTTTCATCCATATGGTAGTAGCCTCCGGGACCGGGTTATCTTTCCCTCCAGCGTCCTGGGGTTCTTGACTTCATTGAAAAACTGGCAACCTTTGCTGAGTCATATCATTGTATCCCCCGAGTCTCAAGTTGACTCGAAGAGTTGGCTTGAGATTCTCCATATTTGACCATGATATAAACCGGCATAACTTGTATATCATTGGTGTTGATAGCATGATGTGAATCCACCGAAGGTTGAGGAGACTACGATGAGTTATAAATGATCCCGTATGAGCCGTGTCAGCAACTCGGCCAATGGTTCCTTCCAACTGGCTATTTGAAGTTACCCAAACTGTAGTGGCGGCGACTTGTGCGCATGCTCATTGAGCCATCCAGGGCAGACGGCGGTTGATGATAATTTGCCTCCAATTTGAAAGAAAACCGGGCTACCCAAGCAGTGACTGGCTCATACTCAATAAACAGCTCATGCAGACAGGTGCAGCCTGGTGTGTTGATGTAGACCAGGCCGCGAGAGACGGACGGAAAATACGACCGCAACATCAGAGGTGGCTCAGACAGATGAGTCGGTCGCGGCATTGTAAGCCGGTGCGGACGGGAGGGTTGGCCGTAGCATTGTAAAACGGTGCGAACTGGGAAAGTCGGCACCGGCGTTGTAAACCGGCACGGACGGGGAGAGTCGGCACCTGGGACGGTCCCGGTGAGTTGAAGTAGTCCGGGCCGCAAGGGCGGCGTCTTGCGCACATATATTCATCGAGATTGATGACACAGTTAGATGCTAGCGCATTATAATGATGGTGCGAGCTATATACCCATGACACGATCATCGCCCTTGCAGTGATCAATTGTTCTGCATCAAAAAACATCACAAGACTAGAGTAACTGTTTTTTGACAAAAACAATACATGCTAATGAAATAAACTTAAACGGATATCACCTGATTTTTCCGGACAACAGATGATCAATATGTGGCGTTCAGAGATGACTTTTTCAAAACCGTTGACTTCCCAAGACTGTTATCCTCATGTAGATATTCTCCACGGAGTAATAATACTAGTGGCGAGAGCACTAGTACAGAGGGCATCCGATAAATTTTGTTTTACGCTTCGGCAAGGCACTGAATTCTTGTTTTGCCTATTAGACTCGACCAACTGCTGAAATTTAGAGATCGCATGATGGTTCCTCCTGACTTGATAGTAACGTCTCGTACTGAGGTGACCCCAGCACGGTACTGGCGCCGCCGCCATAGTGATACAACAACACGGAGACCAGGCGACAGCTTGAAGTGGCGGCTCAAGGCACGGCACGACACACGATGTTAACAACTCTGTATAGCAGACGGGGCCTCAAGGCAGCTCAAAAGGAGGCCAGCAGAGGCGACCTGGCAACTCGCCACGACGGGCCGGCTCACGGGTGAATGCGGAGCTTCGGCCTCGGTAGAAACGGAGCGAGGCGAGGTCACTTGGAGGCGACGACGGCTCCCAGCGGCTCGAGGCGAAGCCGGCGACTCAGTAGCTCGGGAGGTCGCGATGCACAGAAACGGGCGCCGAGACACTAGCGGCAGCTGCGGAAGCAATGATGGCGGCCGGCGGTGGAGCCGTAGAGACTTGTGCTTTTGAGATGTTGCTCCTTTGCCTGTTTTACTTTTATATACTCACGTGGACTAGTAGCAGAAACTGCTTCGAAACTTAGAGCTTTTGACTCGAGCATGGAGCAGCAGTGCGACGCACCGAAGCCAAAAACGTGTCCTTTCCTTTCACGGGATCAATTCCTGGCACTCTTTCCTTTCAACACCTCATCTTCTAACTGATGCCGACAACTCCTGCTGATGTGTTTGTTTTTTGTCACCCTATCCTCGGGAGTAGCAGTAGTCAGAAGACACCAAAATACATAAGTGTTTGGTGGAGCCGATTCGCTTCAATCTCGACGGAAAATGGAAATCTCTGGATTTGATCTTGATACGGACAACTGTTCGCTTATCGGTCTTGGTGACTCCTATACGTAGTGGCGGCGACTTGGCGAATCGAACAAAGCAACCGTATTTTGATGACTTCGATACGTGCAGATGAAAAACCCCTTTGCACTTGGCTGTCTCGCAGCGATGAAGGAAAAAGGTGACCCGGCCACGACGGATCGCCTGCTTGCATGCGACAGTGCACACAGATTTTAATTTTCTCAGACCTCATTATAAATTTTGATGTTGACGCAGATCTTTTCAACCCGGCTCTTCTTCATTCGAAAAATCACGAACTTTTCAATCCCTGGAAGAGATCCCTCCAAGAACTCAACACCACCGTGCGCGGGCCCCACGGTGGGCGCCAACTGTCGTGGTTTTGTCACGGCAGATGTTCTTAGTGTCAGGACTTAGTCGCGAGGCCAACGCATCTACGTGGTATCTTGAGAGGGGTTGAGCGGAATCGAGAGACGCAACACAAGACAAGGATTTAGACAACTTCGGGTCCCGGGAAACATCATACGGTAATAGCCCTACATGCTGTTTGAGGCTAGGTCTCATTATGATCACGAGAGAGTCGCCGGTGAACCGGCTCTTTGTGTCTAGCCCTAGAGATTGTTTTTCTTCTTCTATCTCTCGTCCCTTTTTGGGGAGCCCTGCCCCTCCTTATATATGTTGAAGGGGCGGGTTACATGTGGAGTCCTATCAGGACTAGGACTAGTCTATCTCTAATACAAACCGGATACAAGTCCTGGTCTTAACTCCTTGTAAGGTAAATATTCCTCATGCTTTTCCTCTTAAACCGGCCTACCATAATATGAACCGGCCTTCATGAACCGCCCGCTGGGCCACCGAGTCTTGTCGCTCCTCGCACCCGCCTGCCGGATTACCAATGAGTCGTGAACCGACAGGTCCAAACTGGTCGCCGGTGAATCACCAAGTGTCAGCGGGGTTTCAAATAAACCGCCAAGTCTGGCCGGATTATTCTTCCGGCCGGTTTACGCCGCGGGGTCTATCCCCGACAGTGTCCTTGCCCCGTGTCTCTCATACGGTCCCACACACGTGTAAACTCTTGCCCCTCTTTTCATCGATCTCACAACCGCACACTCCTCCCCCTATCTAGCTAGTAGCTGGGCCTCTCGCACCACCTCCTAGCTCCATTCTCTCTTTATATCTGTTTCGTCGGGCCTTATTTGCCTCTAACAAATGGCGTACACCGACCGATCTCCCACTATACATATAGCTAGCTAGGTCCTTATAACTCGTTTTCCCCACGCGTCGATCGATCTACCTCATTAGTTATGTCTCCCCCTTCCTCCGACAAACAACAATTGATCTACCGATCTAGTTAGGTTTGCTTACCAAAGACATGGTTCCCCTTCATCATCCATGGATGTGTCCCGACAGATCTATCACGCATGTGCACACACATAAACACATCCCCACTCTTATTGATAATATTGCAGTTCCACCCTCAGTTTGTCTAGTAGGCCTCTCCCACCATCTTCGAGAAGCAACTCCATCACCCATCCAGCACTCTACCCCTCTCCCTCCCTCTCTCTCTCCTCTCTCTCTCTGTCCCATCCTATTTCCCGTCCTTCAGTTATGTATGGATGTCGACCGATCTCCCTCAAGACATAGCTGGGTCTCTCCTTCTCAACACATATACGAGTCGTTTTACCTCTATAATTAGGCATCTGCCTACCCCTCCCCCCAACCGCTCCCACACACACACCAATACATCGAGCGCTCTGGTCATGTCTCCCTGCCACACACAAACTTGACTTGTGCCCTCTGACGTTCTAGTAGCTAGGTCAGTCGCCCTATATATTTGACTTGCACACACACACAATTTCGATGGCTCTCTTCATCGATCTCGCACCCACCCACTTGATACTCTCTTCGACTCTATCGATATCTATGACCCCTCCCTCTCTTCTCGTGGATCGCCCGACCCTCTATATATGATATGGATAGGCCTCCATTTCACACACATTGCATGCAAATTTTTGTTTGAGATGTCATCGACACATATTCCCACAAATACATTCACCTAATCAACCTCCCCCCCAAAACAAAAAACACTCACTAACGCACAAGCCATTCGTCTAGGTTTGTATCTCTCACACACACCCACGTAGGTGGGGGACGTGCCCGAAGAGAAGAGGTGCGCGCATGGCGCACGTACTCCCGTCTCTTTTCCAACCACACCCGCGCGGGTACACGGTGGAGCTCATTTCTGTATGAAAAGGCAGCCCGCGTGGTAATTTGACACGTGTACTGGTTGTCCACTAGATGGAGGGATGATCGTCTACCACGGGTGAACAAACAAATTGCGACTTGATGCGTTATGTTAAAAAAGAGGCAAACCATGTGGGGCCTACCTTAGAGGAAAGGCTCTATACACTGGAGTACTTTTGATGTGTCATGTAAACTCGCAGAACGAGGAGATGCTTGCTTAGTACGCCGTCTCCCCCGCCCACGGGTGCGGTGGCTCACAGATTTAGGTGAAGCTTGCTTACTACGCCTTACGCCCGCTCCCTCGCCCACGTGCGCGGTGGCTCGCAGGACGAGGAGAAAATTTTACTAGTACTCCCTCCATTTACTCCTCGTCCCTACCTTGGTTAGAGAGATTATCATATTATTTGGAATAAATGTCCTTTAGTTGATTTCAATATGAACTACTAGTACATACTCCAAACACTGATGTATATAGACGTATTTTAGAGTGTAGATTCACTCATTTTGCTCCGTATGTAGTCCATATTGAAACGGTCGTAATAGTACGCACTCTCCCTCGCCCCTCGATCCTCGCCACGCGGTGGACATGCAGCAATTCATTCAGTCTCATATAGCCAAAGACGATATACTGCAGTACCATTATTGCTCGACTTCCCGAAGAGGCAAAGAGCCAATCGCAAGGTTAATAGTTTGGAGATTCCAAGCGCAAGGTTTATAGGAGAACGAGAAGTAGGTGCGGTGTCATTTATAAATAAAGTTTTTTTTCTTCAGTGGCACGTACGCAATATAAATAGGTTCATATGGAGAGAAAAGGGAACCACTCCACTATATACATAGGCAGGACGAGCCTACACGGTTGCTTGATGGGGTTGCTCTCTTCAGTTTTCACACTCTCTCCCACAAAACCACTGTGGCCACATGTCTAACATCCCGGCGGATCACGTCCACCGAGGGAAGGGGTGGATGCTTAGTGTAGATGCGGTCGCTGTCACTCACGACAAAAACCCACTGTCGGCACGTCCCGATCAGGGGTCCCCGCCATTCTCTCTCACAAAGCCGGTGAGGTTGCCTTCGTCCATTGCGCACTGCCGCGACGTGGGTAGTGTCTCCTCCCACCGCCCTCCTCTAGGTTGAGCTACGTCCCGACATCCCTCAGGTACAACTCCCTTTACAGTCGGCTTGCACCACTGATCCAGCTGCCCACATCACTCCATGTGGATATTTCTCTACTTCTTTGCCCCGCACATACCTCTACTGGCTTCTACGTACTGTATTTGTGATGAGTTTATGTCTCATCAACTAGTCCCAGTAATCTTATTCTAATCACGCTTCTTCAATTTCTTTGCCACAGGGATGCTCATCTCGATTTTGGTGAAACTGCACAAAATGAAACAATGGTCAATGGGTTGCAAACTTCATTTCTTAGGAAGCGCCAACATTGCCAGCAAATTAAAGATTGGTTAGGGTTTACGGTTCAAGGGCTAGGGACTGCATGGATCATTTTTTTCTTTAGTCGTCTCTGTTTCAATGGCTAGGGACTGCATGAGTAGTAGTAGTACTGTACGCCTTACGCCCGCTCCCTCGCCCACGCGCGCGGTGGCTCGTAGGACGAGGAGAAAATTTTACTACTCCCTCCGTTTACTCCTCGTCCCTACTACCTTGGTTAGAGAGATTATCATATTGTTTGGAATATATATGTCCTTTAGTAGATTTCAATATGAACTACTAGTACATACTCCAAACACTAAAGTATATAGACGTATTTTAGAGTGTAGATTCACTCATTTTGCTCCGTATGTAGCATAAAGTTGAGACACTTATTTTGGAACGGAGGGAGTACATATTTTCTATGATCTGTCAATCATTGAGATGCAATAGCATGCATGTTAGTCTCCTTTGTATTTGATGAAATGTTGCAACGGGCAACCTTGGACGCAAGATACATGTAACAGAAGCTGGAAGCTTCATAGCATTGTACTATCTCGCTGATAAATTACAGTACGTACTATACAAGTACTTCCTCCGTTCCTAAATATAAGTCTTTGTAGAGATTTCACCATGAACCACATACGGATGTATATAGATGCATTTTAAGTGTAGATTCATTCATTGTTGTTCCGTATGTAGTCCACCTAGTGGAATCTCTACAAAGACTTATATTTAGGAACAGATGGAGTACTATGTAAAGAGTTAGGTGTCGCACGGTGTCCATAAAATATGGTGATAGTGTGAGGTGGGCCATGTAATCAATGAGCCTGCGTGTTTTCACTGCTCTTGTACTCCTCCGCCGTAAGAATGGAGAAAATTGTAATCTAGTAGTACCTCCTTTCGCCGAAAGCGTGGGACATCCAGCAGTCCTACCACCTCAGTAATAATGACCAATGAGCCGTCAAATCACATAGACCCAGCAGTAAGTTGGACGGACGAAGCAACCATCACTCTTGAATCCGCTTCTCCCTTCAACGCAGGCGCCAGTGAGAGGTTGCGTCTGCTCTGCCTGGTCATGAATGCCGCACCGATTCTTTGGAGCGGCGCTGACCGTTTCGGGCGGGAAGCGCGCGCGGGCGATGGAGGGGCTTTGGGTGGGCTAGGTTGGTTAGGAGCGGGCGTGGCAGTTGTCCGCCTGTCCCTACCGGACACCCGGAAACGAGAGGATGCACCGACTCTCGGGGTTAAAATCATACACTACACACCATCTCTATGTAGGAGTAGGTCGATATGTCGCTCTCTGTAACACACACATGTTGTTAAACACACACACGCACACGCACACACAGGTTCATAGAATAGGAAAATCGTGCGAGTGCAAAACCACAGGAAGTGAGATACAAATGGAGTACATACAAGAAGAGAAGAGGTGACGAATATTCCATCAAACCTGGACTGAGGAGTAGTACTCCCTCCGTCTAGGTGTTAAATCATCCTACAGAAATCAGATATTCCCAAAATGTTTAGGCGTCGTCCATTAACTTCGCATCTCAATCCCCTCCCGACCTCGTTGCTAGCGAGCGTTGTTACTTAGGGAGCGTTTGGATCCTTAGCAAGAATAGCATATAGCACAACCGGGCAAGGTTAGGCGTTTGGAACTGTTAAAATATGTTAGCTTTTGTGGGCCAGCTAGCTTGGGTGGGCTAGATAAACCTTGCTAGCTAAGCAGAGCCAGATAGGCTCGCTTCCGACGACAAACTTCGCGTAGTAGTAACATAGACTAGTAACATATGCATGTTGTACTAGTCCAAGTTACTCATCACTATGACCAGCCTAAGCAATGTAACCAAACGCTCCTTACTCTGCATTGTTATCTCCCCCGGAAAACCAATGCATGGAGCCAGGGGCGGACCCATTCTTTTCCTTTATGCAGCCCATTTCACTTCCGTACGCTGCCTTTGATGTCCCCAATCCCTATCGATCGAAACCGATCAGCCACCATCACACCGTTGCCCTGCCTCGCCGCCTCGTGATGCCCTCCATGCCACCATGCTGCATCCCTTCCCAGGTTCTTCCAACCAAAGGTGTTCGTTGAAGGAGAAGGAAGTCCACCTGTTTCTGGGGCTGTCCACGCAGGAGGCAGCCTCCCACCGCCACGGCCACACATCCTGCTCAAAATTGCAAGCGAGCATGCAATAAAGGTAGCAATGATGAGCAGGTTCTTTTGATCGTCCCTTATTTTCTAATCTTCACGCTCTATCATTTTTAATTGTCGTCATCCTATAATTGTTGTCACGTTGACATAATTCTTGAAAGCTGAGTACTGAAATTAATTACAAATACGATAGAAGTTAGATTTTAAACGATTTTTTGTGTCATATAATTTTCGTTTAGTCCTTGAGAATGATTCTTTTTTAAAATATTTCGTTCTGTTTATCGTCTTGCCTGAATGCATACAATTGGCCAATTCATGTTTTGATGTACCTATTTGATTGCATCTTCTATCCAGGCTTCGATTTTTTGTTGCCTATAAAAGTTCGCCCCGGGTAACTTCAAATCCTGGATCCGGCACTGCATGGAGCGCAATTACGCGTTGATCAGTCAAGAAATCAAAGTTGGCTTGCATGCTAGTTAATACGTGGCCCTGCATGGTAGCTAAAACGGCATCTCTTTGTTGTTTGGATTAATTGTTGTGTTTAGAAACAGAAATCAGGGCTTTGATTAGAGGAATGACCGGTCAAGTTTCTCCTTCTCCTCCAATCTGCTTGCATCTTGGTCCCGCTGCATCTTCTAACGTGACTTATTACACCTAGACGGAGGGAGTCGTATGAGATGCGGTGGCACACTAACTTAGGTCGAATACAAGTGCCCAAAATTGTGTGCATGTTATAATAAGGATTCACTTAAAATAGTACATGAGCGAACAGAGGGATCAATTGGACAGTGTTCCCGAGCAGTAGCGAGATGTGTGAGGTAAGATACACCACTGGCGCTTTTAATTTTTCTTATTAATTTGTTTGTTTCACCCTCTGACTGGTGGGACCCAACGTACTACGTGGAGAGAGGTAAGGTGACTAAGGCTGCATTATTTCTGCACCACTGTGGATAGTCTTACCACCAAAGCCACATGACACGATTATGATTTGAATCCCAATGACTCCCACACAGACAAAAAACACGGCATGCTTGTCACACGAATGCAGGAATGTATAAAAAGGTTATTTTCCTCTCTTTGAACATAACGGGAGGGTTGTGTAGCTGGTTCGCCTGTTTGCTCATCAAACTTGAGGTCTCGGGTTCGATAACTACACTTGAGCATAATTCGTGCCAGGAGGATTCTTTGACTAGTCAAAATGGATGGATACGGAGCTATATGATCTCGTAGTGACCGTATAATCACCTCATCACGTATAAGCTGCAGCCTCGGCGCTTGTTTTCTAGGGTTTGCACTCTTCACACTCTCTCCAGTATATATATACACGCTGGAGCCTCAGCGCTTGTAGTTGCTCTCTTCACACTCTCTCACCCTCTCCAGATCTAAACAAGACTCCGTTGGCCTCTCTCTCCCCTCACTTCTGGTGTGCTTGTAGTTGCTCTCTACACAGTCTCTCACCCTCTCCAGATCTAAACAAGACTTCGTTGGCCTCTCTCTCTCCCCTCACTGCTGGTCAAAGAGCCGGCATGATCCGTCCACCGGAAAGGGAAGGAGGCTTAACGCTGTCGCCATCGGCGAGGGAGGGAATCCACAACCGGCGCAGCTGTTCACTTTCACCCAGCAGTGGCGCGGGAGGGCCTCCGACCCCTTCTTCTTCGCTGTCGTACATAGTGTGGGTCGAACAGCCTCCGGTCGCCCACCGAACCACACCCCAAGAACCTTAAGGTATAATTTACTTATTCCACATGCATTGCTCTAGCTGCATGTGGGCTTTTTCCGTATCTGCACTCGAATCTAGGTGTTGGATCAAACAGGAAAATAGTGGGGAAAGTTGTATACCATGAATCTAGGACGTGGTTCAAAGAGGAAAGGAATGGGGGAAAGTAGTGGGAAAAGTTGTATAGCATGAATCTAGGACGTGGTTCAAAAAGGAAAGGAAGGGGGAAAGTAGTGGGGAAAGTTGTATCGCATGAATCTAAGACGTGGTTCAAAGAGGACATGAATGGGGGTAAGTAGTGGGGAAAGTTTTATAGCATAAATCTAGGACGTGGTTCACAGAGGAAAGGAAGTGGGGAAAGTACTAGTACAGACTGGCTATCCAGCACCTACGTTGGTCGAAAAGGGAAAACAATGACAAATGCAGTACGCACATCTGTAACGAACTGATCTTTTTGGGGGACAAGGCTGTAGAGTTTGAGCAGGACTAGATTTGCGGCGCTCACATAGGGAAAGGTATCTAAAGATAACAAAACTAGGACCAACACAAATATGCTCCTTGATTGTTTATTCTTTGTTGCAACAGACTGTGCATCACCCCAGTACATCGGTAGATGCACATGGTGCTGGTGTGTCCACTGTCCCGTGCAACTCTTTAGTTGTTGTTAATCTAAGGCCCTGTTTGGTTAAAAACTCCCTAGTCCCTACCTGCTTGGTTCCAGGGACTAAACGTGGAATAGAGGTTATTAAATGACATGCTAAAAGACCATGTTACCCCTAGTAATGAACTAATAGAGACAAGGTGCGATGCGTGGCAGGGGCAACTATTGGAAAAAATCCCAAAAAGACTCTCCCTCGGGGTCTTCTTTCTTTAGTCCCAAATGCCCACTTTTAGTCCCTAAAAGTCCCTCCTGTTTCGTTTAGATGGGACTGACACGGAGTTTTTTTACTCCCTCCACCAAAATGTCCCTGTAAACAAGCACCATCTAATAATGCCGCTGGAAAATTGATGCAGTGCCACAGTTAAAAGCAAATTACATGTTTAACGAATTACAATCTCTCTGTTAATATTAATCAATGCCACCATTTGGGAAATGCTACTGTCTTGCTTTCTTTCCCATTTAGATAAGGTAGATGCTTCTTTTTGTCGGCTTCTGTGTCATCCACTGTTATTGACCACTAATTGTTTCCTTTGCACCTCTGTGTAAACAGGGTTATCCACTTCACCTCGTTGCCATTGTGACCTTTTGTTGCACTATACAAAACACTTTTGTTTTAAGAGTGTTTTGTGCAGTTCAACCAAAATGTCACACCGACAATGTTGCTTGATTGCTTGATCTTAGTGGAACTGCACAAGAGGAGATCCTACTTCCTATCCGTTTTGGCATATTTGGTTCAGATCTTCTTCTTGTGAGTTGTTTGAATTCCGCGTCATGAGAGGTCAGTACTAGCATTCTTTCACATGATTCTGCAGTGTGCTTTACATGTTGTGCTACTTGTATGGTAATGTTGCTTGATTTTAGTGAACTGCACAGATGGAGACAAGACTTCCAATCTGTATGTGCACCGCAATATCCCATTGAGGTAAGATAAGGATATTTCACAACTGTTGGCCTGTATTTTGCCACTTTCATCAGAAAATTAATGTCATTGTTTAGTGCTATACTTATGCAACCTAATTGACATGCCAAATCTTACATTGAAGGCGAAGCTTATGCATTATTGAACCAAGTGATGAAGGGGAAGAACAAGCGGAAGAAAAACAAAAATCAACTCCTGGTGCTGTAATGAAGCACCGGAACTGTGATGACACAAGTAATGATATAGTTTTGCATCTTAATTTATTGCTATGGCTGGAACGAGCAATTGTTTTGCCACTGATTTGATGCCACTCTTAATGTAATACGTAATTATCTCTACTTGTGCAAATAGGGATCTTCTTTGAAGATACCATATATTTTAGTGGAACTGCACAAGAAGATGTTGGAAACATTAATCTAATCGAGGAGTATATAGTAAGCATGGCCACCATAGTAGATAGCAACAGATGGTTCCGGAGAAGTGCTTCATCTGTATGCTCTACACAATAAGCCTCCTGAGAAAGGTTGGTACTCGCCCACTAATTTCATCCATATGATTGAGCTTTGTCATATCTATTGGTGTTGTGCTACTGTTTAGATACTTTCATCAAAAAGTGGTATGGTCCTTGAGAAGTGCTTCATCTGTGTTGTTTTAAATATTTCCTTTCCTTTTCTTTGAGCAAACAGGGATGCTAGCATTTAGTTATCCTCTTGTGTTTGCACAACAGGATCATTCTCCTCTGAAGAAGAATATGGAGTACGTGAAGTGATAGTTCCGATTATGCCAGGATGAAGAAGCCCTGTCTATCTTCTCATCAGAAGGAATAGTTGAAGGATGGTTACATTACCCCCCACAAGACCAAACTAACTTCGGCTCAGAAGGACTGACAAATCTCCATTTTCTTGCTGTGATGCGCGAGTACAATGTTGTTCTAGGATTCTTTCCGGTGAGTTCCATTTTTGTAAAAGTGTGCTCTACATGGACCATGTAGGTGCCTGTTTAAACTGTCAATTCATAGTACAGTTTGCTTTATACTAATCACTTTTTTGTATTTGTGCAAATAGGGGTGCTCAGCTTGATTTCAATGGGAACTGCACAAAATGTTCATGAATACATCGAATCATTCATTTCGACCACAAGAAATGAGGTGCCGATAAGTTCAAGACATTGCAACATATAAGGGAGAAATCATACAAGCTACGCGCGAATTTGGTTGATTTTGGTGGAACAGCACAAAAAGAACAGCTGGTTTATTTAGCACGAGGTGCCATGTCAATGTCCGAACTGATGGCAAACCCTGCCCATTCCACAATCGTAGGCATTTGATATTTTGGAATGGGAAAACCTTATCAAATTTTGCTCATTGATTTTAGCAAGAAGACATGCGTTTGATATTTTCGAATGGGACGCCCTTTGCTGTCAGCAGCGTCGATCCATTTTTTCTTTATTCTTTAGTTGTGAAGTAAATATTGGCTCTGACATGTGAATCGCTGAGATGCATAATCATCGATTGTTTTGAATGTTCTCTATGAATTGCCAGGCCTGTGTGTTTGATTGCAATGTACAGGAACGCTAAAAAGCTGCTCAAACTCTTTGTACTCCTTCTGTTCCTTTTTACTTCGCACATTGTGAAAGTGCATACTTTTTTCTATAAGATTGGTCAAAATAGAGATACTTTGACTGCAGACATAACTTGTACAAAGACTCGAAAGGAACGGAGGGAGTACATGTGAAACTGCTGCAAACAAGGTGATCACCCTGGGAATAATACTAGTACGTATTATTTTGCATGTTCATCCAATGCCATTGATACAAGAATCTTATATTTACTAATTGAAAGCACCATCCCAGCTACCACGTTAATCCTAGGAATTAATAACTAAAAGCCGTTGGATATAGTTTAAGGAGAAAATTGGCCGCTAGATGGATGTAGTTTTTATTTACCAAGCCAAATCAATGTCTCCCACGTTTCCAGCCTATCTCCATGTCCAAGTGTACTTAAAAAAACATCTCTGTGTGCTTCCTCTTGCTGGAGTCCCAAAACAAAACTCATATACGTGTAGTTTACCTAGAGTCCTACCCAGTGCATCCCCTATTGTGCATTGCCCCCGTCCCCTCAAGTTAGGTCTCAATCTACATGTTCCCGGTCCTCCCATCGCCCGATCTTCCACATCACTGCTCCGCTGGGAGCGTCAGATCCAGCCTCAAAATCGAGAGTTGCAGTTTTAGTCAGGCCACTAGCGCAGTCGTCATCAGCAGTCCTGTCCTTGGATGGTTTCCACGACGCTGCTCCACTGAGAGCGTCACCTCCAGCCTCTGGCTTGAGATGCTGCAATTCTGGTCATAGCAGCAGCACCATGGTCCATGTACGTCTCCTATGATCCCTTCAATCCAGATTAGGCTTCCTCTGTTTCCTCTATGCTGCTTATGGCGATCTGATTTTTTTTATAGGTGAACGGATTCAGCCGCCACCTTTCTCTCCTCGAGCGCACAACCTCAGGTTCACCCTCGCCATGTCTTCTTTCCTTTGCCATACAACATCAGGAATAACCATGGACGGACAAATCATGTACCTGAAACTGAATGGAAATATAGATTTTTCCTTGGATTAATGTCCTCATGCTGTTCAATTAGACCAATTGGTTGTAATTTTTCCAGGGCAACATAGTTCAGACCACTATTTTTCCTTTCGTGGCTTTCATATCACAAGAACTTACAGGGAAGAAGGAGCGGGTGGTCATGTGGAGATGATGACGAATTTAATGCAGTTAAGTTGTCGTTTCTGAATCCAGAGAAAATGCTTCTTTAATACAATGACAATTTGCTGCAGGGCATATCGTACTGGTGTTAGAGCAAAGGGATTCTTTACGCTTTATAAGCATCACTCAGATTTTTTTTCTTTTTTATCTTCGTGTAAATGCTGGCGGTTTTCATATTCTTTTTATATGCTTGAATGTATTTAGAATCTTGCATCGTTACTATTGTTACTGCTTGAACATCATATAAAAATTACAAACAGAATTGTTAAGACCATGGTTTAATTATTTTGGTTATTTTTTCTAAACAGGGGCAAAAACTACTATTTGGAAGTAGTTTTCTGAGGAATATTAACCGTGAGAACTTTCCTACAGAAGGACAACATCCACCCAAGCTTCCTACAAGCTATTTCCATAGTACCACTAGATTGGTGAGGCGGCAGCACACTAGACACCGTTTGGGACTGGCAAGCAAGTAATCCTAAATCCAGGAATTCACTTTTGTTTTCTCTAGCTGCAAAAAGCCTACTCATCCCTAATAGTCAGGGAGTATTATTTCGCTATTTCTGAGGCTTGAGATCGGCAAATCAATGTTTTCCTTAAGTGTATTTTGCTGCATAGAGAAGTTCGTGGAGGAAAATATTGCTTTACATAGACGTGTGTTCCAAGTCATGAAGATAAACTAACACTTCAGGTTGAGAAATCTGGAGAAAATATCCGAATTTATTAAACTATCGCTGATAACATGTCTGGAGAAAATATGTACAAGTAGTGGGACAAGGAAAAGCTAGCAAATATTTTTGTTGTATAATGATTTACTTGCATGATTTTAGATGCACGTATAGAACGCTCTAATGAACAAAGGTACACATGACACATGTATATTTAGATGACACATTATTGCACCTTTTTCTACTTGAAAGTGTTGTAAGCCAATAGCAAAGCTGTTGCTTGCTTCAGGTTACAATTCTACTACACCAGGCGTAATTTATTTATTATGTCTACTACACATTATCATCGAACCAAAATGATGGTGTTGATATGGTGCAGGCTTTCATGTGTACCCTGCGTGATATCAATTAATTCTTTAACTCTTTTATTCATTTTAGAAGTTAAATTTTGAGTGTAACAAAGCTTTCTTTGTTGGTAATCATGCATAAAACATTATCATTGTAAAACGATACATTTGAAGAAGAGCAGTATGACACCAAGGTATCATGGGTGAAATTTAGTGTAGTTGTTGGTGCTCCAATGAAGCATAAAGTAAATAAATCCCTGTCGTGTGTAATCCATGTGTATACGTCACTAAATTATGGATGGCTATTGTAAATCATATACTATTCTGTAACATTGTAAAGTATTAATAAAATTACGAACTAATATGTTAGAACATATGTCTGTTGTGCTATTGTAAATCATATACTATTCTGTTTGCTACAATGTCATATGCATGTGAAATATGCATGTCGAAATTTCACACAGTAAATTTACTTTATTCCAAATGTACTATATTTTCATTATATTCCCGTAGTGTTATAGAGTTTCACTAAAATTTAAAAGTCTAATAGTGGTGCAGATACTTCAAATATTGAATCACCAGCTTACTAAAAAAATATAATTTAGTCCCAACCGAATAATAGTCTACATAAATGGTTAGTTATTTTCAATAGTTATACTACAGTGTGCATGTGTAATTTGCCTACATAGCTTTTGACAAATAATTATGTTTTTTAATAATTTACATTTATCTGTTATGTCAAATATCTAGCCCGTGCGGCCGCGCGGGTTGACGGCTAGTTTGAACTAATCAAAATAAATTCATTCATACACGGTCGGATTTCATATAAACATGCTGGATTTAATTACATTTCATACATTCTTCAACTAAAAAGGAGTGCGCTGAAGGTATAATTAATTAACCGAAGCTACCCACCTGTGTCCGGCTGAGCCGAACAGAAGCTTCAGTGACTTAACTGCAGGTGCAGTTGCGTAACTGACATGTGGCCCAGATGCCTGTTGGGCCCACGTGTCAGTCAGCCAACTGCACCAGCAGTTAAGTAGAAGCAGCGTCCTTCTCCAACATAGCTCTCCGACTCCACGTCGCCGCCAAGAAGCTAACCGGCCGTCAGTGGTCAACCCGCCTAGCTTGTCATAGCGATTAGGGCAACTAGGAGCCCAATGATCAAGATCCCCACATGACAAACACCTTTGTTCTTGTCATTCTTCTTCTTGAAGTTCGTGTGTTGCACAACCTTGTTCTTCCCATCAAACTTTGCTTTACCATCAAACTTGCCCTTGTTCTTGAACTTGTGGGGCTGGAAGTTCTTCTTCCGTATGCATCGGCACTAGATCCTCCCTCAATTCCTCGAGCACGTGTGTCCTTTGCTCTTGCCTTTTCTTCCACATCAAGAGTGCCAATGAGATCCACGAAGGAGGAAGCTTATTGATGATACCTCCGGCAAGAAACTTGCATACAACTGAAGTGCTCAAGTTCTCTAGCAAATGACTGTATCTCATGAGCTTGCTCAACCACGGAGCGCTCTTCAATCATCCTGTAATCATAGAATTGCTCCATGATGTACAGCTCAGTGCCAGCAACCGGAGGGTAGCAGCGGTTGCCTTACTTGGACCCGAGCGGTGGCGACCTACCGTGTTCTACTCTTCCTCGTTTTCTGTGTGGCGCGACCACGTTGGCAGCGGGGCGGGGCCTTGGCGGAGCCGGCGATGTCCTCTATCTCGTTGCCGGTGGGCGGCGCCTCGGCGGAGCGGGGGAAATCCTCCCCCTCGTTGCCAGCAGGGTGGGGCCCCGGTGGAGCCAGCGGTGTCCTCTGCCTCGTTGTTGGCGCCGCGGGGCCTCGGCGGAGCAGGGCCTCGTCGACGCCAGCGGAGCGGGGACTCGTCGGAGCCAGCATTGTCCTCTGCCTCGTCCTCGGTCTCGCCAAACAGCAGCTCGCCCGCTTCATCACCCTCTTTGTAGGAGGCCACAGTCTCCGCCACCCGCATGCGGTACCGCCAGCGCTCGAGGCGGCCCTCGCGGGAAGAGCGGTATGAGTCGAACAGGGCCTCCTGCTCCGCCCGCTCCGCGGTGATTTGCTCCTGTGCCTGCAGGTGCTCCTGGAGGAGATGGTGGTTGTAGGCGGCATCGGCATGCGCCTCCCGGAATTGCTCCTCACGCTTCTGCCTCATCGTGTCCATATATTGGGCACGGGCCTCGCCGATGGTCATGGTGCAATGCACCGGCGAGGATGGCACGGAGGAGGGGGTTGGCGCCGGATCGTCGACTACCATGTTCTCCATTGGGACGTCGTCGTCCTCCGGCTGCCTGTCGGCCAGCCGGTCGGCAGCAATGGCTGCCATCTCCTTGCGGTCCGTCGTCCGCCTGTCCCAAAGAGCACTGGAGCGCGAGGAATCCATGGTGGGCAGTAGTGGTGTGGACAGGAGAATAGGAACGAACGCAGATGACTGCGGCTATGGCCGGCACAGCAGTTTATATAGAAATGGTGGGCGGCGGAGGGACGAATGTGTGGTGCCAGAGTAGGCGCCTCGGCAACCGCGTATCATTAATGTGGGCAAGAGAAGGATGGACGGACGACACTTGTGTCGTTTGAAGGCGGAGCAATCGCATGCACCGGGAAGCGGGGCGAGCGGCGCTGGCCGTTTCGGGCAGAAAGCGCGCGCAGGCAAGGGAGGCGGTTTGGGTGGGCCAGGGCATTCAGACTCGTGCTTGGCAGCGGGTCGGTCTAGCAGCCGGACATGCTGGCTCGCCAGCTACCTCGTCGAGCTGAGCGACGACAATCAGACGATGGATGTAGCTTCCGACCAGGAGCCGGCGCCACCATCGAAGCCGGTTCATGCCGTGTTCACCATAGAGCAGGCGCGGCCGCACTTCGACGCCCTAATGGCGGAAGAGCTACCAGCATAGGAGGACCTGTGCTGCAACCTCCGTCTCCTCAACGAGCACCGGTGAACAAGCAAACGACAATGCTGTTGCAGAAATGTGGTCCTATGATCCTGGCTTCCCAAATGAGCAGCTGGCGCTGTATCATACCATCCATAGTGCTCGCGAGGTCCTCTCCGTCGTCCTTCGAGTTGTTGCGCTCGCCGTGGCACTGTCGTCTCATGTTGTCAACATGGTCAACGGACATGAGGATGAGGAAATGACTTTACTTGGAGAGGATGACAATGGGGACCCACCAGGGGCATAGCCGCACGTACGCAAGTCCTGACATCACGGTCCCACACCATTGTCAACCTATGTAGTTAATAAATGAGAGAATTGCACAAGAAGCGTCCGACAGCTGGGACCAAGCAGCTCGAGCAGTATTTGTGTTTTTGAGGTATGAGCACTGCAGTATTTTTCTTGAGCGATGTTTAGCCGAGATATTAATTTTTCTCCTCTGAACAACAATGAAAACATCGCTGCAGCTATTAACTGGGTGGGCTGTGGCCCTTCTAGCCCAGGCCAGATATCCAGCTCAGATATTAATTTTTTTCAAGCTGAAAATGGCTAGCCCAGCTATTCTTTTTTTAGGAATACCAAGGCATGGTCAAGTTGACGCGTATGCAAGGCTTTGTCAACTTATAGTCAACACACGGTTCTAGTAGCAGTGGTCGTTGGATGTCCATCCAACGGATGCCGTGCTTCTTCTTGAATCTCGGATATTCTAGCTTCACCCGTCCAAAAGATGATTCCTCCCCCTGACATCTAGGGCACAACGTTTCAGAAGCTGACCTGTGGGCCTACTAAGTTCACGCGTACCAAGGGCTTTGTCAACGTAGTCAATATAAACGATTCTAGCTGCAGTGATCGTACGATGTTGTAGGATCGAAAGTATGTCTAGAGGGGGGGGGTGATTAGACTACTTGACCAAATAAAAACTTATCCTTTTCCCAATTTTAGTCTTTGGCAGATTTTAGCTATCTAAGCACAAGTCAAGCAATCTTAACACAATTCAAGCAAGCATGCAAAGAGTATATGAGCAGCAGAAAGTAAAGCATGCAACTTGCAAGAATGTAAAGGGAAGGGTTTGGAGAATTCAAACGCAATTGGAGACATGGATGTTTTTGTCGTGGTTCCGATAGGTGGTACTATCGTACATCCACGTTGATGGAGACTTCAACCCATGAAAGGTAACGGTTGCGCGAGTCCACGGAGGGCTCCAACCACGAAGGGTCCACGAAGAAGCAACCTTATCTATCCCACCATGGCCATCGCCCACGAAGGACTTGCCTCACTAGCGGTTGATCTTCACGAAGTAGGCGATCTCCTTGCCCTTACAAACTCCTTGGTTCAACACCACAGTCTTGTCGGAGGCTCCCAAGTGACACCTAGCCAATCTAGGAGACACCACTCTCCAAGAAGTAACAAATGGTGTGTTGATGATGAACTCCTTGCTCTTGTGCTTCAAATGATAGTCTCCCCAACACCCAACTCTCTCTCACAGGATTTGGATTTGGTGGAAAGAAGATTTGAGTGGAAAGCAACTTGGGGAAGGCTAGAGATCAAGATTCATATGGTAGGAATGGAATATCTTGGCCTCAACACAAGGGTAGGTGGTTCTCTCTCAGAAAATGTGAATTGGAGGTTCGTTCTGATGGCTCTCTCCATGAATGAAGAGTAGGTGGATGGGTATATATAGCCTCCACACAAAAACTAACTGCTACACACAATTTACCAATCTCGGTGAGACCAAATTGAGAAACTTCGGTCGACCGATACAGCAAATCTAGTGACCATTAGGATTTTCGGTGGGACCAACATGCAACTCGGTAGGACCGATATGGTTAGGGTTAGGGCATAACGTAATCTCGGTGAGACCGATTACACAAACTCGGTAAGACCGACTTTGGTAATAAGCTAACCAGAGAGTTGGTCAGGTAAACTCGGTGGGACCGGTTCGCTCATTTCGGTGGGACCGAAATGCTACGAAAGGGAAACAGAGAGTTTACATTGCAATCTCAGTGGGACCGATCGCTCATCTCGGTGGGACCGAAACGTTACAAAGGGAAACAGAGAGATTACAATCCCATCTCGATGAGACCGAGATCCCAATCGGTGAGACCCGTTTGCCTAGGGTTTGGGGCAGTGGCTATGACATCTGAACTCGGTGGCGCCGGATAGAAAGAATCGGTAGGGCCGAGTTTGACTTTTGGTTTAGGTCATATGTGGATGTGAGAAAGTAGTTGAGGGCTTTGGAGCATATCACTAAGCACTATGGAGCAAGAAACTTATTAAGCAACACCTCATCCCTCCTTGATAGTATTGGCTTTTCATATAGACTCAATGCGATCTTGGATCACTAAAATATAAAATGTAGAGTCTTGAGCTTTTGAGCTTGAGCCAATCCTTTTATCCATAGCATTTTGAGGGGTCCACTTTTCTCATCCATGCCATGCCATTCATTGAGCTTTTCCTGAAATATTCTTCTTGGAATAATGTTAGCTCAATGAGCTATATGTTGTTAGGAATTACCAAAACCACCTAGGGATAGTTGCACTTTCAATCTCCCATTTTTGGTAATTGATGACAACATATATATCAAAGCTTCGAGAAATGATAATAAGAGAGAAAAACATTGTCGCTTTGAGAAGTATGTGATAAGCAAGAGCTCCCCCTAAATTTGTGCATAGTTTAAGATTTGCTTTGGACTGCAAATGCACAAGAAGTTAGGCTCATGGGTTACTCTTCCATGTCACATACATCTTGGTGGAGCGTTCAAAATGATCATAATTGAATACATGCACTCATCACCAAGCAAAGTGAATGATCATATAGAGATAAAAGGATAATGTCATCCAACAAGCATAAATGTAGCATATGATTAAACACATGATCATGCAAGTATCACACAGACATAATGTATCTCAAACAAGAAAATAAAGTTCAACCACCAAAGCAAGAGAGAATAAAAGCAACACTCTCTCGAAGCCTATGATCTATACATTTTCTCCCCTTTGGCAACAAGTTACCAAAAAGTTCATAGAAAATGCATAGTACTAAATCGTCTCTCAGGCTTGATCTTCAGGTGGTGGTGTAGACAGAACGCCAAGGACGAAGGCATCAGTTGATGTAGATGGAGCTGGTGGAGTAGGTGCTGGAGCTGGTGGCACTGAAGCTGTAGCTGGTGCAGATGAAGTGGCTCTGGTGTCTGTCATTGGCACTGCAGCTGATCTCTGAGCTCTAGGCACTATGTGACCTTCACATCCATGGCATAGAACTTCTGCTCCATGATCCTCTCCAAGCTCTCCTGTTTTCGAGTCAAGGTGGCCAGCCCCTTCTCAATCCTCAGAGTGGATGCAATCAAGTAGCCAATTTGATCCTATTTGCTCTTCAAAAAGTACTCAGATGCCTCTTCCATTGTTGGCATCTTGGCAGCCTTCTCAGTCCTTGCCTTCTCCTTCTTAGCTTGTGCTTGCATGGAAGATGGTTCATATTCATCCATAACCACTTGGTTGTCCTCAAAGTCTGGATAGATAGGCATGTGCTCCTTGCCCAACAAGTATGTGCCTGTGCCCATCTTGGAGTTAATCAGCTCCTGGATCTGTGGGGCATATCCACAACTCCTCATTTGGTCAGCAACTGTCCTCTTGATAGTCTCAACTATAAGGCCCATGAACTTGAACTTCTTTGGCACATCAAATAAGTGTAGCGGATTTATTGCATGTCCTCTGATCATGTTGTGATCACCTGAGTTGGGCAAAAGAGTGTGCCTGAGGATCCAGTTAATGGTTGGCAGTCCTAACAGAAGATAATGTACTGATCCAAACTTGTGTGATTCTATAGCAGGATCTGGGATGTCCTTGTACATATGTGCCATAGAGTTTTGATCCATCTTCTTCTTGGCATAGACATCCAAGTCATCCTCTTCCTCCTTAGGTGCATTGATCAGATCAGCCCATTCTTCAATAGATGATTGGTACCTAGTACCTTCAGACATCCATACTATCCTCGCCATCCGGATAGAAGTGTGTCAGTGGAGTAGAATTGCATTATGAGCTCCTCATTCCACTTTGTGAGCTTCGCCCAACAAAGTCTCGCCACTCCACAAGCTGTGGCTGTATACACACCAAGATAGTGTTCTTCATTCTCCTTCATGTAGGTCCAGTCAGCCACCTCATGTCACACACTATTGGCTTCTTGTCCAATAACATTGTCTCATAGAAATCCTGCTGTTCCTTTGTGTGGAACCTGTAGTCAACAGCAGTCCTCCTTTTGGTGGCATATGGATCTGACTCTCTCCATAGCCTCAATCCTGAGTCTCTCGTGGTCTTCATGTTCTCAGCTACAGGATGGGCATCATTATGATCTGGAATTTTAGGCTTCAATTTTCTCAAGACATGTGTCTCGTCATCTTCTTCTTCAGCAACAGTTTCAGGCACTAGGGACTTGTTCTTCTCAGCAGCTGGAATGTTCCTGGTACTCCTCTTAGGTACAGTCTTGGGCTTGGAGGCAGCTTTGGGTGCTTCTTTGGGCTTTGATGATGCAGCCCCTGACCTGATAGCATCACCCATAAGCTTCTGAGCCTTGGGTGCTGGTGCAGCAACCTCTTCTTCTTCCTCCTCTTCCATCATGGAAGGCTTTCCAATTACTCTGGCCATGGTCTTCTTGACCCTTTCCTTCCTCTTCTTTCCTTCTGCAACAGCTTCTTTGGGTTCAGATTCCAAAGATGCTTGAGTGGAGGCTCTGGCTTTAGACATGGGAATCCTTTTGGCAGGTACTTTGGTCTTCATACCAGGCTTAGTGGCAGCAGCTGTGCCATACTCCTTCTTGAGCACCTTTTTCTTGGAAATGGCCTCATCCTCAACAGCCAAATACTCTTCATCCTCAAATTCAGAGGTTCTCTTCTTTCTGGTCCTGGTGGCAGCTTTGGGTAAGTTGCTTGGAGTGCTCCTGCTACCCTCATCAGAGCTGCTAGAGGGACTAGTTCCCTCACTCATTTGAACCTGCTCCTCTTCCCTGTTCTGGCTGTCACTTTGATCAGACATATTGCAAACACTGACTGCAGACCCTATGAATAGATATAGATGAGATGGAGTGGATGAGCATCACAAAATACAGAGATTTTTGCAAAAGAATGAGTCAAAACTTAGTTTTAGTTTTCCACAGAAAGCATTTCGGATCAACCGATTTGTAAACTCGGTGATACCGAAGCAGCTTTTGGAACCTAAACTAGTGAACTCGGTCAGACCGAGTCACAGTTCGGTGGCACCGAGACTGCTAGGGTTTCACAAAGTCCTGAATTCGGTCACACCGATTTGCAGTTCTCGGTCAGACCAAGAATCGCATGTGCAATGGCCTTAGCCGAATCGGTGCAGCCTAGTTCTACAACTTGGTGGGTCCGAGATGGTTTCGGCGGAAACCTAACTCTAAATTTTCAATTCATCTCTAATCTACGGAGTGTTTTGACTGGATAGAATAGTTTCAATCGTAGCAAGATTCATGTTGAACACAATGTGCTAGGAATCGGACGGGGATAGCACAGTGATCGAGTCCATACCCTAGTTCGGCGATGAACTCGCTACGGCGGCAACAGTGGGGGTTATTTCCATTGAAGGTTGTGGAGACCAGTGACATGAGGCGGCTGGCGACAAGGAGGACGATCCGGAGACCCTGGAGGCAAAGCGGGCTACGCGCGGCTGAAAGAGTTTGGAGAAAGTTTCCAAATTTTTGCCCGTGGGTATATATAACCCGACCCTGTCGGTGTGACCGAGTTGAACAACTCGGTGGCACCGAGATGCATAACTGCTGACAGTTACAACAACTCGGTGTGACCGAAAACTTCAAATCGGTTGCACTGAGATTCAAAACCTAGATCAACTTTGTGATCTCAGTATGACCGAAAGGGAAGAATCGGTCAGAGCGAAACGCACAAAGAAGTTTTGGAAGTTTAAGTCTATGACGAATCGGGGACTCCGAGTGCTCCTCACATAGAGTGGTTCGAATCTGACTTGATCAAATTTTGTGATGTAGCATGAATAGAGTTTGAGACGAGAAGAGCATAGATAGCTAGAGAAGGTTCTTAGGCATTATTGTCCATCCACTTGGCAAGAAAAAGAAACCAATCAATCAAAACAACAAGTGGATGTCCTCGAATGAGTAAAATATGCAACCAGCATGCTCACAAATAAAATGGCAAATGAATACGTGGCCAAGCATGCACAACCAATTCTAGCATCTATCAAGAAATTGGCGATGACTAGGTCATCTATATTTGAGTATATTGACTTAGGAGTCAAATGAGAACATTTGATCATAGGTCATACTCATTGTTTAAGCACAAGTGGGGTTACCACTTTTACATAAAGCGTTGTTGTGTTCACACCATTAGAGTTGCTTTAGCTCAATTCTTAGAGTAAAGCTCCCCCTAGATGCGAGATCCCCCCTTAGAGGGATGAACTAACCTTGGGTTTTGTCGACGATGACTTCATGTAGGTGTTGAAGATGTTGGTGCTCAATGTTGATGTAGATCATTTGGAGTGAGTTACACTTTCAATACCTACACGGGTTAGTCCCACAAGGAACAAACAAGGATATCCACAGACATAGAGTGATGCACACACATGATAATGTCTATGAGAGAATTAGGTTACCTTATCCCTTGTCTTACCAACAAGAGGGTTTGTGACTCCTTAAACTAGTGCAAGATGTGGAAGTTGATTGCACTTGTAATTGCCAAAATGATATGAGTGAAATATGTTGGCGGAGTCGCCCTCAAGAACTCTCTAGTTCTTCTTCTTCGGGATCCACATCATCTTGATGGGAATCCTTGGAGTTGTAGTCGATTTGATGAAGTAGAGCTTGACGTAGTCTTGGGAACCCACTTGACCAAGGCCTTTGGAGCTTCTTCAAATCCATCAATCTCCTCTTGAAGCTTATCCTTGACTTATTGCTTGTGGTCTTCTGGAGGAAGATCATCTTGAGCTTGTGTCCCCTTGAAGGAAGTAGGATCATACTTCTCTTGTTGAGGAACAAACTTCGTCTTGGGGTATTGATCTTCTTCCCACTCAACTCCATTGGCATTCAACTTTCGCTCAAAACCAACACCTTGGTTCTTCCGTGCCTTCCTTGCTTATGCATACAATTTCCTCAAATTGCTTACTCCCGCAAGGCTCTTGTAAACACCTTTCTCTATAATTCCCTTCAATAAGCTATTTTCTTGCTCAAGTGTAACTTGGCTAAGAGAATTATTAGTGGAATCAAGAGAACTACTAGAAGCAACAACATTGGATTTAGCATGATTATTGTTACTACTATAGGAAGAATCCTTCTTGTTCTTGCTACTAGACTTGACTTGAGGCATGTAAGTAGATAAGAATAAATGCTTGGCAATGTAAGAAGAACTTTTCTTACGAAGATCATCATTGATTGCCTTTAAGAACTCATGCTCTTGCTCAAGGTTGAGCTTTTCAAAGCGTAACTTCTCATGAGTCCTTAAAAGGTCTCGATGATCTTCTAAGATAGTTTCATGAGCTAACTTAAGAGTGTTTAGTTCTTTAGTTAGAAGCTCAATCTTCTCCTTATCATTTTCATTCGTTTTATCTTGATTAGCATGATTAATTGACGTTTCATCATAGTATTCATCACTAGAGTTGTCAACAAGTAAATCATCATCACCTAACAAGTCATCTTCATCACTATTGAAATCAACATACTCGGCATGTGTTACCTTTGGACCTTTGGCCAAGAAGCATCTTCGAATTCCTTCATTTGGTGAATCAAATATGTCGAGGAGTTGGTTGACACAAGCGCTAGACTGGCAACACCTTCATCTTGAGTATATTCGGAGTCGGAGTGATTACTTCTCTCGGAGTGATTGTCGGAGTCGGAGCCGGATACCCATTCACCAACATGAGCTTGATGTCTTAGTTTTGTGTAGCTCCTTGATGATTTGTCCTTCCTTTCTGAATCTTTGCTTCTCCGGGATGTTCTTCGTTCATGACGATCATCTCTACTCCTCCTCTCTTTTGGTGGTGATTCTTCTCTTCTACTTCTTCTCTTGGGTGATTATTCTCTTCTTTCAGAGGGTGCCGCACACTCATTGGAATAGTGTCCGGGTCTCCCACAATTGTACCAATTACGCTCTCGACTAGAAGATCTTTTGTCATTGTAGGACCTTGACTTGGAGCTTCTCTCTTTGCTTATATTCATGTAACTTGTTGAAGTTCTTCACCATTAAGCTCAATTCTTCATTGAAGGCTTGTTTCTCACTTGATGATGTGGGGGCTTCACATGAGGCTTTGTAAGCACCACTTGACTTGTTGTGAAGTTCCTCCTTATCCTTGAGTGACATCTCATGAGCAACAATTCTTCCAATGACTTCCGTTGGCTTGAGATCTTTGTAATTGGGCATCATTTGGATCAATGTGCACACGGTATCACACTTTCCATCCACAGCTCTTAGTATCTTCTTGATGATGAATTTGTCGGTCATCTCTTCACTTCCTAAGCCGACAATCTCATTTGTGATAAGAGCAAGCCTAGAGTACATTTCAGCGACACCTTCACCATCCTTCATTTTGAACTTGTCAAGTTGACTTTGAAGCACGTCCAACTTGGATTCCTTGACAGAGTCGGTACCTTCATGCATATCAATCAAAGTATCCCAAATTTCCTTTGCATTCTCAAGACGACTGATTTTGTTGAATTCTTCGGGGCACAATCCGTTGAAGAGGATATCACAAGCTTGAGCGTTGTATTGCATCATCTTCAACTCTTCCGCGCTAGCTTCACGTTTCGGTTCTCTCCCATCAAAGAATTCACCTTGCAAGCCAATACACACAATAGCCCAAACGGCGGGGTTATGTCCAAGAATATGCATTTTCATCTTATGCTTCCAACTAGCAAAATTAGTACCATCAAAGTAAGGATCTCAACAGTGATAATTTCCGTCGCTAGACGCCATACTCTCCTAGGTTGTGAAACCAAGGCTATGACCACCAAAAGCTATGGAAATCAAAGCAAATGGAGACCAAAGCTCTTATACCACTTGTAGGACCGAAAGTATGTCTAGAGGGGGGTGATTAGACTACTTGACCAAATAAAAACTTATCCTTTTCCCAATTTTAGTCTTTGGCAGATTTTAGCTATCTAAGCACAAGTCAAGCAATCTTAACACAATTCAAGCAAGCATGCAAAGAGTATATGAGCAGCGGAAAGTAAAGCATGCAACTTGCAAGAATGTAAAGAGAAGGGTTTGGAGAATTCAATGCAATTGGAGACACGGATGTTTTTGTCGTGGTTCCGATAGGTGGTGCTATCGTACATCCACGTTGATGGAGACTTCAACCCACCAAGGGTAACAGTTGCACGAGTCCACGAAGGGCTCCACCCACGAAGGGTCCACGAAGAAGCAACCTTGTCTATCCCACCATGGCAGTCGCCCACGAAGGACTTGCCTCACTAGCGGTAGATCTTCACGAAGTAGGCGATCTCCTCGCCCTTACAAACTCCTTGGTTCAACTCCACAATCTTGTCGGAGGCTCCCAAGTGACACCTAGCCAATCTAGGAGACACCACTCTCCAAGAAGCAACAAATGGTGTGTTGATGATGAACTCCTTGCTCTTGTGCTTCAAATGATAGTCTCACCAACACTCAACTCTCTCTCACAGGATTTGGATTTGGTGGAAAGAAGATTTGAGTGGAAAGCAACTTGGGGAAGGCTAGAGATCAAGACTCATATGGTAGGAATGGAATTTCTTGGCCTCAACACAAGGGTAGGTGGTTCTCTCTCAGAAAATGTGAATTGGAAGTGTAGGTTCGTTCTGATGGCTCTCTCCACGAATGAAGAGTGGGTGGAGGGGTATATATAGCCTCCACACAAAATCTAACCGTTACACACAATTTACCAATCTCAGTGAGACCGCATTGAGAAACTCGGTCGCAACGATACAGTAAATCTAGTGACTGTTAGGATTTTCGGTGGGACCGACATGCAACTCGGTAGGACCGATATGGTTAGGTTTAGGGCATAACGTAATCTCGGTGAGACCGATTACACAAACTCGATGAGACCGACTTTGGTAATAAGCTAACCAGAGAGTTGGTCAGGTAAACTCGGTGGGACCGGTTCGTTCATTTAGGTGGGACCGAAATGTTACGAAAGGGAAACAGAGAGTTTAGATTGCAATCTCGGTGGGACCGATCACTCATCTCGGTGGGACCGAAACGTTATGAAGGGAAACAAAGAGATTACAATCCCATCTCGGTGAGACCGAGATCCCTATCGGTGAGACCGATTTGCCTAGGGTCTGCGGCAGTGGCTATGACATCTGAACTCGGTGGCGCCGGATAGAAAATATCGGTAGGGCCGAGTTTGACTTTTGGTTTAGATCATATGTGGATGTGAGAAAGTAGTTGAGGGCTTTGGATCATATCACTAAGCACACTGGAGCAAGAAACTCGTTAAGCAACACCTCATCCCTCCTTGATAGTATTGGTTTTTCCTATAGACTCAATGTGATCTTGGATCACTAAAATATAAAATGTAGAGTATTGAGCTTTTGAGCTTGAGCCAATCCTTTTATACTTAGCATTTTGAGGGGTCCACTCTTCTCATCCATGCCATGCCATTCATTCAGCTTTTCCTGAAATATTCATCTTGGAATAATGTTAGCTCAATGAGCTATATGTTGTTAGGAATTACCAAAACCACCTAGGGATAGTTGCACTTTCAGATGTCCATCCAACGGCCGTCGTGCTTCTTCAACCTCTGGTCTTCTTGCTCCGGCCGCCTAAAGCAGCGCCGGTCGTGTCACCGCTTCCCCGCCTCCCGTGGTCGGGTTGTCTGCCGCCGCATGCCTCACCGCCCCCTACTACTCCCACCGCTGGCCAGGGCATCCCTCCACTCACCCACACCCCCTGTTATTCTGTGCCGACGGCAGCCTCACACCGCAGCCGAACCAGTGAACCCTCGTACTCCTCTCCGCGTGGGCATCCACTGTCGCGTCTTCCCCGGCTCCGCGTCGTCCCCTTCCTAGGCCTCGCCGTCGTCCACCGCCCTGGTGCTCTCGGCGCAGCGTGGTCAACGTGGTCAAGGAACGACTTCCATCGGAAGAGTACTGTACGTGGAGAGGCTGACAGTTGGGTCCACGGCAGCCTCAAGGAAGTGCCTCCTTATTATGCGGAAAATAATTATTCCTCCACCTGATAGCAGGGACCCACCAGACGGGCCACCGTATTTGGTGAAAAATACGTTTCCCCCCTGACTGCTAGGACCCACCGGACGGGCCAACTTATTTCGTGAAAAAAAACGATTCCCCCCGCTGTTAGCTCGGACCCACCAGAGGTGCCCCCTTATTATGCACAAAAAATGAATACTCCCCCTGCTAGTTGGGACCCACCTTGGTGGGAGGCTGACTTGTGGGCCTACTAAGTTGACGGGGACGGAGTGCTTTGTCAACTTAGTCAATATTAACGATTCTAGCTCCAGTTACCATACGATGTCCATCCAACGGCCGTAGTGCTTCTTCAACCTCTGGTCTGCTTGCTCCTGCCGCCCAAAGCAGCGCTGGTCGTGCCGCATGCTCCTGCCTCCCGTGGCCGGCTGTGCTGCCGCAGAGGCCTCACCGCCCCCTACTATTCCCACCGCTGGCCAGGCCCTGCGACGACGACAGCCTCACACCGCAGCCGGACTAGTGAACCCTCATACTCCTCTCCGTGCGGGCTTCCACTGCCGCGTCTTCCCCGGCTCCGCGTCGTCCCCTTCCTGCGTCTCGCCGTCGTCCACCGCCCTGGTGCTCTCGGCGCGGCGTGGTCAACGTGGTCAAGGAACGACTTCCATCGGAAGAGTACTGTACATGGAGAGGCTGACAGTTGGGTCCATGGCGGCCGCAAGGAAGTGCCTCCTTATTAATCCTCCACCTGACAGTAGGGACCCATCGGACGGGCAACTGTATTTCACGAAAAAAAACGTTTCCCCCTGACTGCTGGGACCTACCAGCTACATCTTCGCACGCAAGGAAGTGCGACCGGGCAAAAAAATGATTCACCCCCCTGACTACTGGGACCCACCAGCTACATCTTCGCAGGCAAGGAAGTGCTTGACAGTCGGGACCCACCTGGTCGAAGAGTATGTAGCATTGCCATTCTGGTCGCGAACGTGTACGTACATACTGGTCGATGTAGAGGCGCGCACATGTCGTAGTAGAGGCGCGCACATAGCATGTACACGTATGTACAACGGCCAGTGTGCAAGAAACAAAATATGGCCTCGTACGTACATACGGGCAGGGTCTCGAACGCCTACTCGCGCATACGTACGGCCAAGGCTCGTGTATATGGTTGGGTCGTAACGGAGAAACTATGTCGTCGTCGTGTTCATGGGGAGCCAACCGGCTGGGTCGGAACGGGATGCGTCGTCGTGTTCATCGGGAGGGCTTGGATGGAACAACAGATGGAAACGAGTCCTGGCGTACTGCAGAACAGAGGAAACAGCCTTGTGTTCGACCAGCCACGGACGAAACGGGATCCTGTTCATTGGGAGGGGTCTGGCATACCGCAAAACGGAGGAAACGGACCTCCTACGGTCGAAACGGGGGTCCTGTTGATCGGGAGGGGTGTGTCATACCGCAAAACGGAGGAAACAGACTTGTGTTGGATCGCTACGGTCGAAACGGGGGTCCTATTCATCGGGAGGGGTGTGGCGTACCGCAAACTGGGACTCCATGGGATACTGTTCATCTCCACCGTCGACCCCCTCCAGCCTCCATGGGCTACTATTCATCCACCGTCGACCTCCTCCAGCCTCCACCTGCGACGGTTCATCCACGGGCTCATGTTCATCCAGCCTCCACCGTGCGCTAGTCCACCGGCTACTGTTCTACAAGCCCTCTCCACGGGCTCCTGTTCAACCAGCCCTCTCCATGGGTTCCTGTTCAACCACTCCTCCACAGGCTACTGTTCATCCAACCCTCCACCGTCTATTGTTCATCCAGCCCTCCATGGGGTGGTCCTGTTCATCCTGCCCTCCACGGGGTCCTGTTCATCCATCCCCAATCGGCTCGATCAATCGGGGTCCTGTTCATCCAGAGGCAACACCACGGGGTTCTGTTCATCCACCCCCACCGGGAACTATTCATCCAACCCCCCCCCCCAGCAACGCTCACTGTTCATCCAGAGGCAGCATCGATCAGCTTCAGTTAGTAGCATGCAGTAGCGAAAGAATCGCTCGATCGGCTTTAGTTAACAGCCATCGATCGATCGCTCGGGTTCAGTAACGTGTAGCCTGCAGTGCAATCGCTCGGGTTAAGTTAGAGCCCAACGCCTCGCTCATGTTCAGTTAGAGCCCAACGCCTTGCACCCACGCGCGTGCGTGTACGAGAGAAACGCGCATCGCTCGGCCCCGACCACCCACCATAACCGGGAACACCCCGATATTTTTCTCGCCCTCGCTTCTACCACGGTTTTTTCCATCATGGACGGCCCAAAGAATGTCATGCAGCTGCGTCTCCGGGCCGCCCAGGACGAAAAGCCCATTTTCTGTCATGATTTTTTGTCATAGAAGTAGGACCCCACCACATCTAGGAGGAGACCGTGTTGTGTCACTATTATCGTCATAGCACTGTCCTACGGAGATCAGAAAAAAAAATCGTTCGGCCCAAAATGTCACGGATGTGTCTTTTTTTGTAGTGCCTCCCATGGCAGCGGGGTCCTATTGGAAACTAAGGGATATTAAGGCCTCCTTTTAATAGCAAACGGGAACAAAGCATTAACACACGGTGAATACTTGAACTCCTCAAACTACGGTCATGACCGGGAATTGTCCCGACTATGGTCACTTCGGGGTTGCCGAATCATAACGCGTAGTAGGTGATTATAACTTACAAGATCGTATCTAGAACATAGATATAATAGTGATAACTTAAACGGTTCAGATCTGAAATCATGGCACCCGGGCCCAAAGTGACAAGCATTAAGCATGGCAAAGTCATAGCAACATCAATCTCAAAACATAGTGGATACTAGGGATCAAGCCCTAATGAAACTAACTAGATTACATGATGAATCTCATCCAACTGCTCACCGACCAGCGAGCCTACAAAGGAATTACTCACTCCCAGCGGGGAGCATCATGAAATTGGTGATGGATAAGCATTGGCGATGACGAAGATCAAAGATCCCCCTCTTCGGAGCCCCAAACGGACTCCAGATCTGGCCTCCCAATGAAGAACAGGAGACGGCGGCGGGTCCTTCTCGTGCGATGCGATAATTCTTTCTCCCTATTTTTTTCTGGAAAAATATGATTTTATAGCGCCGGTCTCAGGGTCTGCGGGGCCACCAGGTGGGGACAACCGACCTGGGCGCGCCTGGTGGGCTGTGCCCACCCAGGTGCCCCCCTCCGGTGGTTGTTGGCTCCAGAAATTCTCTTTATTGATATAAAAAATCCTCGCAAAGTTTCGTTCCATTCTGAGAACTTTTATTTCTGCACAAAAACAACACCATGGTAGTTCTGCTGAAAACAGCGTCTATCTGGGTTAGTTTCATTCAAATCATGCAAATTAGAGTCCAAGACAAGAGGAAAAGTGTTAGGAAAACTAGATACGATGGAGACATATCAGCCCGCCGTCCTCGTCACCGGCCTCATCGCCGATCAAGCAATCGCACCCCCCCCCCCACAGTGAGCCCCCTTCCCATGTCCCCTACTCCCTGTCGCCGCTGCTCCATGGTCGCTGGCCGGCAGCACCCCGCGTGCTCTGTTTTTTTCATATGTATATGTGTATAGTTTTTGCGGGCATGTATATGTGTAGATGTTTGAGGGAGTCCTGGATTAGGGGGTGTCCGGATGGCCGGACTATAACCTTTGGCCGGACTCCTGGACTATGAAGATACAAGATTGAAGACTTCGTCCCGTGTCCGGATGGGACTTTCCTTGGCGTGGAAGGCAAGCTTGGCGATACGGATATGTAGATCTCCTCCCATTGTAACCGACTCTATGTAACCCTAACCCTCTCCGCGTCTATATAAACCGGAGGGTTTTAGTCCGTGGGACGAACAACAATCATACCATAGGCTAGCTTCTAGGTTTTAGCGTCTCTGATCTCGTGGTAGATCTACTCTTGTACTACCCACATCATCAATATTAATCAACCAGGAGTAGGGTTTTACCTCCATCGAGAGGGCCCGAACCTGGGTAAAAACATTGTGTCCCTTGTCTCCTGTTACCATCCGCCTAGACGCACAGTTTGGGACCCCTTACCCGAGATCCGCCAGTTTTGACACCGACATTGGTGCTTTCATTGAGAGTTCCTCTGTGTCGTCACCTTTAGGCCCGATGGCTCTTCCGATCATCAACAATAATGCGGTCCAGGGTGAGACTTTTCTCCCCGGACGGATCTTCGTATTCGGCGGCTTTGCACTGCGGGCCAATTCGCTTGGCCATCTGGAGCAGATCGAAAGCTACGCCCCTGGCCATCAGGTCAGATTTGGAAGTTTGAACTACACGGCCGACGTCCGCGGAGACTTGATCTTCGACGGGTTCGAGCCACAGCCAAGCGCGCCGCACTGTCACGATGGGCATGATCTAGCTCTGCCGTCGAACAAAGGCCTCGAGGTCATCAGTGTCCGCTCCGACCCTTAGCTCGGAGCCGACTACGCCAATCGAGGACGAGTGGCTGGACACAGCCTTGGGGGCTACAATCTCTACGGCGATCGAGCCGAACACCATACCTGTCCTTTGCGAAGCTCGTGACTCCAAGGTGTCGGATTCCTCTCCGGACTCCGAACCTTCCGCGCCCCTGCCAATCGAATCCGATTGGGCGCCGATCATGGAGTTCACCGCCGCGGACATCTTTCAGCACTCGCCTTTCGGCGACATTCTGAATTCACTAAAGTCTCTCTCTTTATCAGGAGAGCCCTGGCCGGACTATGGTCAGCAAGGTTGGGATGCGGACGACGAAGAAATTCAAAGCCCACCCACCACCCACTTCGTAGCCACTGTCGATGATTTAACCGACATGCTTGACTTCGACTCAGAAGACATCGACGGTATGGACGACGATGTAGGAGACGAACAGGAATCAGCGCCTATAGGGCACTGGACAACCACCTCATCCCATGATGTATACATGGTGGACACACCTAAAAGAAACGATGACGAGGAACAAAGGGGCGCAACGAGGGATCGTTCCCTCGAAAAGCAGTCAAAGCGGCAGCGTAAGCGCCGCTCCAAACCCCACCTCAACAGAGAC
This sequence comes from Aegilops bicornis, assembly GCA_021605145.1. Lineage (NCBI taxonomy): Eukaryota > Viridiplantae > Streptophyta > Magnoliopsida > Poales > Poaceae > Aegilops > Aegilops bicornis. The sequence continues at coordinate 98,666,845 of CM038675.1, forward strand.
AACAGCCATACAGACCCAACCATAGAGCAGGGCGAACCGGCGGACGCATTTAACATGCCATCGAAAGCAACCGTATTTAACAGGGCAACTTGGATAAACAACCCCTTCCGGCGAAGATAACAGTCCGGACGACCTCACGCCGGAAAGATTGCTGGAGCAGAAGAACCTCCAAAAAGGCTCATCGCCATCGCTGTAGCCTGAAAAAAGGTAAACGGAAGCTCAAAACAACGGAAGACGACTCAGAATTAGATGGAGCAAAGTACTCAACACCGTGAGATGACACGGTGACAAAGAGCTACACAAAGAGTTATCCGAAGCGAAAATTACTGCCGGAATTTGATGAAGAAGCCTTAGAGCCTCCGCAATCAAAAAATAAGGAAGCCACCCGGTCGGATAAACGACCCCATGGCCTACATAGTGCGGCAAATAGCGTCGCACACAATCCGGCAATCGATCCGCACAAGGATTCGCATCAAAAAGATGGCCCAGCTAGATCTATCTACGGGCCAAGAAAGCAAGCTCTAGTAAGCAATGCTACGCATCGAGTATCCGAACATCACGGTACACCCAAATATAGGGGTTCCGCACACCCCCTATGTTTCACCGATGAGGTGCTGGATCATGAATTTCCAGCGGGATTCAAGCCCGTAAACATAGAGGCATATGACGGAACAACATACCCCGGAGTCTGGATTGAGGGTTATATCCTCCACATACACAGGGCTAGAGGAGATGATCTCCACGCCATAAAATACTTACCCCTCAAACTCAAAGGGCCAGCCCGGCATTGGCTTAAAAGCCTTCCCGAAAACACCATTGTAAGTTGGGAAGAGCTCGAGGATGCTTTTTGGGCAAATTTTCAAGGGACCTATGTCTGACCTCCGGATGCAGATGATTTAAGTCATATAACTCAACAACCCGGAAGAGTCAGCCCGAAAACTCTGGAACAGATTTCTTACTAAAAAGAACCAGATAGTCGACTGTCCGGACGCCGAAGCCTTAGCAGCTTTCCAACACAGCGTTCGAGATGAATGGCTCGCCAGACACCTCGGCCAAGAAAAGCCAAGAACACTGGCCGCATTAACAAGCCTCATGACCCGCTTTTGCACAGGAGAGGATAGCTGGTTGGCAAGATGCAGTACCAGCGACCCAAGTACATCCGAAGTTAGGGATGGAAACGAGAAACCGCGACGCAGCAAGGACCAGCGCCGGACCAAGGGAAACAGCCCGAAGAGCACGGCAGTCAACGCCGGATTCAAAAGCTCTCGGCAGAATCAAAAAAAGTTGTCCCTCAAGATAACAGGGACGAGCTATCTAACCTGAACAAAATCTTGGACAAGATATGTCAAATCCACAGTACTCCCGGGAAGCCTGCAAAGCATACACACAGAGATTGTTGGGTCTTCAAGCAATCCGGCAAACTCAACGGCGAACACAAGGGGCTCGACACACCAAGCGAGGACGATGACGAACCCCACAAGCAGAGCACTGGAAGACAAAAGAATTTCCCACAAGAAGTCAAAACAGCAAATTCACTTCAGGCGACAAAAGGGAAGAACAGAGTGGCGCCCATAGAGATACGCGCCATACGGCCTATCCGAGAGGAGTCCCGCCACTGGTTGTTAAAACCAATCACCTTCGACCATCAGGATTACTCTAGAAGTATCCGGAATATAGGCTGGACTGCCTTGGTATTAGATCCGATAATTGACAGACTACACTTTACACAAGTCCTAATGGACGGAGGCAGTGATTTAAACCTTCTATATCAGGACACAATCCGCAAAATGGGGATAGACCCAACAACAATTCACCATAGCAACACTTCCTTTCAAGGGGTAACGCCAGGCCCAGATGCCCATTTTACGGGCTCTCTCCTGCTAGAAGTTATGTTCGGCTCACCCGACAACTTCCGCCGTGAAAAGCTAACCTTCCACATCGCCCCATTTACAAGTAGCTATCAAGCACTACTGGGACGCGAAGCATTCGCCCGCTTTAACGCAATACCGCATTATGCATCTCTTATACTTAAAATGCCCGGTCCACGAGGCATCATCTCATTAAAGGGAAATATCGAGTGTTCCTCAAGCGCGGAAGATTGTGCGGCTGCCTTAACAGCCACACACTAAACCGGCTTCACTAATCAAAGCACCTAAACAGGTCGTTTAGACCCCGGACATGGCTAGACGAGTCTGGCGTAAACACACGAGGGCTTACTAGCCGCATACCCCCGTTCAAGGGACTCCGCGCATGTACAACAAGAGACAATAAAGCTCAATTTTATTCATTTTTTAAATTGTACTTTGTTTATTTAATATAACGTACATTTTTGCATGATCTTTTTCAACTAAATTCCTCTCTTCTACAGATGAACACCGTGCTACAGCCGTCCAGGATACGGCACAACGGAGAGACAGGCGCAGACGTGCAGTAAGGACCCGTTCCAAGGATTCTTTTCAGATTAAGACCCTGCGTAAACCTTTTTTAATGTCTCTTGTTGATACACATCCCCCGGTTTCTTTATATAACCGAGGTGGAGGCTGGCTTCTTGGCATGTGGCCACGTCAGAATTTTGCGCGTACCTGGACACCAGGGGCTTATTACCAAGGGCGTTCTTCAGCCCGTTTTCATAAAGACCGAATACCTTAGGGAGTGTTCGGCGTCATGAAGTTTGGCCTTATATGCATCATCTCCGAATCATGTCTTTGGTTAAATGTTGGGTTTGCCCGTCTACTTTGTTTTGTTGCCTTATGTTCCGCTCTATCGGCTTAGGCAGCACCAGGAGAACTACTGCGACAGTGCCCGGTTCGCCAGGTGAGCACCTCAAGAGAGAAAGCCAAAACTGATCGTCATGATATAGCGTGAGACTGGTCAACCACTCGATGACCCGCCGGAATCTTTAGGATTCCTCCAAGATTAACGAAGGGCCAAGCTTTCGGCCAGCACACACGCGCCCAATTCGGGTGAGCACGGTATTCTGTGGGTTATATAGTAGCCCCACTATCAAACTCCTATGGCTAAGTGAAAGTGATAAAGCAATATAGTCCGGTTGCCTAGTTCGCTGCGCTATCACCTCCTTTATAGGGCCAAGACGTTGGATCAAGTGTGAAAATGAGCCTTCTGCGAACACCCCCGCATTATATGCGTAAATGAAGCCGACGACTTCCATCTTTCAGGTTATATATACATATACATTAACGGCCGCACGGGAGGTATTTTAATTCTTGAAGGCACAAGTATAAAAAGCTCTTATATTCCCACAAAACATTGTTTTACAATAATACATGTTATTCGAACATAATATCCTTCGAGCACTACGTTTCTATTAAACGAGCGCCCTGCTGAACTTCCTGAAAATAGTGCTCGGCAGGTACTCGGCTCCCGTCCGAATCTTGGGATGCAACATTGGTGGCCTTCATCTCCGCCCAATATGTCTTGACACGGGCAAGAGCCATCCGCGCACCCTCTATGCACGCTGACCTCTTCATTGCATTGATATGCAGCACCGCAGCAAGGAATTGCTGCACCAAGCTAAAATAACTCTTTGGCTCGGGCCTTTCCGGCCACAGATGACTCACAACATATTTCATGGCGAGTCCGGATAACCTATTCAGTTCCGCCCATGCGGCTAAACGATCAGTTAATGGAAGTGGGCGCTCTGGATTATGGAACTGCGACTAGAAAAGCTTTTCCACTTCTTGATCCTTTTGATCTTGGAAGTGTTCGGCCGCGTCCGCGACACTCGCCGCCAAGTCCAGGTAAGTGTCCGCCGCACTCCACAACCGGTCCAACGGAGCATATTTAGGATCCCCGAACTTCATCCGCAGGATAAAGGGCTTTCCAGCCGCGATATCTCCGGCCTGACGTAGCTGCTCGTTCATAGCTCTCATCGCAGAGCGAGCATCCTTAGCCTCGGTAGAGGCCTTCTTCAGGTCCTTTTGTTCCGCCTGATCTTCTTTTTTAAGAAGCTCGCAGCGGTCGGCAGCATTCTTCAACTTCACAGCAATCTCGGCCATTTCCTTCTTGCTTCGGCAATGAGCAGCCTGTTCGTCTTTCAGCTCTTCAGTCGCCTTTAAGGCAGCCACATCGCTTCTCCTGGCCTGCTCCTTGGCTCGGGCAAGTTCCGCCCGAAGGTTCTCCATGGCAGCGGCACCATCTGCTTCAAGCACACATGTTGTAAGGTATGGGCATCAAGCTCCTCTTACCGGGTGTCTTCGGAGAAATTACATACCTTGTGCCTCGTCAAGCCGCTTGTTAACAAGCGCAATGTCCCGCATCTGCCACGTCAAGTTGCCGCTTTAGCTCAGCAAATTCATCAGTCCGGCTAGCCACCGGAAACTTCGCCACCTACATAGGAACGGGCGACATGTTATACTGGGACTATGATCCTCGGCGCCGTCATTTTTGACAACGCACCGAGTCTCGTGGGCTACTATCTATACAGAAGCGCATCTTTATATGCGGAACTGTCAAAAGGTGCATCATTTCACGTACCTCAAAACCTGCCAAGAAACTCCCGATGGCCTTCGCAGTAACCCGCTCTCCGCGGATGAAATCCTTTCAATCACCGTGCCCATCAATGCACGGTGTGATTCTGAGATAGACGCTCGCCCGAGCAGATCCTTCAGCTCCTCCGACCGCGCACCGGACGGTGCCGGACTCGTCCGATGGCCTTTTTCGAAGGCCGGACACGGAGGGCTTTGGGGGGCCATACGACTGCCTTTCCGCCCCGCTGATTCGAGAAACCTCCGTGATTTACACCTCGTGGTCGCCTGCCGCACGGGCGGTACGGGCAGGGGAGGCGCCCGCCTCCATCATCTCCAATCGAAGATCCCCTGAGGATGAGCTCTGCTGAGAAGGGCTGAGATCCGAACTACAAGGTAAAAAAAATTGGTTATCTTCCTCAGAAAATAGAACAAGGGTGTCTCTTATTTTAAAAACTCCCCTCTCTACTTACGGCTCGCTAGAGGGCTGATCCCCTTGGGGGCACAGTTTGGCCGAGGCATCCCCTGGCACAGGACCCTCTGACGAAGATTTTTTCCCCCGCTTTGAGACCATGGTCTCCGGATCTTCGGAGGCAGTCCTTTTCTTCCCCTGGGTGGAGGGATTCTCGATTCCTCCTTTCCTATCAGCCTCGGAGGCGGTAGCTTCCTTGTTCCCCCCTTCGCCCTCTTCCAAAGGCGCAACCTCCTGCATCCTGGTTAACACGGGATCCGGCGTGGTCTCAGGGGGGGGGGGCGGACAACTGATTAGCTTTGCTTTTGCTATCCACTCTTGTTTAAAGGATAGCTCTTTTAAGGGCAGTTTTATGATAAATATACGGATGGCGTGTCCGGGTACATGGCTACTTACTTGAGTATCCGGGCGATTGCAGCTCAGACATGCGTCCTCGGTCGAGTCCGGACACATTGCTTGTGATCCAAGAACAATTTGTACATCTCCATGGGCGCTACCAGTAAAATGTTGGAGAGCTCGTGGTCCCTCCGGATTAAATTCCCACAGGAGGAGGGGGCGACGCCAGGTGGCAAGGTGCGGCGAATCAACATGACCTGCGGCCACCACGACCAGATTGATGTCTCTCTCTAGGAGATCTCGAATGCGGCTCGCAACAAGGGCACATCCTTGGACGGCCCCTAGTTAAACCCTTTATTGACCCATGACGCTTAGCTGTGGTGGGGACCCGAGCGAAAGGCAGGTGGCGCCACCCACTTGGTGCCCCCGGGAGCTGTGATATAGAACCACTCGCTGCCATGAGCTGAACTCCTCTTGAAAAGAGCCCTCGGGCCATGGGGCATCTACATTCTTGCATATAACAGCGCCTCAAGACCAAGCATGCTGCCCCTCGATCAACCTCGGCTCTACTTTAAAGGTCTTAAGCCACAATCCGAAGTGAGGAGTAATGCGGAGGAAGGCTTCGCACACGACGTTGAACGATGAGATGTGGAGGATGGATTCCGGAGTCAAGTCGTGAAATTCCAGCCCATAATGTAACATGAGCCCCTCACGAAGGGGTCCGTCGGGAAGCCTAGCCTCAAGGAAGTGAGACGCGAACACCACGCTCTCACCAGGCTTGGGAGTGGGAATAACCTGCCCTTGAGGAGGCAGCCTATGCGAGATTTCACCGGTTAGATACCTGGCATCTCTAAGCTTTATCATGTCTTCTTCCGTAACGGAGGAAGGCATCCACCAGCCTTGAAGGCCGGAGCCGGACATCATCGGAGGTCCGAAGCGCCTGAATCTGGAGCTTTGGGTGTTGGAACTCGGGGCGAGAGGCGGATTCTATTGGTATTGAAAGAAAGGAGTAGATCCTTGGTCTCCTTATAAAGAGGTTGAATACCAAGAGCCCTCCTCGTGAATGTTTGGGACTCGCCTTCAATTGAGGAAATATACCAACGGGCACGATTGGGTTACCCACGGCCGCATTGATGAGAATGCTGGAATAAGGGGACACGATCTCTGCTTCTACAAGACATGCCAAGGAAACCGCCTCGCTAAACGCGCTGAGGTGGGACAGTAAAAACGATTCGAATAAAAGCTTGACCGTGGTGTGATGTCACGCTGCAGAATACGTCGGCAGGTTGAATTTGTGTAAATATTATTCTCTCTGCGGTGGTATGTGGAACTTATTTTGCAGAGCCGTACACTATCCTTGTGTTCAAAATCTTCTATGTAGTATTCGGAGGAGGAACCCGCCTTGCAATGTCGAAGACACCCACGCTACCGGACTCGCTGTCATTGAAGCCTGGTTCAGGGGCTACTGAGGGAGTCCTGGATTAGGGGGTGTCCGGATGGCCGGACTATAACCTTTGGCCGGACTCCTGGACTATGAAGATACAAGATTGAAGACTTCGTCCCGTGTCCGGATGGGACTTTCCTTGGCGTGGAAGGCAAGCTTGGCGATACGGATATGTAGATCTCCTACCATTGTAACCGACTCTGTAACCCTAACCCTATCCGGTGTCTATATAAACCGGAGGGTTTTAGTCCAGAGGATCTAAGAACAATCATACCATAGGCTAGCTTCTAGGGTTTAGCCTCTCTGATCTCGTGGTAGAACTACTTTTGTACTACCCATATCATCAATATTAATCAAGCAGGAGCAGGGTTTTACCTCCATCAAGAGGGCCCGAACCTGGGTAAAAACATCGTGTCCCTTGTCTCCTGTTACCATCCGCCTAGAAGCACAGTTCGGACCCCTTACCCGAGATCCGCCGGTTTTGACACCGACAATGTTCATGTATGAGATGTATATGTGCACTTTTGTATACAAACTACGTTGTTTGTAATATGTACGAAAATGTCAAGTGAAAAAGAAAATAAACATATAAGAAAAAACAAAGGAAAAAAATTAAGAAGGAAAAGAAAACCACCCGGCCCGGCCACCACCACATTTTCATAAAGTTTTTCCACCGAGTCCACGTTGCACCGAGCACCCGTGGCGAAGCAAGTCTTTTTTTGAAGGTAGTTTTTTTGTTAAATGAAAATGTTGTCATCGGCTCTATCATCACGTTGGCATCGGCTCTATCTATCAACAAGGCTACGGGAGCACCCCGGCCCCCAATCATCATGTTGGAATCGGCTCCCTGAGAGGTTTCCAACGGATCTGGAATCGTCTCAATCGAAGCTCTTGTGCTCAAGTAACTTCGACATGAGGGGGGACGTCGCTAAACCCCCTCTCGCCCGGCCAACTCTTGAGTCCACCCAAACAGGGACTGAAAAAGCGTTGTCGAGGCCACCCCAAACTGTAGAGAAAACGCGTTGTTGATCTCTACCCCCTCCCACCCCTACTCGGTAAACTCTCGAGGCCACCCAAACCTTAGAAGAAAACTCCGATAACTTCGACATGTGGGGGGACGTCGATCAACCCCCTCTCGCCCGACCAACTCCCGGGTCCACCCAAACCGGGACTGGAAAAGCGTTGTCGAGGCCACCCCAAACCCTAGAAGAGTTTTCGAGGCCACCCCAAACCCTAGAAGAGTTGTCGATCTAACCCCTCCCGCCCCTACCCGTAGTTGTTATGTTCATAGCGATTATTTTCTGCAAAGTGTCCTCTTCTGAAAGTATAACCCCGATAACTTCGACATGAGGGAGGACATCGGATATGAATGAGAGAGGTGGTCCGCTCACCCGACCAACTCTCGTGGCCACTCAAACCGTAGACGAAGAAAGAGCGTTGTCGATCTACCCGCCTCCCCGCCTGCACTGTAATTGTTATGTTCATTGTTGTGATTAGCTAGGTATATGTTTGTGCGTATGATTGCTTGTTTTGATTAGCTAGGTCTATTTTTTCCACTAATATATCCATCTCTCATGTTTGTATATTTCCATGTTGTAATATTTGCAAAAACTATGGACAGAGACTTAGAACAAGAAGAGTTGTTGGGGGATATAATCCACTTACGTAGGTGATCCAATGTCGTTTTTCAATGACACCGATGGTCACGAAGGAGAGGATGACGACTCCGCTAATCCAAGCATGGAGGAGGAAGGAGATGATCACGGCTCCGGTGACCGAATGGTGGAGGAAGAAGGAGACCATGATGACGGCTCCGCTGACCGAACGAAGGATGGAGCTGTTGCAAAGTCCGGCAAGGTATATATATTAATTAAGACAGTGCTGACTCATTGATGCATTAATTATGTTGGTATGTACATATATTAACTCTTCTTTCTTCTTTTATAGCCCTCCGGGTCGAGACAAACTTCCGTAAAGAGACGAGGCCCCAAGAAAAAGTTGCGCTAGGATAAAAGGTTCACGATCACAGAAATTGCGGATGATGGAAAACCGATTGAACCAAGCGGACCAAGGACGCATTTGTTGGTTAGTGCGGAGCTATTGTTAGGGACAACATCCCGACCAGCATCCAGCAATGGAATAAGAGTAAGGACGACCCTAAAGTTTTATGTCCAGGATAGACAGAAAGATGATTTTTGTACCTCGATGAAGGCAAATTTCAACCTACCGCTAGAGGAGGATCCGAATAAGCCAGTTATAGAGCCAGAGGTCAAGGCTTGTTCTCTTAAGAAGATGGCAGATCTATTCAGAACTGGAAAAAGAGTTGAACACAAAGTTTGTGGACAAAGGGTAGACTCCATAATTCAAGGGTCGATATGAGAAGATAAGAGATCATCGCCCGCATTTGTGGCCTACAAGACATCGTGAGAAGGGTAAGAAAAGGTCGAGACAAACAAGAAAAATGCTGGAAAGAAGAAGTATCACCATCACACGGGTCGATGGCTACTACAAAGCCCGCCATTGTGGGACAAAGCTGAGCAAGAACTGCTACAAGGGGGCCCAACCAGCGACATTAAACTGGCCAGACTGTCGGTATCAAAACTGTGCATCTAGGAGGATGGTAACAGGAGGCAAGGGACACGATGTTTTTACCCAGGTTCGGGCCCTCTCGATGGAGGTAAAACCGTACTCTTGCTTGATTAATATTGATAGTATGGGTAGTACAAGAGTAGATCTACCACGAGATCAGAGAGGTAAAACCCTAGAAGCTAGCCTATGGTATCATTGTTGTTCGTCCTACGGACTAAAACCCTCCGGTTTATATAGACACCGGAGAGGGTTAGGGTTACACAGAGTCGGTTACAATGGAAGGAGATCTACATATCCAGACGCCAAGCTTGCCTTCCACGCTAAGGAAAGTCCCGCCCGGACACGGGACGAAGTCTTCAATCTTGTATCTTCATAGTCCAGAGTCCGCCAAAGGTCATAGTCCGCCATCCGGACACCCCTAATCCAGTGGCTCCTCGGTAGCCCTCGAACCAGGCTTCAATGACGCATTTAGTCCGGGCGCAAGCAGTTTGTCTTCGGCATTGCAAGGCGGGTTCCTCCTCTGAATACTTCATATAAGATTTTGGACACAAGGATAGTGTCCGACTCTGAAAAATAATTTCCACATAACACCGTAGAGAGAATAGTATTTACACAAATCCAATCTGCTGACGTATTCCGCAGCGTGTCATCACACCACGCCCAAGCCATTATTTGGATCGTGTTTACTGTCCCACCTCAGCGTGTTTAGCGAGGCGGTTTCCTTGGCACGTCTTGTCAAAGCAGAGATCATGTCCCCTTATTCCGAGATTCTCATCAATACGGGCGTGGTTAACCCAATCGCGCCCGTTGGCACGCCCTGCTCATCAAGGCGAGTCCCAAACGGTCACGGGGGAGGGCTCTTGGTATTCAACCTCTTTATAAAGAGACCAAGGCTCTACTCCTTTCTTTCAATCTCAATAGAATCCGCCCCTCGCCTCGAGGTCCAACACCCAAAGCTCCAGATTTAGGCGCTTCGTACGTTCGATGATGTCCGGCTCCGACCTTCAAGGCCGGTGGATGCCCTCCTCTGCTATTTAAAGAAGACGTATAAAGCCAAGAGATGCTGTGTATTTAACCGCGAAATATCGTGATAGGCTGCCTGCTCAAGGGCAGGTTATTCCCACTCCCAAGCCCGTGAGAGCGTGGTGTTCAAGGCCTCACTTCCTTCGGGGTTAGGCTTCGATGGACCCCTTCGTGAGGACGCCATGTTTTATTATGGGTTAGAATTTCATGACTTGGATCCAGAGTCCATCCTCCACATATCACCGTTCATCATCGTGTGCGAAGCCTTCCTCTGCATTACCCCTCACTTCGGATTGTGGCTCAAGACCTTCAAAGTAGAGCCGAAGATGATCAAGGGAAGGCAAGCGGAGTGCGGAGGGGCTGCTATAAGCAAGAATGCTGACGCTCCATGGCCCGAGGGCTCTTTCCAAGAGGAGTTCAGCTTATGGCAACGAGAGTGGTTTTATATCACAGCGCCTAGGGGCACCAAGTGGGTGGCGCCTCCTGTCTTTCGCTCGGGTCCTCCCCCACGGCTGGCGTCATGGGTCAATAAAGGGCTCGACTGGGGGCCGTCCAAGGAAAGAGACATCAACCTGGCCGTAGTGGCGCGGGTCATGTTGATTCGCCGCACTATGCCCTGCAAACGCCGCCCCCTACGCCCGTGGGAGTTTAATCCGGAGGGACCACGAGCTCTCCAACACTTTACGGGCATGACGCCCATGGAGATGTATATATTGTTCTTCGGATCACAAGCAATGTGTCCGGACCTGTCCGAGGATGCAGGTCTAAGCTGCAATCGCCCGGATACTCAAGTAAGTAGCCCTGTACCCGGACACGTTATCCGTATATTCATCATAAAATTGCCCTTAAAGGAGTTGTCCCATTAAACAGGAGTGGATAGTGAAAGCAAAGTTGATCAGGTGTCCGGCCCCCCTCCCCGAGACCACGCCGGATCCCGTGTTAACCAGGATGCTGGAGGTTGCGCCTTTGGAAGAAGGCGAATGGGGCAACAAGGAAGCTACCATCTCCTCGAAGGAGGCTATCCGGAAAGGAGGGATTGAGAATCCCTCTATCGAGGGAAAGAAGAGGACCGCCTCAATACCCGGAGACCATGGTCTCAAAGCGGGGAAGAGATCTTCGCCGAGGGTCCTGCGCCGAAAGTGCCTCGGCAAGACTGCGTGCCCTTAAGGGTATCAGCCCTCCAGCGAGCCGTAAGTAGAGAGGGGAGTTTCCAAATAAGAGACATCCCTATTTTATTCCTGAGAAAGACAACTGAATTTTTACCTTGTAGTTCGGATATCCACCCTTCGCAGTAGAGCTCATCTTCAGGGGATCTTCGTCCGGAGATGATGGAGAGCGGAACGCCTCTCCTGCCGCATCGCCTTGCAGGCGGGCGACCCCGAGGTGTCGCCGCGGAGGGTTTTCTCCAAATCCGCAGGGCCGAAAGCAGCCGTATGGCTCCCCAAAGCCCTCCGTGCTCGACCTTCAAAAAGGCCATCGGCCGAGTCCGCACCGCCCAAAGGCACGGTCGGAGGATTTGAAGGATCTACTCGGGCGAGCGTCTATCTCAGAAGAACATCATGCATTGATGGGCACGGTGATTTAAAGGATCTCATCCGCGGAGAGCGGGTTGCACGAGGCCGTCAGGAGTTTACTGACAGGTTTTGAGGTACGGGAAATGATGTACCTTTTGACAGTTCCGCATATAAAAAGATGCGCCCTGTATAGATAGTAGCCCCTGAGACTCGGTGCGTTGTCAAAGATGACAGCGCACCGAGGATCATAATCCCAGGTATAACATGTTGTTCTTCCTATGTAGGTGGCGAAGTGTCCGGTGGCTAGCCGGACTGATGAATTTGCTGAGCTAAAGCGGCAACTTGACGTGGCGGATGCCGACATCGCGCTTGTCAACAAGCGGTTGGACGAGTCGCAAGGTATGAAATTTTCTCCACGGACACCTGGTAAGGGGGCTTGATGACCTTGCCTTACAACATGTATGCTTGATGCAGATGGTGCCGCTGCAATGGAGAACCTTCAGGCGGAACTCGCCCAAGCCAAGGATCAAGCCAGAAAAAGTGATGCGGCTGCCTTGAAGGCGACTGAAGAGCTGAAATCAAACAGGCTGCTCACTGCCGAAGCAGGAAGGAAATGGCCAAGATGGCAGTGAAGTTGAAGGATGCTGCCGACCGCTGCAAGCTTCTTGAAAAGAAAGATCGGGCGGAAGAAAAGGACCTACAGAAGGCCACTACCGAGGCCAAGGATGCTCGCTCTGCAATGAGAGCCATGAAGCAGGAGCTACGTCAGGCCGGAGATATCGCGGCTGGAAAGCCCTTCATGCTGCGGATGAAGTTCGGGATCCTAAGTATGCTCGGTTGGACTAGCTGGAGTGCGGCGGATACTTATATGGATTTGGCGGCAAGTGCCGCGGACGCGGCCGAACACTTCTGAGATCAAAAGGATCACGAAGTGGAAAAGCTTTTTTGGTCGCAGTTCCACAATCCAGAGCACCCACTTCCATTATCCGAGCGATTGGCCGAATGGGCGGAGCTGAATAGGTTATCCGGACTCGCCATGAAGGAAGTCGCGAGTCATCTTTGGCCGGAGGGGCCTGAGCCAAAGAGTTATTTTGGTTTGGTGCAGCAGTTCCTTGGTGCGGTGCCCCGTATCAATGCAATGAAGAGGTCAGCATGCATAGAGGGTGCGGATGGCTCTAGCCCGTGTCAAGACATACTGGGCAGAGATGAAGACCACCGACGTTGCATCCCAAGATTCGGACGGGAGCCGAATACATGCCGAGCACTATTTTCAGGAAGTTCTGCATCGCGCTCGTTTAATAGAGACGCAGTGCTCGAGGGACATCATGTTCGAATAACATGTATAATTGTAAGACAATGTTTCGATGTAATATAAAAGCTTTTTATACTTGTGCATGCAAGAATTAAAATACCTCTTGTGCGGCCGTTAATGTATATGTGTATATAACCTGAAAGATGGCAGTCTTCGGTTTCAGCCCCCACGCATATAATGCGGGGGTGTTCGCAAAAGGCGCGTTTTCACACTTGATCCAACGTTTTGGTCCTATAAAGGAGGTGATAGCGTAGCGAACTAGGCAACAGGACTATAATGCTTTATCACTTTCACTTAGCCATAGGAGTTTGACAGTGGGGCTACTATATAGCCCCTAGGGGCACCGCACTCGCCTGAAATCGGTGCGCGTGTGTGCCTGACCGGGAAACGGCCCTTCGTTAATGCGGAGGAATCCTAAAGATTCCGGTGGGTCATCGAGTGGTTGACCAGTCTCACGCTACATCATAATGATCAGTTTTCGGCTTTCTCTCGAGGTGCTCGCCCGGCGAACCGGGGCACAATCGCGATGAGTTCTCCTGGTGCCGCCTTAGCCGATAGAGCGGAACGTAAGGCAGCAAAACACAGGAGTCGGGCAAACCCAACATTTGACCAAAGACATGATTCAGAGCTGATGCATATAAGGCCAAACTCGCGACGCCAAACACTCCCTAAGGTATTCGGTCTTTATGAAAACGGGCTGAAGAACGCCCTTATTAATAAGCCCCTGGTGTCCAGGTACGTGCAAAGTTCTGACGTGGCCGATGCCAAGACGCCAGCCTCCACCTCGGATATAGCAAGAAACCGGGGGATGTGTATCAACAAGAGACAGTAAAAAAGGTTTACGCAGGGTCTTAATCTGAAAAGAATCCTTTCAACGGGTCCCTACCGCATGTCTGCGCCTGTGTCTCCGTTGTGCCATATCCTGGACGGGTGTAGCACGGTGTTCATCTGTAAAAGAGAGGAACTTAGTTGAAAAAAATCATGCGAAAATGTACGTTACATTAAATAAACAAAGTACGTTTTTTTAAAGAGAAAAAATGAATAAAATTGAGCTTTATTGTTTCTTGTTGTACATGTGCGGAGCCCCTTGAACGGGGGTATGCGGCTAGTAAGCCCTTACGCCGGACTCGTCTAACCATGTCCGGGGTCTGAACGACCTGTTTAGGTGCTTTGCCTAATGAGGCCGGTTTAGTGTGTGGCTGTTAATGCAGCCGCACAATCTTCCGTGCTCGAGGAACACTCGATATTTCCCTTTAATGAGATGATGCCTCGTGGACCGGGCATTTTAAGTATAAGGGATGCATAATGCGGTATTGCGTTAAAGCGGGCGAAAGCTTCACGTCCCAGTAGTGCTTGATAGCTGCTTGTAAATGGGGCGATGTGGAAGGTTAGCTTTTCGCGGCGGAAGTTGTCGGGTGAGCCAAACATAAATTCTAACAGGAGAGAGACTGTAAAATGGGCATCTGGGCTCAAGGCCACCCCTTGAAAGGAAGTGTTGCTTTGACGAATTGTTGTTGGGTTTATCCCTAGTTGGCGGATTGTGTCCTGATATATCAGGTTTAAATCACTGCCGCCGTCCATTAGGACTTGTGTAAAGTGGAGTCCGTCAATTATCGGACCTAATACCAAGGCAGTCCAGCTCATGCTCGGATACTTCTAGAGTAATCCTCGATGGTCAAGGTGATTGGTTTTAACAACCAAAGGGCGGGACTCCTCTGGGATAGGCCGTGTGGCGCGTATCTCTATATGCGCCACTATTTTCTCCCTTTTGTCACTTGAAGAGAATTTACTGTTTTGACTTCTTGTGGGAAGTTCTTTTGTTTTCCGGTGCTCTGCTTGTGGGGTTCGTCATTGTCCTCGCTTGGTGTGTCGAGCCCCTTGTGTTTGGCGTTGGGTTTACCAGATTGCTTGAAGACCCAACAATCTCTATGGGTATGGTTTGCAGGCTTCCCGGGAGTACTATGTATTTGACATATCTTGTCCAAGATTTTGTTTAAGTTAGCTAGCTCGTCCCTGTTATCTTTGGGGGGCAGCTTTTTCTGATTCTGCCGAGAGCTTTTGAATCTGGCGTTGACTGCCGTGCTCTTTGGGTTGTTACCCTTGGTCCGGCGCTGGTCCTTGCTGCGTCACGGTTTCCCGTTTCCATCCCTAACTTCGGATGTACTTAGGTCGCTGGTACTGCATCTTGCCAACCAGCTGTCCTCTCCTGCGCAAAAGCGGGTCATGAGGCTTGTTAGTGCGGCCATTGTTCTTGGCTTTTCTTGGCCGAGGTGTCTGGTCGAGCCATTCGTCTCGGACGCTGTGTGAGGGAGTCCTGGATTAGGGGGTGTCCGGATAGCGAACTATCACCGTTGGCGGACTCTGGACTATGAAGATACAAGATTGAAGACTTCGTCCCGTGTCCGGATGGGACTTTCCTTGGCGTGGAAGGCAAGCTTGGCGTATACGGATATGTAGATCTCCTACCATTGTAACCGACTGTGTAACCCTAACCCTATCTGGTGTCTATATAAACCGGAGGGTTTTAGTCCATAGGACGAAGAACAATCATACCATAGGCTAGCTTCTAGGGTTTAGCCTCTCTGATCTCGTGGTAGATCCACTCTTGTACTACCCATATCATCAGTATTAATCAAGCAGGAGTAGGGTTTTACCTCCATCGAGAGGGCCCGAACCTAGGTAGAAACATCGTGTCCCTTGTCTCCTGTTACCATACGCCTAGACGCACAGTTTGGGGCCCCCTACCCGAGATCGGCCGGTTTTGACACCGACATTGGTGCTTTCATTGAGAGTTCCTCTGTGTCGTCATCCTTAGGCCCGATGGCTCCTTCGATCATCAACAACGACGCGGTCCAGGGTGAGACTTTTCTCCCCGGACAGATCTTCAGATTCGGGCGGCTTTGCAAGACGAGCCAATTCACTTGGCCATCTAGAGCAGATCGAAAGCTACGCCACTGGCCATTAGGTCAGATTTGGGAGTTTGAACTACACGGCCGACATCCACGGAGACTTAATCTTCGACGGATTCGAGCCACAGCCGAGCGCGCCGCACTATCTCGATGGGCACAATCTAGCTCTGCCGCCGAACAGTGCCCTGGAGGTCGCACCAGCGTCCGCTCCGACCCTTAGCTCGGAGCCGACTCCGCCGATCGAGGACGAGTGGTTGGACACCGCCTCGGGGGCTACGATCTCTACGGCGATTGAGCCGAACTCCATCCCTGTCCTTTGCGAAGACCGTGACTCCAAGGTGCCGGACTCCTCTCCGGACTCCGAACCCTCCGCGCCCCTGCCAATCGAATCCGATTGGGCGCGGTTATGGAGTTCATCGCCATGACATCTTTCAGCACTCTCCCTTTGGCGACGCCTGAATTCACTAAAGTCTCTCTCTTTATCAAGAGAGCCCTGGCCGGATTACGGTCAGGAAGGTTGGGATGCGGACGACGAAGAAATTCAACGTCCACCCACCGCCCACTTTGTAGCCACTGTCGAAAGCTAAAACGACGTGCTCGATTTCGACTCCGAAGACATCGACGGTATGGACGACGATGTAGGAGACAACCATGAACCAGCACCTATAGGATACTGGACAGCCACCTCATCCCATGATGTATACATGGTGGATACACCTAAAGGAAGTGCCGACGAGGAACAATGGGACACTACGAAGGATAAATCCCTCGAAAAGCAGTCAAAATGGCAACGTAAACGCCGCACCATGTCCCGCCTCGACAAAAACGGCAGCCACAGAGACCCAGCCATAGAGCAGGGCGAATCGGTGGACGCATTTAACATGCTATCGAGCAACCGTCCGAACAGGACAACTTGGATAAACAACCCATCCCGGCGAAGATAACGATGCGGACGATCTCACGCCGGACAAATTGTTGGAGCAGAAAAACCTCCACAAAAGGCTCGCCGCCATCGCTGGCGTAGCCTGAAAAAGCAAGCGGAAGCTCAAAACAGCGGAAGATACACTCAGAATCAGATGGAGCAAAGTACTCAACACCGAGAGAAATCTGGCGGCGATCGCCAAACAAAGAGCTACCCGAAGCGCAAATTACTGCCCGAATTCGATGAGGAGGCCGTAGAGCCCCCGCAATCAAAGAACAAAGAGGTTGCCCGGTCGGATAGACGACCACATGGCAAACATGGAGCGGCAAGCGGCGCCGCACACAAGTCGGCACGCGATCCGCATAAGGATTCACATCAAAAGGATGGCCCAGTTAGGTCCATCTATGGGCCAAGAAAGCAAGCTCTTCCAAGCAATGCAACACGCCATATATCCGAACATCACGGCACACCCAAATATAGGGGTGCCGCACGCCCCCCTATGTTTCACCGATGAGGTGCTGGATCACGAATTCCCAACGGGATTCAAACCCGTAAACATAGAGGCATACGACGGAACAATAAACCCTGGAGTCTGGATTGAGGATTACATCCTCCACAAACACATGGATCGAGGAGATGATCTCCACGCCATAAAATACTTACCCCTCAAGCTCAAAGGGCCAGCCCGGCATTGGCTCAAAAGCCTCCCTGAAAGTACCATTGGAAGTTGGGAAGAGCTCGAGGATGCTTTTCGGGCAAATTTTCAAGGGACTTATGTCTGTCCTCCGGATGCAGACGATTTAAGTCACATAACTCAACAACCCGGAGTGTCAGCCCGCAAATTCTGGAACAGGTTCCTCATCAAAAAGAACCAAATAGTCGACTGTCCGAACGCCGAAGCCTTAGCAGATTTCAAACACAACGTCCGAGACGAATGGCTCGCCAGACACCTCGGCTAGGAGAAGCCGAGAACAATGGCTGCATTAACAAGCCTCATGACCCGCTTTTGTGCGGGAGAGGATAGTTGGCTGGCAAGATGCAGTACCAGCGAACCTAGTACATCCGAAGTCAGGGATGGAAATGGAAAACCACTATGGAGCAAGGACCAGCGCCGTACAAAGGGAAACAGCCCGAAGAGCACGGCAGTCAACGCCGGATTCAGAAGCTCCCGGCAGAATCATAAAAAACTGCCCCTCAAGGACAACAGCGACGAGCTTTGACTCGGTGGCTATCCTACACTACGACTGCAAGTAACTCTTTTGAGGTGGCGCACACGGGTCCACATATTCACCATATCAATACACCACTATGGATCCGCTCCCATCTCCCTACGAGAACGCCATCCATAGCACTCACGCTTATCTTGCGCATTTTAGAGTATCCACTTTCACTTGTCTATGAACTGATATAGGCAACCCAGAAGTCCTTTACCGCGGACACGGCTATTCGAATAGATCATATTAACCCTGCAGGGGTGTACTTCTTCACACACGCTCTCGCCACTTACCACCATGTACACGACGTGTATCTCGGCAACCTTCAAGCGGAAGCCTGGCGAGGGAGTCGGCCATGACCTGACTAACCACACAAGTCTCTCGTCCAGGTTTATCGCCTATTCGGGTTCCATCCGCAAGGAGATCCGGCCGGGGTGTCGCTCACGGCCCCAAACGATGTGTGCAGGGTTCCCAAGCCCACCTCGACGGGTGGTTCTACGCTTGGTACACCATGCCACGGTGCCTTGCCTGTCCCAAGCCCACATGTATCGGGTGCCACTTGGTAGACTACTAACACAACCTACAAACACCAGAAACTAGTTGCAACTCCTGGACAGAGATCGAGTTGATTAATAAGTCGAGAAGGGTCGAGTTACCGGAACCCAATGTGTGGTAGTAACTGTTCATGGATCACAAACACATAACACAGTTCCTGAGGACAGCTGCAATGAGACAACTCACATGTACTCCTACATGGCATCTCACCGCTACCTTTACCAAATCGTGGTCACACACTTAGCTCTCACACAGTAGGACATGTTCACCACATTCAAATTCATCCCTGATGAATCAGACCTGACTCAACTCTAAGCAGTAGCAGGCATGACAAACAAGCATGAATGAGTAGGCACATCAAGGCTCAAACAACTCCTACTCATGCTAGTGGGTTTCATCTATTTACTGCGGCAATGACAGGTCATGCAGAGGATAAAGGGGTTCAACTACCGCAGCAAATGTGAGATGAATTGTTGTTGTCCTAATGCAGTAAAAGAGAGCAGGAGCGAGAGAGTGGGATTGTATCGGAATGAACAAGGGGGTTTTGCTTGCCTGGCACTTCTGAAGATAATATATTTCTTCATCGGTGTCATCGAACTCATCGTCGGAGGCACGTCTATCAAGAGGGGACAAATACCGGCAATGCAATGCACAATATGATGCATGATCATGACATGTCAATATGCTGTGTTTTGAGCTAATGCAACTAGCAACATATTAAATGGAGTTGGTTTGAACCCTAGTTTCAAATTCAAAGTCCATATGTGAGAGTTAAAATGCCATTTATATGATTTGGCCTAAACAGCAGCCATAAGTTGTTCTAACATGCCTGAAAACAGTACAAATTGATAGATTGGATTTTTCTGATCATTTTTCATATATAAATTATTTCATTCTGAACTATAGATTGGATTTTTCTGATCATTTTTCATATATAAATTATTTCATTCTGAACTATAGATTAATTTCTATGATTTTTTGAAGTTTGTGGTATTTTCTGGAATTTCCTGTGTAAGAATAATTCCAGAAAAAGGGCATTACTGCGTCAGCATTGCGTCATGCTGACTTAGCGGGTCAACCGACCCGGTCCAGGTCCTGCATGTCAGTGACTCAGGCTGGTTAGTGTCGCTGACAGGTGGGGTCGGGTCAACAACCACGTCAGCAAGTCAAAGACCAGCGGCGTGGGGCCGGTGAACAGGTGACTTGGCCAGGTCAAACTGACCTGTGGGGCTCGTGTGGTTAGTTTAGTCTAATCAGGAGCTTAAGCAGGGTTAATTAAGCCATGGGGCCCAGTAGTCAGTGACAGAGGAGGGTGGTTAGCCCCGTCATAGGAGCTAATGACCGTGCCACGTCGGCTGCGCCGGCGGTTAGACGACGGCGACGACCCAGGGCGGCGGTGGCTCGCCGGACTTGCGCTAGAAGCGTCGATTTAGCCCGCTGAGGGCACCAGGGCATAGCCCTTGCTCTTGCGCATCCAGAGAGCCAAGTGCGAGCGACTGGGGTGGAACGAGCTCGCCGGAGTCGAGCTCGTGGCGGCGGCCGGCGTTTGGGAGCAGTCGAGTACGGTGGTAGAGGGAATGGGAGGGGAATCTACTCGTGACTGCAGGTTCGTGGAGGCCCGTCGAGCACGCTGGTGTGCTCGGATACGGGCTGCAGTGCACATGGCCTCGTCTGCACCATCGCCGGCAGTGAAGAGCTCACGACTTCGGTGGAAACGGCGGCTGGAGGGTGAATTAGGCGACGGGGTATGGGGGAAATGGTGCAGAGGCTCACCGCGGTTCTTCTGGTGCTGCTGGAGAGGCAAGGGAGACACGGGGTCCGGCGAAACGTCGGCGGGGATCTCCGGCACCCGAGGATGGAGACGGCGGCGTTGGCGAGGCTCCGGAGCGTTCGGCGTTGCGTAGCTCAGCGAGGAGGTCGAGGACGACGCGGCGGAGCTCCTGGACTGGTCGGGGAAGCGAGGGGGAGGCGGTGGGCATGGCAACGCCGAGCGGCGGCGACAGCGGCGCTCGGGCGTGTTCGGGAGAGGGAGCAGAGAGGAGGAGAGAGGCCAGGGAGCGAGGGAGAGGGGAGAGGGGGTTCGTGGCGTCTCCGTGGCACGCCTGGGGGGGTCGAGACTGCGCGGCTGAAGCAGGAGGTGGCAAGGCGTCGTCGGCGCGCTCTCCACGCACCTGTCTGTCCTCCTGGCAGGAGGAGAACGATGACTGGCCACTGGGCCAGTCGGGCCGGTTGGGCTATCACAAAGCTGAGCCGGTTGGGCGCTAGGTAAGCCCAGGTGAGGTTTCTCTCTCTCTCTCTCTCTCTCTCTCTCTCTCTCTCTCTCTCTCTCCTCTGCTTTCTAATTTAGTTTCTGTTTTCTATTTTTCTGCTCTATGTTTGGAAATAAAATACCAACCAAAACACTTTGGTTAATTCTGCAAAATTTTGTGAGGAATATTTGAATTGTTTTCAAACCACACAGTAAATTTCAGAATATTTGGAGCAACCAATATTTAATGGTAACTTTTAAACTCCAACTCAAATATCATAATGATTTAATTCAATGACCAAAATGAACTGGAAGAATATGCATCATCTCTGGTAGAGGCTTTCACCTTTTTCCATAAATCATGAACATTTTAAAAGGATATTTTGAGGTCACTAAAAATATTTTGGTTGAACCTATTTGAGTTCTTCTAGTGCTAGGGTTTTATCATCCCCTATTTCAACTTTCTGAGAAATTTAAACATGATGCATACATGAAGGGGCTAGCCTAGAGCATACCAGAACTAGGGATGTGACAGCTCACCCCTACTAAACAAGAATCTCGTTCCGAGATTCAAGTCGTGAGGTAAGAAGTCAGAGGGGTCACAAGCTAACACGATCTTCACGATCCAACTGTCCTTCTCAAAATGTTGATTCATTGCTTCATATTGATCTTGACGTCTTTGCTTTCTAGATCTTCATCCAACTCGATGACATTAGAAATAAACTCTATCGGAAAGGATCATTGAAACTCTCCAAACCAGGCTAAGGCAATTCACAACGATCGTTTGAAAGGGGTTCGGGGAAATGGCATACTCAGTTCGGAAAGGAAACTATGGTTATAGAACAACTCGGCAAACGGAAGGCACATTCCAATTGATACCGAGGATATAACCTAGTGACTGAGTGTGCTCTCAAGAACTTGAGCATTTCCATAGTCATCAAGGTTTTACCAACATCCGTGCCGAGGATCCTCGCAACACATCTTACTACCATGATGAATAGTGATGGATGATGCGGATACAAAGGAAGATAACACCTTCTCGGACTTCCCTTAATGAGGCCAAGAGAACGAAATCTGGATGATCGAATCGAGAGACATTTAGCACTCCGCTTCTGATGTTCTTCCTGATGTTCTAGCTACCACGATCATGCTTAAAAGCATCGACATGGCCATCAAGCAAAGTTCGGACTTCGGGAGCACAAAAATCCATAAGGAACAACTTGTGGAACAAGTCATACCAAATCCTCATGGAGAAGGGTTAAATTGCTTGTTCAAGATACTACAATAATAGATCTTCCGGCTAGGTGTGTCGGCCAACATCGACCTTGTCAGGACCTACATCATAGATCTTGGAAAAGTTCCAACCATCATATCTGCGTGAGATTCAGATCTGGTCGAGAACAGGACATTTCAGACATCATGTCTGGAAAAGAAATTTTGCAACACAAATCGACAAGACGATGTTGCGAGATTCTCAAGAAATGAACTACAATAGCAAGCTCCAACACATGAGTTGGTTCTGCTACAAACCTGTGAACACGCTGTCCAAGACAAGCATGACCACGTAGTAGTCTTATGGTAAAACACTACCGAGTTCAGGTGGGGAACCATCATCGAGGATATCGAAGTCCTTACATAAGTCTTGCTCTTAAGAAGGAACTTCTTCTCCTTGAACAAATCAATCAGTGGCTTTGTGTGCTAGGGATACATATAGAATGAAGGTTGCAAGTCTTCAATCCACAGAATACTTTGCACGTATGCATGACTGATTTGGGATCATTCCAGAGGAAACAAAACAACCCTTCTCGGATCCAAAGTGGCAACTTATATCAAGTGCACGTGAATTAGAGAAAGTCGCTCCTTCCATCCAAGCATATGCTTCATGAACGGGACATGAAGATAATGCTTATAAAGTTTCCAATACTAGCTTGATGTTCAACACAAATCATGGAGAAGATAACAATGTTCTTGATGGGCTCAACAACAATTCATCCAGGTTTCCATATAAATGGAATTCCATAATTATGTGAACACGGTGGTAGCATTGGTCAGACCCAAACAATATAATGGTGTATGCTCGAGGAAGCAACCACGAGTAAAACAACATTACGAATATCGTTGGTTCTGGTCTGATTTGATGATAGCCCATACTCAAATCAAAGTTTTGCTTAGGATGATAGGTCCAGCAATTGATCGCGAGGATCAATCAATGAAGACATCACCTTTATTCAACACACATACAAGATATCCCTTAGAAAGAACTAAGTCGGACAAGCTTTCATCTTCCAACTCTCCAAGTTGTTGTTTAGCTTAACCAACTAGCTCAGGGGTATCCAACACAGATTCTTGGAGAAGGGGGTGGTTACAAGGAACCAACTTGATCACGAACTCAACATAGCGGTCAGGTGACAACCTGGTGATACCTCCGAGAAGATATTCGGAAAATCACGAACCACCGATATATTACTAAGCTCGAGAACAATCTTGCTTTCCAGAGCAAGACGATATGATCAAATAAGCAAGGGATTGATTAATCCTAACTCATTGATCGAAGAGTGTACCAGAAATAAGGACTAGGTAGCACAATCTATCTTAGAATGATGATTCAATACCAACACGCTAAGAATGAGATTATTGTCCATTAACTACCAAGCAACGGGGTTGCTAGCAGTATTGATTTCACACATCACGATTCACTTGTCGGCATTCCGGTTGCAACAACACGGAACCGAGGAATGAATAATGATGGCGAGAAGTATCACTGCATCAAGAGTTCAAAGAATGGTGTGCAATTCTCATGACAATCCTGACATAAAGAAGGTAATACTTCAAGGTAGAACAGACCAGAAGCTGGATTGGCATTTTGATCTATGGAATACATTCTCTTTGACCCAATCCTAGATATGGATGAGGTACTGGAGTTTGTTTCTCCTAGTCATTCCGGAATAGAATGGCTTGACGGACCACAAGAGTAGTAGGCGTCGATTAACGGATGCAGGCATGCTCTTGACTATCAATTGAATAGACGAGGGTCGGAAGACAATTAAAATGGGACAACTTAAAAGAACATATGATTTTCTGAGTTGTGGATGCATGGACTAGCATGTCGAACGAGTTCAACATATTTCTTCCGGATAACCCATGCAGAAAGGTTGAACTAGCAGAGTCGCAAAATAGAATGGAGAACCCATCACGAGCACTCTGGTTGTGATCTTTTGGTTCAACGAGGAACTTCTGCCATAAGTAGTTCATGGTATTTGGAAGAAGGATATACCACGGACCTCGAGGACTAACGCAAGGATACTAATAACCTAAGGAACTAGCAATTACTATCAACATGAAGTAAGTAGGGTGAATCTCGGGTTCAAAACCCAGAAGTGGAATACCTACATACTAAATGGCATCACGGGACGCTTTTGAGAACGATGGCCAGAATCATCACACTGGGAACACAAAACATGGCTAGATTATATTACTAGGTGACTCCCTAAGACACCTAGGGTCATAAAAATAACTCCAACATATATGTCGAGGCAATGGAGTACCTCAACACACTGCTTAGTGTGTTTAATCCGGCCTAATAAGACATCGGGAACTGGGAGGAAGGATTTGCAAATGCATCAGACTATTAAGAAACCTGGGATGACTCGGACATCATAACGGCTGTAAATGCTCAAAAGATTTGAGACATCCTGCAAAAATGGTGGCATAACCACTCAGAAGCACAAAATCAAGGTTCCGGGACCAACTATGAACACACGGAAGTAGTAGAAACTGAATTGGGGCGTAAAACCAACAATCTTAAAACTCTATGGATTAGTAACACGTCATCCTAATAGATAGATGAGAAGCCTAGTTCTTAAACCCCGTAGAAAAGAAGAGGATGACTCAGATCGTAAGGCCATGAGGTATAAGGAGTAAAAGAGCCTTACATTCCTTCCACAATCAATTCCCTTATATAACTAAAGCATTTCTAGACACAACCCGACCGGTTTGGCTTGGTAAACCCTCTGATGATCGGGCTCTAATACCAAAGCTGTCAGGACCCGATTCCAAGTCACATCAATCTAGCCGATAACACCTCATATCACTTTGCGGCCTCACGCACGGTATTCCCAGGTGTCGCCTTACCATGGCCCGGGACCGTTTGCGCTTTTGGCTCACGTATATGATAGTGTCGCTAGCATCCATATGATGAGAGAACCCGGGCCGACATGGCTAGTCGTGAACCCAAAGAGGCACTAACCCATGGGGACAGGCATACATGAATCAACTTTGAGCATGTCCACAAGAGCATGTGAATCCGGGCTGTAGCACTGGCTAACAGGACTCCGGGAACCCGAGTCAGCAAGGCTAGGCAGGACTCGGATGTCACCGTGTGACATTTCGAAGGGACGGACACAGAACGAAGTGAAACACATGCCGCCGATCAAGTGTCCTGAGAAGTAGTGCTGGGCTAGCACGACTCCGGTGAACCGGGCTGTAGCGGACTACTATGGCTCAAGGAAGCACTAGACTACATTTCCTCATAAGAGAGGCTGCCAAGGGTAAACAACTAGATTGTCGGATCCCACACATACCCAAGCATTATAAACATACACACAATATGCTCAATATGTGTAAATACAACATGGCATCACAACATAACTCTATGACTCAAGTATTTATTCATTAGGCTCCAAGGAGCGAGATATTACAAACATGGGTCTCATGACCCAACATACAGAGCATACAAGAAACAAGCACAAGCGGAAGCTTAACATGTCTGTGTACAGACATCTACAAATGAAAAAGGCTGAGAAGCCTGACTATCTACCAGATCCTGCCGAGGGCACAAGATCGTAGCTGAGGTAACAAGACAAACATCGAAGTCCACGCGGAACTACTAGCGAGACGGAAGTCTCTCTGCAAAAAACATAAATTAAGCAAACATGAGTACAAATATACCCAAAGAAGACTTACATCAGAACTATCTACATATGCATCAATATCAACAAAGGGGGTGTTGGAGTATGACTGCATCAATCCAGCTTTGACTCGGTGGGTATCCTACACTCCGACTTCTAGTATCTCTTTTGAGGTGGCGCACACGAGTCCACATATTCACCATATCAATACACCACTATGGATCCGCTCCCGTCTCCCTACGAGAACGCCATCCATAGCACTCATGCTTATCTTGCGCATTTTAGAGTATCCACTTTCACTTGTCTATGAACTGATATAGGCAACCCAGAAGTCCTTTACCGCGGACACGGCTATTCGAATAGATCATATTAACCGTGCAGGGGTGTACTTCTTCACACACGCTCTCGCCACTTACCACCATGTACACGACGTGTATCTCGGCAACCTTCAAGCGGAAGCCTGGCGAGGGAGTCGGCAATGACCTGACTAACCACACAAGTCTCTCGTCCAGGTTTATCGCCTATTCGGGTTCCATCCGCAAGGAGATCCGCCGGGTGTCGCCACGGCCCCAAATGATGTGTGCAGGGTTCCCAAGCCCACCTCGACGGGTGGTTCTACGCTTGGTACACCGTGCCACGATGCCTAGTCTGTCCCAAGCCCACCTGTACGGTGCCACTTGGTAGACTACTAACACAACCTACAAACACCAAAAACTAGTTGCAACTCCTGGACAGAGATCGAGTTGATTAATAAGTCGAGAAGGGTCGAGTTACCGGAACCCAATGTGTGGTAGTAATTGTTCATGGATCACAAACACATAACTCAGTTCCTAAGGACGGCTGCAATGAGACAACCCACCATGTACTCCTACATGGCCTCTCACTGCTACCTTTACCAAATCGTGTTCACACACTTAGCTCTCACACAGTAGGACATGTTCACCACATTCAAATTCATCCCCGATGAATCAGACCTGACTCAACTCTAAGCAGTAGCAGGCATGACAAACAAGCATGAATGAGTAGACACATCAGGGCTCAAACAACTCCTACTCATGCTAGTGGGTTTCATCTATTTACTGTGGCAATGACAGGTCATGTAGAGGATAAAGGGGTTCAACTACCGCAGCAAGTAACAGATGAATCGTTGTTGTCCTAATGCAGTAAAAGAGAGCAGGAGCGAGAGAGTGGGATTGTATCAGAATGAACAAGGGGGTTTTGCTTGCCTGGCACTTCTGAAGATAATATAGTTCTTCATCGGTGTCATCGAACTCATCGTCGGAGGCACGTCTATCGAGAGTGGACAAATACCGTCAACAGAGAAGGAAAACACAATCAATGCAATGCACAATATGATGCATGATCATGACATGTCAATATGCTGTGTTTTGAGCTAATGCAACTAGCAACATGTTAAATGGAGTTGGTTTGAACCCTAGGTTCAAATTCAAACTCCATATGTGTGAGTTAAAATGCCATTTATTTGATTTGGCCTAACCAGCAGCCATAAGTTGTTCTAACATGCATGAAAACAGTACAGATGGATAGATTGGATTTTTCTGATCATTCTTCATATATAAATTATTTCATTCTGAACTATAGATTAATTTCTATGATTTATTTAAGTTTGTTGTATTTTCTGGAATTTCCTGTGTAAGAATAACTAGTCTAAGTTACTCCTCACTATGACCAACCTAACTAGCTATATTACCATATGTCTCTCTTTTATTTATTTATTGCTTACCACATCATCTATTTTATCTAAATATGTGTGATGTTACTATCTATGTTACTCTCACTGTGATGTTACTATCTAAGATCTTCGTATTGATTTCTAGTCCATTGATCGTGGATGTCAATACGCATGTTTCTTCTTCTGTTCGCTTTTTCTCTGCCGATGGAAGCATGCGAACATTGCCCAATTCTAGGCCACCACGAGAGATAACAGAAAATTGAAGAGCTCCTAAACGGTGCTCTCAGCACCGATTTAGCTTACTGGCGCTCGAAGGTGACGCTAGCGGGCCAGCCCAACAATCTTTGATCTATCAAATGGGAAGCTCGAACGAGACGCGAAGCGAGACAGACTCACTTGCTTCTAGCTCATTAACTTGTTGACCAGTTGATTGTTTGATTGGTTAACCGTCTCACAGCTGACCATTGACTTTTGAAAAAGCCTCATAAAGGTTTAAAAAATCATATATTTTAAAAGAGTTCATTTTGGAAACAATCTCAAATTGAAAAAACTTCCTAAAAAATGAAAAAAGTTCATGAATTTGAGAAACGTTCACGTGAAAAATTTCATGATATCTGACACCGAATATAGCGGGGTAGAGTGGGGTGCGCTAACGTCTATTCGGTGCCACAAGCGTCGGTTAAAGGTATAATTTTGTACGGTGTGAACACATCCCTGAACACTAGGTGTAGTAGCGGACCAGCCCATATTCATTCCGGTTTGATTTTTTCTATATTTTCAACCTGCAGTTTTTCAGTTTCCTAATTTTTTTTTCTTTGTGTTTTATTTTCTGTTTTTGTTTCTTTTTGTGCTTTTTTATTTTATCTTTCCCCTTTTTAATTTGAATGAACAATTTCCAAATTGTTAAAAAACATTTAAATCCGTTACTCTTTTAGCATGTTAACTTTTTAAAAAAATTCGTAAACATTTTTCCAAAACTTCTTAAAAAATTTAACCTTTATGAACCTTTTTCAAAATCCGTGATTTCCTTTTTTAAAACTAGCACATATGTCCGTGCGTTGCCACGGGAGAGAAATTTTTTTATGAGAAGCAATGGGAAAAATAATTGATGTGTCATCCAAAAAATGGTCTCGACAATGGTAGGCGACACGGCAAGAAGTTATGGTCTTCTCGCTGGACATGTTTGACAC
Organism: Aegilops bicornis; assembly: GCA_021605145.1. Lineage (NCBI taxonomy): Eukaryota > Viridiplantae > Streptophyta > Magnoliopsida > Poales > Poaceae > Aegilops > Aegilops bicornis. The sequence continues at coordinate 98,695,657 of CM038675.1, forward strand.
GCGAAATCTTGATAGTGACTGGGTTGGTCGGCGTGGTGGCGAGCACCCAACTCATGCCTTTTTTCCTCCGGGTCCGCCTCCGTCTCGGGGTTGTGCCTGCCTCCTCATTTGGTTGCTGCGCAGCGACCTTTGGGACATGATTGCTTCGACCACTCTATGCTACGACGGCGTAACCGGGTGGATTATTAATTGCAGCGCATAAATCCCGTTTCATGAGCATAATCAGGCATGAATGTCCCTTCTTTTTTAGGTTTCATTCTCTTTGATTATTTTAGTGCTCAAGTGCCCATAATTTTGCTCTAACTAAAGCCAAATAACATAATTTATTGTCATGTGTCCATAATTTCCTTCATATAGTCAACCAGCAAAGAACAAACGCGCACTGCTAATGGTCAACGCAAATATTTAAGAAAATACTATAGTGTCACATCAGAAATTTTTTTGATTATTTTGAACATTCAAAAATATGATTTGGTGAATATTCTCGGAAACATTAACAATTTTTAAATCCTGGACAATTTTAGAAATATGCGAACATTGTTTTTCCAAATTCCAATATCTTAGGAAAATCACGAACACAATTAGAAACATGAACAGTTTTTGAAATACACAAACAATATTTTGAAAACATGTACATATTTCAAAAACACAAATATTTTTTGATTTTTTGAATTGTTCTAAGGGAACTTTCAAAAAATACAAAATGTTTTAGAAGCAAATATTTTTCTGATTTTTGAACATTTCACTAAAACAATAATTTTTAAAATATGGAACATTTTATAAAATGTAATTTTTATAAATAGATTTTGACGATTTTTTGAAAAACATAAAGTAAGCTTTAAAAAGGAGATCATTTTTTTTTAATATTGAGAAGATTTGGACACGGGAGATTTTAAAAGTTTCGAACATTATTCAATATAGAAGCACATTTTAGAATTCTGACCATTATTTGAATATTTTAAAAAATATTGAAATTCTAAATGTTATTGTAAATTTTTACTTCATAAAAAATAATTAAACAATACGGAAAAAAGGAAAAAATATAAAAGAGAAATAGAAAGGAACAGAAAAAGAAAAATAAAAATAGAACAACAAAAATGGGGAAACGGGTCGGCCCAGTCTAAGGCGCCCTGTGCGAAACTTTAACTATTCCTCGCCCCATGCGACAAATAAGGCCTTCCCAACGGTGTGGGCAATAATAAATTGGCTGGGCTTGTTGGGCCGGGCGCCCAATGATGATATTCTGGATAATTTTTTTTCTTTTCTAGCGGAAAGACGCACAAAAGTTTAGTACCACCTCGGATAGAAAGAAAAACTTCTTGACGGTGAACGGATGAAAAAATTGGAGAAACGCACCTTGCTTTATTAGTAGGTATAGATTCCAAAAAAGGGCATTACTGCGTCAGTGACTCAGGCTGGTTAGTGTCGCTGACAGGTGGGGTCGGGTCAACAGCCACGTCAGCAAGTCAGCACTGACGTGTGGGGCCGGTCAATAGGTGACGTGGCCAGGTCAAACTGACCTGTGGGGCCCGTGCGATAAGTTTAGTATAATCAGGAGCTTAAGAAGGGTTAATTAGGCCATGGGGCCCAGAGAGTCGATGATGAGGAGGGTGGTTAGCCCGTCATTAGAGCTAATGATTTGCCACGTCGGCTGCGCCGGCGGTTAGACGACGGCGACAACCCAGGCGGCGGTGGCTCGCCGGACTTGTGCTAGAAGCGTCGGTTTAGCCCGCTGAGGGCACCAGGGCATAGCCCTTGCTCTTGCGCATCCAGAGAGCCAAGTGCGAGGGGCTGGGGTGGAACGAGCTCGCCCGAGTCGAGCTCGTGGCGGCGACCGGCGTTCGGGAGCGATGAATCTGATGGTAGAGGGCATGGGAGGAATCTCTCGGTGGTCGCAAGTTCGTGGAGGCGCGTCGAGCACGCCGGGTGTGCTCGGATACGGGCTGATGCACATGGCCTCATTCGCACTATCGCCGGCGAGGAGTTCACGGCAACCGGTGGAAACGGCGGTGGAGGGTGAATTAGGCGACGGGTATGGGGAAGCAGTGCGAGAGGCTCACCACGGTTATTCCGGTCTTCTGGAGAGGCAAGGAGACACGGGTCGGAGAAACGTCGGCGGGATCTCCGCACCCGAGGACGGAGACGGCGGCGTTGGCGAGGCTCCGGAGCGTTCGGTGTTGCGTACCTCAACGAGGAGGTCGAGGACGATGCGGCAGAGCTCCTGGACTGGTCGGGGAAGCGAGGGGGAGGCGGTGGGCATGGCAATGCCGAGCGGCGGCGACAGCGGCGCTCGGGCGTGTTCGGGAGAGGGAGCAGAGAGGAGGAGAGAGGCCAGGGAGCGAGGGAGAGGGGATAGGGGGTTCGTGGCGTCCCCGTGGCACGCCTGGGTGGGTCGAGACTGCGCGGCTGAAGCAGGAGGTGGCAAGGCGTCGTCGGCGCGCTCTCCACGCACTGTCATCCTCTGGCGGGAGGAGAACGGCGATCGCCAGCCCTGGGCGGTCGGGCCGGTTGGGCTATCACAAAGCTGAGCCGGTTGGGCGCTATGTAAGCCCAGGTGAGGTTTCTCTCTCTCTCTCTCTCTCCTCTGCTTTCTAATTTAGTTTCTGTTTTCTATTTTTCTGCTCTATGTTTGGAAATAAAATACCAACCAGAACACTTTGGTTATTTCTGCAAATTTTTGTGAGGAATATTTGAATTGTTTTCAAACCACACAATAAATTTCAGAATATGTGGAGCAACCAATATTTAATGGTAACTTTTAAACTCCTACTCAAATATCATAATGATTTAATTCAATGACCAAAATGTCCTAGAAGAATATGCATCATCTCTGGTAGAGGCTTTCACTTTTTTCCATAAATCATGAACATTTTAAAAGGATATTTTGAGGTCACTGAAAATATTTTGGTTGAACCTATTTGAGTTCTTACGGTGCTATGTTTTATCATCCCTATTTCAACTTTCTCGAGAAATTTAAACATGATGCATACATGAAGGGCTAGCCTAGAGCATACCGTAACTAGGGATGTGACAATTATCCTCACTATATTATGCAGATTGAAGATCATCGAATGCAGAAAAGCACAAATCTATGACATTGGGTTCATTAGCCCAAATACCATAAATGAATGGTCGGTTAAAAACAGAGTCATAGATATTGACGACAACTTGCTACAATCGTTGCTTAAAAATCAAAACAACGGGAAAATATTCTTTCCTTACAACTTCAAGTGAGTGTAACTGTCTTGTGCATATTCGGTTACGCTTACTCGTGGTTATAGTAATGTAATTGATGAGTTATGCATGCATGCGCAGCTTCCACTTTATTCTTCTAGATATTAACCTTGAGAGGGTAGTGTCGGTGTCAAAACCGGCGGATCTCGGGTAGGGGGTCCCGATATGTGCGTCTAGGCTGATGGTAACAGGAAGCAAGGGACAAAATGTTTACCCAGGTTCGGGCCCTCTCGATGGAGGTAAAACCCTACTTCTTGCTTGATTAATATTGACGATATGAGTAGTACAAGAGTAGATCTACCACGAGATCGTAAAGGCTAAACCCTAGAAGCTAGCCTATGATGGTATGATTGTAATTGTAATCGGCCTTCTAAGGACCAACCTCTCCGGTTTATATAGACACCGGAGAGGCCTAGGGTATACATGGAGTCGGTTACAAGGAAGGAAATATAATATCCGGACCGCCAAGCTTGTCTTCCACACAAAGGAGAGTCCCATCCGGACACGGGACGGAGTCTTGAGTCTTGTATCTTCACACTTCAATAGTCCGGACGATGTATACAGTCCGGCTGTCCGGATACCCCCTAATCCAGGACTCCCTCAGTAGCCCCTGAACCAGGCTTAAATGACGATGAGTCCAGCGCGCATTCTTGCCTTCGGCATTGCAAGGCGGGTTCCTTCTCCGAATACTCGATAATAATTATCGAACACTTAAACCGTGGTCCAATTCGCAAAATGATCTTCACATACCACCATAGAGAGAATGATATTTCACAAATGCAATCTGCTGACAACTTTTTACACAACGTGACATGTCATTATGGTCGGGTCACAACTGGCCACAGCGCATATTGCGAGGCGGTTTCCTTGACACGTCTCGTCAAAGCAGAGATCGGGTCCCCTTACTGTGGGATTTTCATTAATACGGGTATGGATAATCCAACCGCACCGCTAATCGCGACGAGTGGGGAGCGAGCGGGTTCCACCAGGAAAGTGGGGAGGCACAAAAGGCTTTTACCGTCTCTATAAAGAGATAAGGTCTCTTCCCCTTTAACCATGCCTTCTCCTTCCGCTAGCCCATTCCCCTCTGTTTGAGCCGTAACGCCAGCGTTCTTCTCTTCCATCGAAGAAAGGTTTTCTGAAGATGTCCGGATCCGGAGCAGGAGGCAGATGGATGGCCTCTACTGTCCAGGAGAAGGATGTCAAGAGGCTCCGGGAGGCCGGGTATCTGGCCAAGAAGATCGGCCACCGTCTCCCACCGGCGGGACAGGTTGTCCCTACTCCGGAGCCTCACGAGAGAGTCGTGTTCCTTCCCCATTTCGTCCACGGGCTCGGGTTTCCCCTTCACCCATTTGTTCGTGGAGTCATGTATTACTATGGGATTTATTTTCATGATCTTTCCCCCAACTCTTTCCTCAATATCTCGACGCTCATCGTCGTGTGCGAGGCTTTTCTCCGGATTTCGCCTCACTTTGGCCTGTGGCTGAAGATTTTCAATGTGAAGCCTAGGGTGGTGAGTGGCGAGCACGCCGAGTGCGGCGGCGCCATGGTGAGAAAGATGCCAAAGGTCGTTTGGCCGACGGGTGCCTTCAACGACTCCATAAAGGAGTGGCAGCAGCAGTGGTTCTACATCACCGAACCACGCGGAAAAAAGTGGGCTGCAGCTCCAGAGTTCAGATGCAGAGCCCCACTGCAGCTCACGTCCTGGCCCAAGAAGGGCCCGAACTAGTCCTCGTCCGATGAGCTGTCGCTGCTCCAGACGCGCGTTCAGAGTATGGTCGACAAGGACGTCAAGCTCGTCGACGTAGTCCAGGTAATGTTAGTTCGCCTGGTTCTCCCTTGCCAGCGTCGAGCCTGCAACTTGTGGGAGTACGACCCAACCGAGCACCAGACCCTCCAGGAGCTCTATGATTCCTCCCACAAGGACATCTGGAAGGTGCTCTTTAAGTCCGGCAAATCATGGCCGGGCTCCTCCGAGGACCGTGGGTATCAATTATCCCATTCTGCAAGCCCGGTAAGTTATAGCAACGCTCCGTCCATTCATGCTTCAGTTGGCATGTCCTGAGGGAGACATCTTTATCGTGTTTTATCATGACCCTGTGGATGGATAAAAGGGTGGAAGCGGATACATTGTCCGCCTCACGCCGGAGGAACCGCCGGACCTCTTCTGACGAAGATGCTGGTCCCCACGCCTTACGAGCCACCAAAGAAAGAGGCCTCCAAGAAGGTCAAAAAGACCCGGAGTGGCCTCCGTCATCGCGAGGCTTCGGACGCCAAACCCGAAGACTCCAGAGGTCAAAAGGACGGCCTGCTCATCCTTGGAGGCCGAATCGCCCAACAGGGGGAAAGGTTCCCTCCTAGAGGTATCCACCACGGCTGCCGATAGCAGCCCGGAGTGGGATCCCAGGGCCCAGCCCCTGGAAAAGTCGTGAGTATACGAAATCCGAACACGCATATGCGTCCGGGATTGTTTGGGTATAGTAGTTTTAACTGTTGCCATATTTTGTACAACCCGGTGAGGTCTCACGCCGGACAGTCCTCATCGGAGGATTTGCTGAGCTCAGGCGCCTTGGCGAGCGAGACGCCTCTGAAGGCCCCTTCCCCGAAGTCCAGGCGCGACATTGAGGTGTCGTCTCAACGGGACCCGGACCAGGGGGCATATCCCTGGGGCCGGACACACGGGAGTGATGACCCCCAAGCGTGTCGACCGCGGGGGCGATCTCGGGTTCAGCCTACAGCCGGACAAGGTCCTGGAGACCTCTAGGGCTCCAGGATCGGGCGAGCAGCCACCTTCGACAGTGTGAGGCTTGCCTCTTCTGCCAGCAACCTCTGTCCAAGAAGAGCTGCCAGGCGGTCTGTCGACAGCGTTAAAGAACGCGTCTATCGTCAATGAACATCGGACCCTCGTGGGTCCGGTGGTTGGAAAGATTCAGTCCACTGAGAGCGGGCTGAATGAGTCATGCCTTAGCCTTATAAAGGCCTTCGAGGTATGTTTCCTAAGAAACCTTTGAAGAATCGTCATAATATGAGTAGTAGCCCCTGATACACTGTCCGGCAAAAGAGAGAGAGCCGGGCAGGGGATCAAATCCCCTGCTTTTGCAGGAGCCTTTGTTAACAACGTACACCCCTTTGTGCGAAAACAGGTGTCTACAGAGAGGCCACACATGATGCGGAAGTGTCTGGGCTGAAGCAGAGCCTAGAACGGGCCGAGGAGGAACTTGGCCGTGTGAAGAAGCAATTGGGGGACAAGCAAGGTATATTGAAACATTGTCTTGAATTTGGGACGAATGAATAATTGTGCCTAGTGAAAAGTATTTGTATTATATGCTCTAGGAGCGAGTGTCGAGTATGAGGCACTAAAGAAGGCTGTGGCTGATGCCAACGAGAAGGCTGCCGCCGAACAGGCGCTTCGTGATAAACACAAGGCCAGGATCATCGCAGCTGAGCTAGAGCTCCAGGAGGCTGTAAAGAAAAGCGAGGGCTTGGAGCAGAGTCTAGTAGGGAAAGAATCCGAACTCGCCCAAGCCCTCCAAGCCGCGGAAGATGCTCGGGAAGAAGCCCGAGGCGCTGTGCGGGACATTCAGGAGGCCCGGAAGGTTGTGGCTGGTAAGGCTTTTTGTATTCATGGCCATTTTTACATGATAGTGGGAAGAACTCCAAGCGACAAGCTGAATTCTTGTTTTTCCAGGGCGTTTGCGGATCTACCTCGCAGCATATCAAATGCCGCCCAATTCTACTGGACCGAGGAGAAGAAGTCTGCGGAGAGGGATTTCTGGTCGCAGTATTTGGCGCCGAACTATCCGGTGCCCTTTATCGATCGGCTGAAACAGCTGGTCGAACTGCACCAGGCGGCCGAACTAGCCATGAAGAACTTGGTTGTCCGGTTGTGGCCCGCGGAGCCCATTCTAAGCAGTTACTTCGGACTCGTGAAGCGGATTGTGGGCGCCTGTCCTCGGCTTGATGCTGTTAAGCGATCAGTCTGTATAGAGGGTGCGCGCATGGCGTTTGCCCGTGCAAAAGTGCATTGGGGGAAGCTTGACGCGGAGAAGCTGATGACCGAGGGGCCGCCAGAGGGTAAGGAGCACCGCAAGCCCGAGCTGTACTATGAAGGTGTACTGAAGGGAGCCCGCCTTGTGGCGGATAAGTGTACCAAAGACATTATATTTCCCTGAGGGCATTCTTGCCGTTCTTTGTAATATGGGATAATGGCACTTTTATTATCTATTGCCTGTTTTGCTTGAACATTTGTTCTTCCTGTGCAGCTGTTTAGTGTATGTAAGTCCTGAGAGTTGGCTACCGTCGGCTTCGCCTCACACTAAAGAAATACAGGGGTGTTCGGGACATACCTGAACACTCTTTATCCCATAGATGGGTCCTTTTAAGGAGGTGTTCCTCACCACGAACCAGGCAATCGGACTATAGGGGTTTACCACTCTCACTTAGCCATAGTAATTCGAGTATGGTCGGCGCAGGGCCTAGTATTCGGAAGGCCGAACTAGGGGCTCTATTGGCGCCTGATCGGAAGACCGATCCGTCGCACTCTGCATTTATAATGGCGTTATGCGGAATGAATCTTTAAGGATTTTACAACCTCTCGAATAGCTGACCAGCTCTCGCTGTATCATGATAGTCAGTTTTCGGCTTTCCTTACTGAGGTGCTCGTCCGGCAGAACCGGGACACAATCGCAGTAGTTCTCCCAGCGCTACCTTAGCCGATGGGACGGAACGTAAGGTACCAAAACATGGGAGCCGGGCAAACCCAACCAATAACCCAAGACATGATTCGGAGCTGATGCATATAGTGTTATAAGTTCGGGGTGCCGAGCGACCGAAAAGGTGGTCGGACTTTATTGCCTTACTGTGAAGCCCCGAGCATAATCGGGCGTGACACGAGGCGTCGATGAGAAACGACGACCGGTGAGTGCTATTTAAGTCTGCGCATTGTAGTAGGATGATATGTCTATGCATATGAGTACGATTTATGATTATGAAAAGAGGTGTTTTTGGCAGAACCTGTGATGGCCGGACTGGAGGGGGGCAGTGAGTGGATCTGAAGTAAATCCGGACTGTCTTCTTTGTGGGGGTCACATGCATGTTCCTACCCTTGTGTGTCTGGGTCGATTCCACGTCGCCAATCCTGTTCTACGTCAAAATTAGTTTATAAAGGCAAATACCTGGAGGCAGCTGAACGTCCTCTTGTGGCTGATCCGAGGGTTCCTGATCAGACCCTGGTTAACCCAGCCGTTATACCGTGAAGTAGCGCAGACTCCTCAGTTGGTGTCCGGATAGTTGGCTGTCATATCAAAATTTTGATAGGTATGCACGACTCGCTGCTCCGGCAGCTGTATGATTTCCGCTCTAAGGGCGGGGTTCGGCCTTGCCCATAGGTGTGATTATATCACACGGTGTTGGCCTAATGGTTTACCACATGGAATCTACTCAATTCGGTTCGTCCCGTGAGCATATGGTAAATTACCGTATGAGCGGAAGGCGCCGAAGAATTATTCTTTGGCGTGGAATTTTTTGGTGATCCGAAGACAACCGTTAGGGTGGTGGGCCAGTAAGGCTTGGCCTTTGCACCTAACATTTTTTGTTTTTAGAAGATGTTATTTGTGGTTTCATAACCGCGGGGGCTTTATGTGTTATGGAGCCCCCAGACTACTAGGTCTAGAGGTACTGGAATTGAATTGTTGTGGTTTATTTGATCGGGGGCGATCGGCCGTACTTTTATGCTCTGGGGGTCTCTTGACTAGACGCATCCCCTCATTGTTTCCGGCACATGACCAGCCGCTTTGTTTTGAGGATCCGGCATTCTCTATTGGTATGCTTTGCCGCCCTTCTAGGAGTACCATGAATTTCACATGGTTGATCGAGTGTGTGGCTCGGGCCGGATAGGCTTGAGCTGTTGTTTGTCCGCGGACCAGACTTGGAGTTGCTGGACTTGGCACCAGCTTCCCTGACTTGGCGTTTATGACCATTGCGCCGAGGCTTGAGGATGCGTTTTCGTGTGTCCTTCGTGTTGTCTTGGACTGTAGTGATGTGTTGACGTGGGGGTATGTGCCTTGGGTTCTTCTGCTTAGGTTGAGGTAGCCAGTTGTGCCGTGTGTGCCCTTTGTCAGGGCGGTCAAGTCCGTATTCTTCGGCGGCCAGGACCTTGGTCCACCTGTCCACGAGCAGATCTTGGTCAGCCTTAAGCTGGTGTTGCTTCCTTTGCAGGCTCCTTGCCGTTGCCATGAGCCGTCGCTTGAAGCGAACTTGTTCCACCGGATCTTCGTGCACGCCGAATTCGCCATTGTCGAGGCTTACCTCGTCCTCGGAGGGGGGGCGTATAGTCGCCCCTCTCCAAGTATCCCATGGATCCGCCTGCTTGAAGGCGGCTGATCGGGTTGTATTCATCTTTGGTGCCATCCGGATTGTTTTCGTCTCCCGGGCCGGTATTGCTGTGACGGGGCTTGGCGTGGCGTCGACGACGCCCATGCTTTGTTTTTCTTCCTGAGGGGTTATCCTCTGTTGCCTCATCGCCATTCGTTTCCTTCGTAGTGTCCACCATATTTATATCATAGGAAGAGGTGGCTGCCCACCGCCCAGTGAGCGGTGGTTCATGCTCTTCTCCTCCATCGTCGTCCATACCGTCGATGTCTTCGGAGTCAAAGTCGAGCACGTCGGTTAGATCATCAACCGTGGCAGTGAAGTGGGTGGTGGGTGGGCAACGAATTCCTTCGCCGCCTGCTTCCCACTCGAGCCGGACATAGTTCGGCCAATAGCCTCCTGACAAACAGAGAGACTTTAATGAGTTCAGCATGTCGCCAAAGGGCGAGTGCTGTAAGATATCCCCAGCGGTAAACTCCATTACCGGAGCCCAACCAGGCTCGGCGGGCTCAGGAGCGCGGACTGGAACCTACGACCAGATACGAGGCCGGGGGTCCGGAGTCACAGGCTTCCTCCGAGGTGAGGCCTGTGTTCGGCTCCATCGCCTATGAGTGTGCGGCCTGCAGGGCGGGGTCCATCCCTCCGTCCTTAGGCAACGCAGTCTGCTCCGGATTTAGGTCCAGGACTGCTGCAATGGTAATATCCCGAGCACTGTCCGACAGCAGGTCTAGGCCGTGCTCATCGTGACTGTCCGGCAGTTCTGGCGTAGGCCCGATTCCGTCGAAGATCAAGTCTCCGCGGATATCAGCCGTGTAGTTTAGGTTTCCTAACCCGACCTGGTGGCCAGGGGTGTAGCTGTCGATTTGCTCTAGACGGCCAAGCGAATTGGCCCGCAGTGCGAAGCCGCCGAACACGAAGATCTGTCCGGGGAGAAAAGTCTCGCCCTCGACCACGTTGTTGACGATTGAAGGCGCCATCAAGCCCCGCAGCGACGACACAGAGGAACTCTCAATGAAAGCACCAATGTCGGTGTCAAAACCGACGGATCTCGGGTAGGGGGTCCCGATCTGTGCGTCTAGGCTGATGGTAACATGAAGCAAGGGACACAATGTTTACCCACGTTCGGGCCCTCTCGATTGAGGTAAAACCCGACTTCCTGCTTGATTAATATTGACGATATGAGTAGTACAAGAGTAGATCTACCACGACATCATAGAGGCTAAACCCTAGAAGCTAGCCTATGATGGTATGATTGTAATTGTGATCGGCCTTCTAAGGACCAACCTCTCCGGTTTATATAGACATTGGAGAGGGCTAGGGTTTACATGGATTCGGTTACAAGGAAGGAAATATAATATCCGGATCGCCAAGCTTGTCTTCTACGCAAAGGGGAATCCCATCCGGACACGGGACGAAGTCTTGAGTCTTGTATCTTCATGCTTCAATAGTCCGGACGATGTATACAGTCCGGCTGTCCGGATACCCCCTAATCCAGGACTCCCTCCGGCTGTAGTAATTGTCTTTGACTCGAGACGAAAAGATCCCCAGGACTATGCGGACATGACTGCAATGCTCCAGAAGTAAGTTCAATCGATCATTATCGCACCATATCGGCAACTTTGTTCATTTCCTGATATCAAGTAATTTTTTTCTTTGTCTGGCAGGGTATGGAAAGAGTTCACCGGAATTGTTCCGGGACTGCCGAGTGAGCTGCGATTTACACACCTGAAAGTAAGTACTAATACCTAGTTCCCGAGGGTTTCATCAATACCATTTATCATGCTTGATTATCAGTTTGATTGAACTCTATTTCTCGTAAAGTGCTTGTGGCAGGAAGACAGGAATGATTTTTGTGGATACTACAATCGCGAGTTCATCTACAACGTGACCTCTCTGCGGGGCTACTTTAAAAAATAATATGAAGTATGTAAACAATAATATTCACAATTTCATTTTGTTACCATCATTTGTGTTGGGTTTCATTCATATATATGTATTGACCCCCTTCTTTAAATTAGATCTGGCAGCTGCGGGATGAACACCTACCACATGATCGCATACGAGCAATTCAAGAGGAATTGGCGGGATTCTTTCTTGACCATGTCATCAATGAGAAGGGAGAATACCATGTGGAAATTGATATAGACTTTAGATGTTAGGGATTGTAAGAGATCTTATATTGTATATATGTAGCTTGTAGCATCGGATAGATATACGAAAACTTGTTGTTCGACCAATCTCTCGGAGAAAGAGATGTCACTTCTCTCTGTATATGTTCATGGCGATCTTGTGTAATTAATGGTTCCTTAATTTTCTTACTATCTAGCATGTCGAGTTTTCTCTATATGTATAGTAGCTAGCGTCAACCAAGCACGAAGATAAAGAGATGTCACTTCTCTCTATTAGCTAGTTAACACAATATGAAACCCCATAATTAACCCTCCAAAACACCTAACCCCCCCCCCTCTTAAAAACAAAAACAAAAACCCCAGCTCCTACCAGCTGCTGACGCGTGGAAGCCTTTTGGTCCTGGTTGATGTTCGTAAATGCATCTAGTGCCCCTTAGTGATTTTAGTGTATTGAAGACTTGTAGGTTAAGGGATTGATGCGTTTGTGAGTGTACACATGTCTATAAGTCTATGAGGAGTTTGATATTTACAGAGAAAGTCAACCCCTAAAAATGAAGTTCTTCGGCTGAAGACTTTGGATTTCTGAAGACGTTCTGAAGACTTTGAAAGTGAAGAAAATGGTGTGACCCTGAAGACTTGGTATTCATTCGAGGAACATGAAGCGTGAAGACTTTTCTTTTCGTAGTTTCATTTTCTTTTTCTTGAGTAATAGGAAACATCTTGTTAAAGGGGTCGAGGAAATACTAAGGAAAAATTTCCATGTGATGCTCAACTCAAAATCCTACACCTACCAATCCATTCGAGTGAAGCCATTGGAAATATCATACAGTTCAGTCAAATTTCTTCAGTGAAAGAGATGAAGTTCTTCTAGTCTCTGAGGAATTTGTTCTGACTGAGGAATTAGGAATTTGCCAGTCCGGATTGCCTACATGTGAGGAACTTAATAGCCATGAGGAATTTGAACCTCAAATATCTGACCGTTGCTGTGCTACGTGCCAGCTGTCTCAAAATATCTACCCACCTAACGGTAATATCATTGAAGGGCATTTATGTCTTAACATGCCGGGTTGCCTCAGGCTATAACAGTCGCTTCTGCTACAACCACCAGCTGGTTGTCTACTCGAGAAATCCCGACACTCTGTCATTTGAGGGCATCATCTCCAAAGGGATTTTGCAAAATCATGCATGATCTCAGGATTCAGAAGATCCACGCCAGAGTGATCGCTGTTCAGATTCAGATGCATAACCTGTCAGTTGAATTGGTTCACCAAATATTGTCTTCACCAAGCCTACTGGTTCTATTGGTAGTTCTATTGGTAGGCTTGGTGAAGAAAATGATTTGGTAGACCAGTTCCAATTGTTGTGACAGTTGTACGTCTGGTTGGAGCGGCTAGGTATTTAAACTCGAGGACATACATTCCCGACACACAAATTCTCATCAGATTCTCCTTGAGCTAAGGTCACATGCACTCGCCCAATCACTCGTGGTAAGTCTTCAGGTGACTTCCAAACCTTCACAAACTCGGCCACTCGGCGATCCACAATTTCCCCTTGGATGCTCTAGACCATGACGGCTAACCGGCTGGAAGATGCAAAGTCTTCACAGGTAACAAGCATCGGATCCATGCAGGATCAATCTCTTCAGTGATGCTCAATCACTTTGGGTTTGTAGGTGTTTGGGTTTGGGTTTCCTCAATTTATGATTTTCGCTCAAAGTCCTCGGAGGAGCTCAAGGTCCTCGGAGGAAGGGATGCTCTCAAATGACAAGTGTCAGTTTCTCTCGGAGCAGCTAGCCAGCTAGTGGTTGTAGGGGGCGGCTATTTATAGCCTAGGGAGCAGCCCGACATGATAAGACATAAATGCCCTTCAATGATATGGCCGTTAGGTGGGTAGGTATTTTGGGACAGCTGGGGCATAGAACAGCAATGGTCGGAATTTTGAGTATCAAATCCCTCAGGGCTATCATGTTCCTCACTGTGTAGGCAATCCGCATTGGCGAATTCCTAACTCCTCGGGGGAATAAATTCTTCAAAGGTCCGTAAGAACTTCGCCTCTCACATCAAGAAATTGATCGAATCGTATGAGATTTCCAATGGCTTCACTCAAGGGATTGGTAGGTGTAGGATTTTGAGTTGAGCATCACATGGAAATTTTTCCTTAGTATTTCCTCGACCCCCTTTAATAGTACGGTGTTTCCTATGAGTCAAGAAAGAGAAAATGAAACTTCAAAAACAAAAGTCTTCACGCTTCATGTTCTTTGAATGAATACCAAGTCTTCAGGTTACACCAATTTCTTCATCTTCAAAGTCTTTAGTAAGTCTTCAGAAAACCAAAATCTTCAGTCGAAGATATTCATTTTTAGGGGTCAACTTTCTTCGTAAATATCAAACTCCTCATAGACTTATAGAACTGTTTAAACTCATTAACACATTAGTCCCTTAACCTATAAGTCTTCAGTACACAAAAATCACTAAGGGGCACTAGATGCCTTTTTGGAGATTGATGCCTATATAGGTTAAGTTTTCAACGGTAATAAATATATGATGTGTAAATACTGATATTGAGGAATTTTATTGCAAGATATAGAAGAACTCCCCCTGAATATGTGCATAGTGAGGAATTTTCTTTTGAAGCAATTCACACTTGGAGAGTAGAATCATGGAGATCTCCCCCTATATCTTGTAATTCATACACGCATTTGACATATAAAATGAAGAATTTGAAATGCATGATGAAATATGGTGACTAATGTAATTCAGCATGCGTGCATTAACATTAACGAGGAATAAGCATGCAGAAAATCTCAGCAAAAGTATCAGACCACCATAGAGTTTAAGTTTACAACTCGATCGAATAAAGTCTCAGAAGAATGAGAGTTGTAACTTAGCAAAAACGCCCATATAGGTAGACCCTCTTGAATACTAACTCAAATTTCTCCCCCTTTGTCATCAAATGAACAAAAGGGTTGAAAAATGAGGACTAACGCCCCTGAAGAATATAATGATGATGAAGGAGCGCCAGCGTTGTTGGGGTCAGTTGTTGTTGTAGGGCCTGCTGCAGTGTCGTACAAGTCTTCATGCTCATCGGTTTTGTGTGATGAAGAATATGAGCTGGCCACCAAGGAAGGAACCTTGACCTTATTGAATTTCTTTGGCGGATGAGTAAACCAGTCAAAATATTCCTTGAGACCCATTTGCTTCAGATCTTCTTCACCATACAGATGTGACAGAATAGCCCAGGTGCGACCGAAGACTTAATGGAGGTAGAAATGGTTTTTCTTCACTGCATTGTGCGTAGCAGTCATGTTGTGAAGAATAGAACCAAACTGACGTTTAACCCATTTGTGGTTTCGATCCACCTTCTGGTGAAGACTGGGGAGAAGCTCATGGTTAGTCATCACTCTTGGAGCCGTGGCTTGAGGATTTGGCTTGGATGCATTGACAGCAGAATCATGAGTGGCAGAGTCATCATTTGTTGAATAAGATGCAGCTTTGCGAAACTGACCATCCAATGGACGATTGCGTTCATCAATAACAGCAGCGGCCTTGCCCTTTTCATCAGCTAAGGAAAATGTCCGCTTGAGGACTTCAATTGGGGGCAAGTACTTGAGGTGATTCTGAAAATCAGCCTTGTAGTTGAGTGAAGACCTTGTTCTAAGGAATCTCATAATCTAGGGTGCGTAAGGCTTCAACTCGAATGGAGAGAGTGCAACATTTTCTAGAGTCCTCATGAAGAAATCATGATAATTGACAGGAATGCCATGAATGATGTTGAATAGCAGATTCTTCATGATGCCAACAATTTCCTCATCAGATGAGTCATGGCCTTTGATTGGACTCATAGTCTTCGTCAGAATGCGATAGACTGTTCTTGGCACATATAGCAATTCCTTCACAAGGAATTTGGTCCTTGGGGCTTGACCGGGCTTCAGAGGATTCATTAGCACTTGCATGTAATGGGTCGTGAGTTCAGGCTCTTGGTACATACAAAGAGCACCTTCAAGGGGGGGGGGGGCCTGTTTGGCAGGGCATGAAGTAATTCAGAGGCCGGTGCTTTGTAATGAGTATTTTCGGTCATCCAGTCCAACACCCAAGAGTTAATATCATCAGCATTCCTGAGGTGCATAGAATTTAAGAATGAGTTCTTCATTCCAATCGCAAATATCCGTGCAAAAGTTGAGCAATCCTGCATCATGAAGCACACTGAGGACTGGGGTAAAGCAGGGTAGTGATTCCATGTCTACGTGAGGAATATGCTCGTGCTCGAATACTTTGTCCTTGTTGAAGAGTTGTGAAGAATAAAAATTTGCTGGGCTGGCAGTCCAGAAACGCTTCTTCTAAGATGAGCAGAGTCATATGGGTTGTAGTCAGTGAAGAAAACATGCTCACCGAAGAAGTCATCAGCCTTGAATTTCTGCTTCTTTGAGAAGGGATCCTTTGGCTTGGGCTGAGGAGTATCAGTCAATTGCATCACCACCTCAGGAATCGCAATCTTAGGTTCCACAGGCCGAGGAATTGAAGCGGATTCTTCATTAACATTTTCTTCAGCACTAATGGCTAGAATCTCTTCATGGATAGACGGGGTTGCACGAGGTTCTTCAGATCCCATTTGTACTTCAGTATTGATAGGGGACTGAGCAATTTGTTGCAGAGGTGTGAATAGAGGAGAGTTGGGGTGCTGACTTTCCCAAAAGTCATCATTCAGCACAGGTGTTGTACACCCAATGTCCACATCTTCATCTTCACTCTTTTCTTCAACGCCGGCCTCTTCAGCAGTGAACTGAGGCATGGGCGATGAGACTATTGGGTTTGAAGGGATTGCATCCGCTTCAATTTCTTCATCCAACTACTCTGACAAAGCAGCAAAAGGAATATCTTCATCTGATTCACTTGGAATCACATATTCTTCATCAAAAGGAACAAGGTCCTTTGATGGCATGGATGAGACCGGAACAGCATCAATTGGATTGTCAAAAGAGCTAGTCAGCGGCTTCATCTTCTTCGGGGCTGAAAAATCTGATGCAGTTGATGCCTTCCTTTTCTTCACAGTTGCACGGTCTGCGGCCTTGGTCTTCTTCACATCTGATGCAGACGGAAGAATCAGACTTGGGGTAGGTGCAGGAGGAGCAGAGGAAATTGGTTCAATTACTTCAGGCACAACTGATGCAGTTGCCCTGACTTCTTTAGTTTCTTCAGACGCAACACTAGTGGTTGCCCTGGCAATTTCTTCAGCGGCTGGAATGCAGTCATCAGCCCTGGTACTCTGAGTTTCTTCAGCAGCCTGATTGTCATCTGCGGTGCTGGCATTTTCTTCAGTCGGCTGAGTAGATGCCTCAGACTGAGGATTTTCTTGTTGCATTGGGGTTGCAACATTGGAAGTGAACTTCTTAGTTAAATTCACAAATCTGACTTTGGCTCCAAGCCAGTCAGCACGGTATACGTCAAATTCATCACTGAGCTTCTTGATCTCAGATTGAATAGTGACAAGTTCTTCAGTTGTGATAGAGACAACGTTTTTCTTCAGGATTAGCTCCTTCTTGTACTGCGCTTTCTTCAACTATCTGGCCTTTTCAAATTTCCATTTTTCTTCCCGAATAAAGGCAGTCAGCATATGACTTTGGCCAGGAGTCAGCCTGAAATCAGGCATAGGAGTGTTGGGGTCCTTGTGCCAGAGGTCAATGTAATCAAGGATCAATTTCGGATCCAAAAGCAGAGACATATTTCTGCCTTTGGCTCTAGCGGCCTTGAGCTGCCTGTCTTTGATGATTTCGGCAAGTTCCTCATCATCAGCTTCGTCTTCATCAGACGGCACTTGAAAGGCGACCTGCTTCTTTGAGGACTTGGTCGAGAGCCTCGTCCAGCAGTGGCCTTTTTCGTCGGCAGAGAGGGGCCATGTCGGTGTCAAAACCGGCGGATCGCGGGTAGGGGGTCCCGAACTGTGCGTCTAGGCGGATGGTAACAGGAGACAAGGGACACGATGTTTTTACCCAGGTTCGGGCCCTCTCGATGGAGGTAATACCCTACTCCTGCTTGATTAATATTGATGATATGGGTAGTACAAGAGTAGATCTACCACGAGATCGTAGAGGCTAAACCCTAGAAGCTAGCCTATGGTATGATTGTTGTTCGATCCCCACGGACTAAAACCCTCCGGTTTATATAGACACCGGATAGGTTAGGGTTACACGTAGTCGGTTACAATGGTAGGAGATCTACATATCCAGACGCCAAGCTTGCCTTCCACGCCAAGGAAAGTCCCATCCGGACACGGGATGAAGTCTTCAATCTTGTATCTTCATAGTCTTGGAGTCCGCCGTGATGATAGTTCGGCTATCCGGACACCCCTAGTCCAGGACTCCTCAAGAGCCTCTGAACCAGGCTTCAATGACGACGAGTCCGGCGCGCATATTGTCTTCGGCATTGCAAGGCGGCTTCCTCCTCCGAATACTTCATAGAAGGTTTTGAACACCAGGATAGTGACCGGCTCTGCAAAACAAGTTCCACATACTACCGTAGAGAGAATAACTTTTGCACAGATCTGCTGACGTGTTCCGTGGCGTGACATCACACCACGGCCAGGCTTTTATATGAATCGTTTTTTACCGTTCCACCTTAGCGCGTTTAGCGAGGCGGTTTCCTTGGCACGTCTTATCAAAGCATATATCATGCCCCCTTATTCCGGGATTCTCATCAATACGGACGTGGGTAACCCATCCGCGCCATTGATTACGGCGCTTGGGAGATAAGCAAGTTTTACCAGTTGGTGGGGGACGATAGCTTCGTCCATATAAGGGATAAGGATCCACCTTTTCACCCACGCCTTCTTCCTCCTTTGCTCATCCATTTTCACAAGACTCGAGCTCCAGCGCCCAAGTCCGCACATCCCACCTCAACCTTCTCCAACCATGTCCGGATCAGGAGGCAGGTGGATGGCCTCCTCCGTCACGGAGGGGCACATCACAAAGCTGCGGGAGGCCGGATACTTATCCAGCAACATCGTGCACATGCTGCCCGACGCGGGGCAGCTCATCCCAACCCCCAGGCCCCATGAGAAGGTGGTCTTTCTCCCCCACTTCCTCCGCGGACTAGGTTTTCCACTTCACCCATTTGTCCCGGGGCTCATGTTCTACCACGGCCTGGACTTCCACAACCTGGCCCCGAATTTCATCCTCAACATCTCGGCGTTCATCGTCGTGTGCGAGGCCTTCCTCTGCATCCAGCCCCACTTCGGCTTATGGCTGAAGATCTTCAATGTCCGCCAAGGTAGTGGGCGGCCCGTCAAGCGGAGTCTTGGGCGCCATGGTTGGCAAGATGGCCAAAGTCATATGGCTCGAGGGCTCCTTCGTGGAGACAATAAAGGGGTGGCAATCGGGTGGTTCTATATCACCGAGCCGCTGACTCCAAATGGGCGGCGGCCCCGAGTTCAGATCTGGCTTCCCCACACGGCTCTCATCATGGAAAGAGACGGGCCTGACGTGGGGGAATTCGGACGAGCTATCCGGACTCCAAACATGCGTCTGAAACCTGGTGGACAAGAATCTCAGGCTTGTCAATGTAATCCAGGTGATGCTCATCCGCCGGATTCTCCCATGCCAACAACGGGCCTTCAAATTGTGGGAGTTCGATCCGGCAGAGCACTCGACTCTAAAAAGGCTCTTCGACACTACGTACGAAGATGCCTGGAAGGTACTGTTCAAGGGCGTCGAGGCTCCCTCATCCGCTACTGAAGATCGCGGATACAGCTCGCTGCGTCAAGCCGGCGAGGTAAGTTATTTTACCCTTTACGGGACTCTTTTTTCATAGATCGACTCTATGTGGGATATAAAACTCCCTAATCTTTGATAGATCTGGTCAAGACGTCCGGACAGATTAACCGTCTGGCTCCTTTGCCGAAGACCCAGCGGACGCCTGATTGACGGGCTGCTAGCTCCGTACCTCATGTGGTGCCAGAAGAAGGCCAAGAAGGAGGCAACGGAACTCGAAGGAGCCCCGACGCTGGTGCCGCTGTCGATTCTCAAGCGTAATCTTCTCCCGAGAACGAGGAGGAGGAAAGAAGCCTCCCCAGCGAGGGAGGAGAGGAAAGAAAGGCCGCCTAACCGGGAGGCCGGAGGGTCCAAGAAGGGAAGAACCCTTCCTCCGGACTTCTCCACCAACTTTGACAATGACGAGGAGGATTGGCCAACAAGGGCCAAGCCCCTGGCGAGATCGTAAGTGTCCGGATACCCATGGCTTTTTTAACATTGCATAGTGTTCTCTAATGCCGAACAATCATGCAGCCCGCCCAAGGGCGAGTTCGCCGCTTCGTCGAGCGGGTCCTTAGGTTCGTCGGAAATGGAGAGTACTTCACTTACGGCCGCCTCATCGCCTCATGCTGCGGACGATGTCGAGGTGGTGCCCCAAGGGGGGCCTGGTCAAGAGGAGGTGGCGCAGGAGGCGCCGCAAGGCAGCCTCCCGGACTCCAGGCGCATGGGGGGCGAAACCCCCAGGGGCTCTAAGCCCGACCCTCGTCCGGACTCCATGCCGGAACCTTCAGCGGTTTCGGAGTCCGGCAAGCGGTCCCTTCGTAAGAAGGGTAAGACGCCGGTGTCCTCCGTCCAACCGGAGGCATCGGATAACTTACTGGAGGCGCTTAACAGTGCCTCCATCAAGGAGGAGCACCGCACTGTTATGCGTGCGGTGATCCGGACAGTTCAGTCCGCCAAGAGCGGACTGACCGAAGCCTGTACCAGCCTTCTAACAGGCTTTGAGGTAAGTTTAGAATATGTAAAAATATTACCGCATAGACAAGAGTAGCCCACGATGCTTAGTTCGGTGTTCGAAAAGAAAAGCGGACTAAGGATCTAAAAAGATATACGCAGGAGTCTAACATAAGTATGTCAATATGGGAATGCAGGCTGCTGCTGACCTCTGCCAAGACCGATCATGGAGGTCAATGCATTGAAGCAGAGCCTCGAGCGGTCCGAGAACGAGCTCGGCCAAGACAAGAAGCAGCTCGAGGAAAAGGAAGGTGAGTAATACCTTATTAAAGAAAATACCTTATAGAAAGGTTTCGGTTGCAAAAAATAACAGGAATAACATGGGTACTGCAGGGGCCACAAACGAGGTGGCGACCCTGAAGGAAGCGGTGTCCGTGACCGAAAACAAAGCGGCCGCGGAGCGCACCGAACGAGATAAGGGGGAGGCGCAGCTGGCGGAGGTGCGGCAAGAGCTTCAGGCTCTCGTGAAAAAACACGAGGGTTTGGAGCGCGACTCGAAGACCCGAGAGTCCGAGCTTGCCTCGGCTCTTGAGAGTGCCAAAGCTGCTAAGGCCGAGGCCCAAAAAGCCCTCCAAGAACTTGAATCATTAAAGAACATAGCGGCGGGTAAGGCATTCTTTATGCAAAGCAAGCATGTAAAAGTGAATTACCTATTACTTACCCGGATTCGAGCTCTCCAGAGCATTCGCAGATCTGCCCGTAGTGTGTCTAATGCCGCTGCGTTCTACCGTGCCAAGGAGGGAGCTCGATGGAGAAGGTGTTACGGTCCCAGTATCGAGGCCGAACGTCCGGTGCCCCTGAGCGACCAGCTAAAGCAGCTGGTCGAGCTCCACAAGGTCGCCGAACAGGCCATGAAGGGCCTCATAGTTCGGCTGTGGCCATTGGTGGCCATGCCTGGGAGCTACTTCGGCTTAGTGTGACGGCTGGTGGACGCCTGTCCACGGATTGAAGTCATCAAGCGCTCCGTCTGCATTGAAGGTGCCCGTCGGGCCCTTGCCCGTGCCAAAGTGCACTGGGGCAAGCTGGATGCGGAGAAGCTTGTGACGGACGGGCCACCGAAGGGCAAGGAGCATCGCACGCCCGAAATGTACTATGAGGGCCTCCTGAAGGGTGCTCGCCGTATAGCGGATGAGTGCTCCAAAGATGTAATTTTTGAATAGACTCGTGTTTGTTATCCTGTACGCTGAAAACTTGTTCATATGCGCTAAGCAATGCTTGTTAATTTAAACTATTACCTTCTGTGCGGCCGTTTATCAAATTTGAGAGATGGCAAGTCGTTGGCTTCGGCCCCCTTGCCACGAGTGCTGGGGTGTTCGGGATAAACTTGAGCACTCTTGTTCCCATTATTGGGTCCATCTAGGGAGGCGCTCAACGCAACGAACAAGGCAACCGGACTTATAATTCTTGAACACTCTCACTTAGCCATAGAATTCTATAATTTTAAATTTCGGCGAAGCCCCTAATATTCGGAAGACCGAGTTCGGGCGCTATCCACGCCTTTGGTCGGACAATTCCGGTTCCTCGCTCTAAGCGGCATAAGTCTTTAGGGACCAAAAAACCTCTCGAACAGCTTAACGGCTCTCGCCTCTATCATGACGGTCAGTTTTAGCTTTCTCAATCGAGGTGCTCAACCCAGCTCAACCGGGCACAATCGCAGTGGTTCTCCCGGTGCTACCTTAGCCGATATAACGGAACGTAAGGTACCAAAACACGGGAGCCGGGCAAACCCAACTATTGACCCAAGACATGATTCGGAGCCGATTCATATAATGCTATAAGTTCGGGGTGCGCACTTGTGAAAGTGTTTGGACTTATCACACCATAATTTTGGGGTACTTAAGCCCCTGGTGTATTGGCCGTACCAAAGTGTACGGGTGCAACATGTCATAAAATGAACATATGTATAGATAAAGAAAGGAGTGCAATAGTAAGCAAAATCTATGTATTGTTTATTCAACAAGGTACTGCAATGAATTAAAGCAGAACGATACAAATAGTGCGATAAGCAAGGGATGGGACTATCTAACATGTCCCCCTCCAGGGGTAAGCTGCGGGATGGTATGTAAAACAGGTATAATGCTCGTAATATTGACCACCTGAACACTCGACGTAGCTTTCTGCTTCCCTGGCTGTTGCATCGTGAGTTCGGCGATTCTAGTGCCGGACAGGACTTATGGGAAACGGAGTCCTGAAAGTAAGAAAAAGAAAAAAAAAGAAAAAGAATGACACAATCGGGAGCCCCTGGTGCGGTCGAGCCGCATTCTTGCCGTGCCGTGGTCGTGCCCCTCCCCATATGCCCATGGTATCTCCAGAGTGTAGTTATGTACGCGTAATACTGGCTTCACAATTTCGCGAGGGCTGGGGTTGGGGCCCGATTGCTGCGCGTGCTTGAATCGTGCCAGGCGGTCTTGTTGTAGGTTACTCCGGGCGCGCTTGACAGTGTCCGGACGTTTAGTGGCCGGACTCGAGAATTGCTGTGAGAGGCTGCTTTGCACCTCCGCCGCGAGGGCCGCCTTGTGCTCCTCTGTTCGGAGAGAGCGTTCGGTGTTTCCATTGACCGTGATTACTCCTCGAGGGCCCGCATCTTGAGCTTGAGGTATGCGTAGTGCGGCACCGCATTGAACTTTGCAATGCGGTTCGTTCGAGCGGTGCATGATAGCCGCTGCGAACGGGACTATGTCGAAGATTAACTCTTCGCTTCGGAAGTTATCCGGGGATCCGAAGACCACTTCGAGTGTAACTGAGCCCGTACAATTGGCTTCTACACCCGATATGACGCCTTTAAAGGCCGTCTTTGTAGGTTTAATCCTTGAGGGGTCTATGCCCATTTTGCGCAATGTATCCTGATAAAGCAGGTTCAGGCTGCTGCCGCCGTCCATCAGGACTCTAGTGAGGTGAAATCCATCAATAATTGGGTCAAGAACCAATGCGGCACAACCGCCGTGACGGATGCTAGTGGGTGGTCCTTCGATCAAAGGTGATCGGGCAGGAGGACCATGGGTTGAACTGGGGCGATCGGCTCCATTGCGATATCGCCCCTTAGCGCACGCCTTCCGCTCCCTTTTGGGTATATGGGTTGCGTATATCATGTTCACCGTCCGCACTTGTGCGGGGAAACCCTTCATCCTCTATTGTTCGGGCGTCGGGCTCTTCCTCGTCATCGCTATGCAGCCCCTTGTCATTGAGTTCGGCACTTAGCTTGCCTGCTTGCTGGAACACTCAACAATCCCTATTGGTGTGATTGGCTGGTTTTTCGGGGGTGCCATGTATCTGGCACAAGCGATCGAGTATTCGGTCCAAGTTGGATGGGTCCTGGGTATTTCTTTTGAATGGCTTCTTCCACTGACCGGGTTTAGAGCCTCTGAATCCGGCATTGATTGCTGTATCTTCATCATTGTCGCCGTTTATGCGGCGCTTGTTCTTGTTGCGATGCGGCCTGCCATAGCTTTCCTTGGTATCCGAACTACCAGGGTGTTTGCTTAAGTTGTTACTTCGAGCTAGCCAGCTGTCCTATCCTGCCCAAAAGCGGGTCATGAGTGTTGTGAGGGCTGCCATGGATTTCGGCTTTTCCTGTCCTAGGTGCCGGGCAAGCCACTCGTCGCGGATGTTATGTTTGAAGGCTGGAAGGGCCTCTGCATCTGGACACTCAACGATTTGATTTTTCTTTGTTAGGAACCATGTCCAGAATTGTCTGGCCGATTCATCTGGCTGCTGAATTATGTGGCTAAGGTCATCGGCGTCTGGTGGTCGCACATATGTGCCCTGGAAGTTATCAAGGAATGCTGCTTCCAGGTCCTCCCAACAACCAATTGATTCTGCGGGCAAGCTGTTAAGCCAATGCCGCGCTGGTCCTTTAAGCTTGAGGGGGAGGTATTTGATGGCGTGTAGATCATCTCCGCGGGCCATGTGGATATGGAGGAGATAGTCCTCGATCCGCACCGCATGATCTCGTGGTACCATCGTATGATTCGATGTTTACGGGTTTAAAGCCCTCGTGGATTTGATGATCCATTACTTCATCCGTGAAGCATAGTGGGTGCGGCGCCTCTGTATTGGGCTATATCACGACGCAGCTCAAATGAGCTTTGTCTATTGTGTTCAGCCCGGCCGGAGTTTCTGTATCCGGCGTGACGGTTATCATCACGTGTCATGGGGCGCCCACGCGATCCGTAGATCGATCTTGTATGTTTTGCCTTATCCTCTAATATATCTCGCAAGTCTGGCGCGTTTTCCCGTGCCCTGGTACATTTTGAACGGCGTCGGGGTACGGCTTGAACGGAGGGTCTAGAGGCCTCTCTATCGCGGCCACGGGGTGGCCGGTCTGCCATGTCGTACGCTGGTGACTTGGGTGCTTCCTCTGATCGAGGCAACGGCCTGCGTTTGGGGTAGCTTTTGGAGGGCGTTCGAGTTCATACTCTTCGGCCGCAAGGACTTCAGTCCATCTGTCGCCTAGCGTGTCTTGGTCAGCTCTAAGATGTTGCTGCTTTTCTTGAGGCTGCTTGCCGTGGCCATAAGCCTGCGTTTGAAATGCTCCTGTTCATGGGATCCTCCGGTACAACAAATTAAATAAATCGCCGAGGCTTGCCTCATCTTCGGAGGGAGGCGCATAGTTATCGCCTCGACCTCTCTTTCTGCCCGCAGACCTTGTCGTGCGGACTTGCTTCTCCCTCCTCCCGCGCTGAGTCCTGCTGGAGGGGTTGTCTTCGCACTATTCGTGGTGTTATTATCTCCGTGCGGAATCACCGCTTTTGTGGCGGGATTTAGAGCGGCGCCACCGACGTCGGCGCTTCGGTTGCTTCTTGGAGGTGTCATCCTCCGTTGTTACATCGCCGTTCCCATCTTTTGTGATGTCCACCATGTATATGTCGTATGACGAGGTGGCCTTCCATTGCCCTGTAGGCTCTGTGTCTTGGTCGTCTCCAAAGCATCGCCGTCCATACCGTTGATGTCTTCGAGTCGAAGTCGAGCATGTCGGTTAAATCATCGGCGGTTGCTACAAAGTGGGTGGTGGGTGGGCGTTGAATTTCTTTGTCGTCCGCATCCCAACCTTCCCGATCAGAAGTCGGCAAGGGCTCTCCAGATAAAGAGAGAGCCTTTAGTGAATTCAGGATGTCGCCAAAGGGCGAGTGCTGAAAGATGTCCGCGGAAGTGAACTCCATGACCAGCGCCCAATCGGATTAGATTGGTAGGGGCGCGGAGGGTTCGTAGTCCGGAGAGGAGTCCGGCACCCTGCAGTCACGGTCTTCGCAAAGGACAGGGATAGAGTTCGGCTCAATCGCGGCTGAGATCGTAGCCCCCAAGGCGGTGTCCAACCACTCGTCCTCGATCGGGGAATCCGGCTCCGACTAAGGGTCGGAGCGGATGCTTGACCTCGAGGCCTGTTGCTCGTGGCGTAGCTAGATCATACCCATCGAGATAGTGCGACACGCTCGGCTGTGGCTCGAATCTGTCGAAGATCAAGTCTCCGCGGACATCGGACATATAGTTCAAACTTCCGAATCTGACCTGATGGCCAGGGGCGTAGCTTTCGATCTGCTCCAGATGGCCAAGCGAATTGGCCCGCAACGCAAAGCTGCCGAATACGAAGATCTGTCCGGGGAGAAAAGTCTCACCATGGACCGCGTCGTTGTTGATGATCGACGGAGCCATCGGGCCTATAGGTGATGACACAGAGGAACTCTCAATGAAAGCACCAATGTCGGTGTCAAAACCGGCGGATCTCGGGTAGGGGGTCCCAAACTGTGCGTCTAGGCGGATGGTAACAGGAGACAAGGGACACGATGTTTTTACCTAGGTTCGGGCCCTCTCGATGGAGGTAATACCCTACTCCTGCTTGATTAATATTGATGATATGGGTAGTACAAGAGTAGATCTACCACGAGATCATAGAGGCTAAACCCTAGAAGCTAGCCTATGGTATGATTGTTGTTCGTCCCCACGGACTAAAACCCTCCGGTTTATATAGACACCGGATAGGTTAGGGTTACACAGAGTCGGTTACAATGGTAGGAGATCTACATATCCGTATCGCCAAGCTTGCCTTCCACGCCAAGGAAAGTCCCATCCGGACACGGGACGAAGTCTTCAATCTTGTATCTTCATAGTCTTGGAGTCCGGCCGTGATGATAGTTCGGCTATCCGGACACCCCCTAGTCCAGGACTCCCTCAGTAGCCCCTGAACCAGGCTTCAATGACGACGTGTAAAAGTAACTTTTAATTACCCTGGACGAAGAACACGATGAACTGGGAAGTGCATACGTGAAGCCCGTCAGTTCAGATCTTCCGCGCCCTAACTTGGCTGAGGAAGACAGCTACGGCGGCGGCGCAGTGAAGAAATCCGCAGCCGGCGCGAGTACGATGGCGATGAGGTCGAGGCAGTGAAGCTCTTCCTCAACAGCGACGATGGAAGTAGCGGTGGCGCTAGGGTTTGAGAAGCTCGAGCGGGAGAGAGGTCGAGCGGAGTAAAAAGAAAGTGAGGAAGGGGAGGGGTGTTTATAGCCGAAGTGAAAAACTGTTGATGGCTGAGGAAGGGGAGGGATGCCCCTGACCCTTCTCATTCGCTTGACATGTGTCACCCACGTACTGAGAGGTGGCGATTGTGTAAGGTCGTGGGTGAATAGATAAGTATTATCGAGGGATGCGGAACGGTTTAGGCGGCAACATCCGAAAATTCAGATAAGTTTTAAAAGTTCTGTTCGCAAATTCTTCGGCTGACAAGGACACAGTGAAGATTTTGAACGAGTTTCAAATAGAACACACATGAAGAATTTCTGAATAGACTAGGTTGAGTTTAGCATAGAGGGGGAAGGGTCCGATCACATTCAATTGGCAGAAAAAAACAACTTGAAGAAATAGCAATAAGTGAATGTTGTAGAGGACATAAACTCATATATATATATATATATATATATATATATATATATATATATATATAATGAAGATAAACAACGGAAACAGTGAAGACAATGCAAAGTTGAAGAAAATGAACAACTGAGGAATTTCAAAAACTGAGGAAAAACTCAATTTAAGATTTTTCAACTTTTGGTGGTGGCGTAACCCACCATGTAAGAATGATGATTTCAGACACCGCGTACAATTGTCGTAGGGTTATGAGAATCAAATTCTTCATTAATTTCTTCACACTTAGAGTGTTAGTCTTCATTGATTGAATAAAAACGTTTCTTCGCGTGTTGCACATCTAAGTCATCAATTTTGCATAAGTGTTGGGATGAGTGTTCTTTTCAAAGAACATTCGAAGATTCTAGGATATTTAGCTCACACCTCAACTTGCTAAATCTCTTCTCATCCAAGGGCTTTGTGAAGATATCGGCTAGCTGTTCTTTAGTCCGTACGTACTCAATAGAGAAGTCGCCCTTCTACACATGATCACGAAGAAAATGATGACGAATCTGAATGTGCTTTGTCTTCGAGTGGTGAATTGGGTTGTGAGCAATCTTGATTGCACTCTTCTTGTCACAGTAGAGAGGCACATTCTTCATGCTAACGCCGTAGTCCTTGAGAGTTTGCTTCATCCACAGCAATTGAGCACAGCAAGAACCAGCAGCAATGTACTCAGCTTCAAAGATGAAGCGGTGATCTGTGATTCGGTTTCTTCGAGGACCAACAGACCAAAGATCGTCCGAGGAAATGGCATGTGCCTGATGTTGACTTGTGGTCCACACGATCACCAGCATAGTCAGAGTCTGAATATCCCATGAGATCAAAAGCCGAGCCCTTGGGGTACCATAATCCAAGTGTAGGTGTGTGAGCTAGATATCGAAGAATGTGCTTCACAGCTTATGGTGTGATTCCTTCGATGTAGCTTGAAATCAGGCACACATGTAAACACTAAACATAATATCTGGCCTAGATGCACATAAATACAATAATGAACCAATCATGGAGCGGTATATGTTTTGATCGAAGTCAATACCATTTTCATTAGTGCATAGATGGCCATTGGTGGGCATAGGAATTTTGACCCCTTTGCAATCTTGCATGCCGAATTTCCTCAATACGTCCTTGAGGTATTTCTCCTAAGATATAAATATGCCATTGCGCTTGTTGATTTAATTTGAAGACCTAAGAAGAATTTCAATTCTCCCATCATAGACATTTGATATTCTTCACTCATCATATAGGCAAATTCATCACTGTAACGTTGGTCAGTACAGCCGAAAATGTTATCATGAACATAAATTTGGCACACAAACAATTCACCATCATAAGATTTAGTGAAAAGAGTTGTGTCGAGTGAACCGAGTTTGAAGCCTTTCTTCATGAGGAATTCCTTCAAAGTATCATACCATGCCCGAGGGGCCTGCTTGAGGCCATAAAGGGCCTATTTGAGTCTGAAGACTTTGTCAGGATACTTTGGATCTTCAAAACCTGGTGGTTGAGCAACTTATACTTCTTCCTCAAGCTTACCATTGAGGAATGCACTTATCACATCCATTTGATATAAATTGATATCATGATGGTTAGCATAAGGAAGTAATATGCGAATAGCCTCAAGTCTAGCAACAGGTGCAACAGTTTCATCGAAATCAATTCCTTCAACCTGTGTGTAGCCTTGAGCTACAAGTCGTGCCTTATTCCTCACCTCAAGGCCATTTTCATCTTGCTTGTTCTGGTAGATCCACTTTGTGCCAATGATATTGTGCTTGCGAGGATCTGGACGATTAACCAGTTCCCAGATGTTGTTGAGCTTGAACTGATGTAATTCTTCTTGCATAGCTTGAATCCACTCAGGCTCCAGAAATGCTTCATCTACCTTAGTGGGCTCTGTGATAGAGACAAAAGCAAAGTGCCCACAAAAGTTAGACAAATGTGAAGCTTTTGAGCGTGTGAGAGGACCTGGAATGTTGATGTCGCTGATGATTTTCTCAATCTACACTTCGTTTGCAACGCGGTGATGAGCGGGTTGTCGTTGAGGAATTTGATCAGCATTTTCTTCAGCAACATTTTCTTCAGGTGCATCAGCATGACATTCTTCATGTTCTGGAATGATTTCTTCAACAGATTCTTCGGTAGGAATGACATCCTCAGGTGACTGTTCATCTAACACAGAAGGTAGGTGCTCTCTTTGCGAGCCATTAGTTTCATCGAACCGCACATCTACAGTTTAAACGACTTTGTGGAGAACGTTGTTGAAGACTCTGTAGGTGTGCGAGTCCTTTCCGTAACCAAGCATAAAACCCTCATGTGCATTCGGTGCAAATTTTGAGTTGTGATGGGGATCTCTAATCCAACATTTAGCACCGAAGACTTTGAAATAACTCACATTGGGTTTGTTGTCAGTGAGGAATTCATAAGCAGTCTTCTTGAGAAATTTGTGAAGATATACCCTGTTGATGATGTGGCACGCAGTATCAATTGCCTCAATCCAGAAACGACGAGGCGTCTTGTACTCATCAAGCATAGTGTGAACCATCTCAACAAGAGTCTTGTTCTTGCGCTTCACGACGCCATTCTGCTGAGGAGTACAAGGAGCAGATAACTCATGAGTAATACCGAGTTCATCAAGATAGTCATCAAGACCAGAATTCATGAACTCAGTTCCATTGTCACTTATGATGTGCTTGATGTTCACACCAAAGTTGGTTGAAGCCCTCGAGGAAAATCGTTTGAAGACTTCCTGCACCTCATGTTTGTAAGTGACAATATGCACCCATGTGTAATGAGAGTAATCATCAACAATAACAAAGCCATACAGTGATGCATCATTTGTAACTGCTGAATAATGATAGGACCAAAGAGATCCATGTGAAGCAATTCAAATGGTTGAGTGGTAGTCATTATTGTCTTTGCTGGATGTTTGGCCTTGGTCATCTTTCGAGCTTCGCAGGCTCCACATAAGTGATTCTTGAGGAATTTGACATTCTCAATGCCAATGACATGCTTATTCTTCGCGAGCGTGTGCAGATTCCTCATGCCAGCATGACCAAGTCGTCGATGCCATAGCTAGCCTTCTGAAGATTTTGCAAGTAGACATACAGCTGGTTGAGGTCCTGTAGAGAAATCAACTATATACAAGTCTCCTCTCATAAAGCCTTCGAAGACTTTGGAATTGTCAGCTTCCATGATCACACACAACGATACTTTCCAAAGACAACAACCATATCAAGATCACAAAGCATCAAGACAGACATGAGGTTGTATCCTAAGGACTCGAGAAGCATGACTTTGTCCATGTGTCGATCCTTTGAGATCGCAACCTTACCTAGACCCAATACCTGACTTTTTCCTTTGTCAACGAAGATGATATGCTTCAGATGCATTGGAGATAAGGGAACATCCATTAATAGATACTTGTCACCAGTCATGTGATTTGTACATCCACTATCGAGGACCCACTCATTGGCTTTGGGTTGATCATCCTGCAGATGAATTAGTGCAACTTACGAACTCATATACTTCATTAATGAAGAATATGACATCAATTTCAACAGATCAATTTCATCAAGCAGTGGAACAGTTAAAACAGTATGAGGACGTGAGAAATGAGGATTCATTTTTTCATGATTAGCCTGCGTCCTTTCAAGCATTTTCAGGTCTCCAGCAAATTCTTCAGACATTTAAGCACGTTTGGAGACCTGACCCTGCATAAGAGATTAGTTTCTTTTCTTCACCACCCACATCTGAATGGGTGGCAAAGAGTTCATCACTCTGCGAGCTCCATACGAGAAAGGTAGCATAGAAGCCAGTCCACTTCATTTCACATAAGAGGAGTTAGGGTAAGCATATGAATAGGCAGAGAAATTCTTCGAGGACTTATCAACATAATGATTAGAAGAATAATTCTCATATTCATAGCCCTTAGCTCTTCCCTGTAAAACAGAGGTATTAGCACGATGATGTTCATATGAGGACTTTGATCCTTTTGAGGAATTTGATCCATGTGAGGAATTTGATCCATGTGAAGAATTTGGTCCGTATGAGGACTTGGATCCATATGAAGAATTTGATCTGGGGTTCCTATTCTTCACAGGTGGTGTCATGATGACATTCACCTGAAGATTTTCAAGGCCCCTTTGGGAACCCAGATTTTCTTCACAGGGGAACAGTTCCTGCAGTTAGTGCCAACGTATCTAGCAAATACTTCACAATTCTGATTTTTGAACAGTTTATAGTTGGAGTCAAATGATTCATCAGAAGAATAAGGAGATTCACATGTAAAGCCAGATAAAGTAGATGGATCTACTGGAGGTCCCTTTGCAGCAACCCATGAGGTTTTGGGGTACTGCTCAGGCTTCCAATAAGTTCCGTCAGCATTGATTCTCCTTTCAGAGGCAATACCCTCTTTCCTAGGGTTCCTGTTGAGGATCTGCTTTTTAAGCACATCACAAAGAGTCTGATGCCCTTTGAGGCTTTTGTACATGCCTGTCATGTACAATTCCTTCAGACCTGCATCATCAATGATACTAGCAATGTCCACAGACAAGGAATTAGTGATAGCAAAGACAATTGAAGAATTTGTAACATTAGAAGCATTTGAACATTCAGGTGAAGAATTAGCAGATTCACGTTTAATGCACTTCAAACATGGAGGAACAAATTCTTCCTGAGCAGCGCTGATTTGTTGAGAAAGTAATGAATCACGCTCCTTCTGAAGATCTTCATAACTCACTCTTAGATTTTCAAGATCTTGCTTTCTTTGAAGAAATTCATAAGAAAGTTTCTCATGATCAGATAAGAGAGTGTTATGATGACTTTGAAGGTTTTCAAACCTAGACATATCATCAATCTTAGCATGTTTTGAACCTTTTCAGAAGCCTTTTGGTGTTTCACAGCAATCTTAGCAAGTTTAGAATAGCTGGGCTTGAGGTTTTCATCAGATTCATCCTCACTTGATTCAGAGGAGGTATATTTGAGTACCTTGGCACCCTTTGCCATGAAGCAATAGGTGGGAGCGTAGTCATCATTGCCTTCATCAGCCTTGTTGGTGAAGCCATTTTCTTCAGAGTTGAAGATGGACTTGCTGACAAATGCAGTAGCGAGTGCTAGGCTCGCCACACCGGACTCGGACTCCTCAGATGCCTCCTCTTCCTCATGTTCCTCGGATTCAGCCTCAGAGTCCATTTCTTTGCCAATGAATGCCCGAGCCTTCTTGGAGCTGCTCTTCTTATGCGATGAAGACTTTGAGGATTTTGATGATGACTTTGAAGATTTCTTCTTCTTCGCATCATCAGAACTGTAATCCTTGTATTTCTTCTTCTTTCATTCCTTTTCCCACTGAGGACAATCTTGAATGTAGTGACCAGGTTTCTTGCATTTGTGGCATAGCCTACTCTTGTAGTCACTGGATGAGGAATCATTGCTCCTTGAGGATTTTCCAAAGTGACCATGTCTTGAGAACTTCTAGAATTTCTTCACGAGCAGTGCTAGCTCCTGGCTCAGTTCTTCAGGATCACCAAGGCTGCTACCAGAATCTTCACCTTCCAGATTAGATCGCCTTGGCCTTCAGGACACGTGATCTGCCATAGCTTGAACCATAGAGATCTCTCTTCTCAGCAAGCTGGAACTCATGAGTGTTTAGCCTCTCGAGGATATCAGCCAGATCAAGTGACTTGTAATCTCCACGTTCTTGTATCATCAGTGCCAGAGTATCAAATGAGGAATCAAGCGATCTCACCAATTTCTTCACCACCTCATGGTCGGTGATGTCAGTGGCACCAAGTGCTTGAAGCTCATTTGAGATGTCAGTGAGGCGATCGAAGGTTTGCTGAACATTTTCATTGTCGAGTCTCCTGAAGCGGTTGAAGATATTACGAAGAACGTCAACTCGAGACTCACGTTGTGTTGAGACTCCTTCATTGACTTTGGACAAACTATCCCAGATAAGCTTAGCAGTTTCCAAAGCACTCACTCTTCCATACTGCCCTTTGCTCAGATGGCCACATATGATGTTCTTCGCTTGAGAATCGAGTTGTTTGAATCTCTTCACATCAGCAGCATTCACAGAAGGTGTGACAGAGGCAACACCATTTTCCACAACATACCAGAGATCGTTATCAATTGCCTCAAGATGCATTCGCATCTTATTCTTCCAGTAGGGTTAGTCCGTCCCATCGAAGGTAGAACACCCAGCAGAGACCTTGATCATAACTGCGGTCGACATAACTAAAACTCCAGGCGGTTAAATCAAAATCACACAGAACAAGGGAGTACCTTGCTCTGATACCAATTGAAAGTGTGTTATATCGACTAGAGGGGGGTGAATAGGCGATTTTTATGAATTCTTCACTGAGGAATTTCAGGGTGAGCAAATTCCTAAGTGAAAAACTACTTGCAGCAGAATAAGTACTCAGATGTAATCATAACGAAACACAAGCATGGTCATCAATATGAAATGAAGACAAGCACAGAGTACAGAAAGCGTAAACACGGGATAACACAGGATGAAGACAAACAGACTGAAGAAATTGAACTGAGGAAATTGAGAAAGTCTTCAGTCTAAGTCTTCAAACATATATGAACATGAACACAACAACTGTAATGAGGAAATGAAAGAGTTGAGGAAATAGAACCAGTAGGCTTGGTGAAGACAATGATTTGGTAGACCAGTTCCAACTGCTGTGACAGTTGTACGTCTAGTTGGAGCAGCTAGGTATTTAAACCTGAGGACACACAGTCCTCACCGTATTCTCCTTGAGCTAAGGTCACACAGACCTCGCCCAATCACTCGTGGTAAGTCTTCAGGTGACTTCCAAACCTTCACAAACTCGGTCACTCGGCGATCCACAATTTCCTCTTGGATGCTCTAGACCATGATGCCTAACCATCTGGAAGATGCACGGTCTTCAAAGGTAACAAACGTCGGATCCACGCAGGATCAATCTCTTCAGTGATGCTCAATCACTTTGGGTTTTTAGGTGTTTGGATTTGGGTTTCCTCACTTGATGATTTTCGCTCAAAGTCCTCGGAGGAAGGGATGCTCTCAAATGACAAGTGTCAGATTCTCTCGAAGCAGCCAGCCAGCTAGTGGTTGTAGGGGGCGGCTATTTATAGCCCCTGAGCAGCCCGACATGATAAGACATAAATGCCCTTCAATGATATGACCGTTAGGTGGGTAGATATTTTGGGACAACTGGCGCATAGCACAGCAACGGTCGGAATTTTGAGTATCAAATCCTCGTGGCTATCATGTTCCTCCTTTGTGTAGGCAATCCGCCTTTGGCGAATTCCTAATTCCTCGGTCGAACAAATTCCTCAATGTCCGTAAAAACTTTTTCTCATCCTTTGAAGAAATTGACTGAATCGTATGTGATTTCCAATGGCTTCACTTTCGAAGGATTGGTAGGTGTAGGATTTTGAGTTGAACATCACATGGAAATTTTTCCTTAGTATTTCCTCCACCCCCTTTACCAGTACGGAGTTTCCTATGAATCAAGAAAGAGAAAATGAAACTTCGAAAACAAAAGTCTTCACGCTTCATGTTCCTTGAATGAATACCAAGTCTTCAGGTTGCACCAATTTCTTCATTTTCAAAGTCTCTAGGAAGTCTTCAGAAAACCAAAATCTTCAGTCGAAGATATTCATTTTTAGGGGTCGACTTTCACTACTAGGGAAAAGGCTAGCAGCAGCGCGGGTTTTAGGTGTATCAGTAGCGCGAGGTCTGGCGCTACTAATAAGGCGCTACAGCTAACACGTAGCGATGGCAGCGTGCTCACCAGCGCTACGCTACACAAGTGTAGCAGCAGCGCTTAATGGAAGCTTCGCCATCGCTACTAGTTCTAGCGCGCTTTGCCTGGACGCGCTACTGCTATCGTGGCGCTGCTGCTAACTTTTCTCCACTCGCTACTGCTAATTTTAGTAGTTTTTTTGTTTTTTTCGGCATATTTGTTTTGTATTTGAACAGGCTTTATAGAATAATCTTTATCACATACAAATGTCATCATGATACACATACAAATGTCTGTGAGACCACAAATGTAATCATAGCATATACATACAAATAGTCTCATCATAATCATCATCCAACACAAAGTGGTATCTTGTCATCATCTCGAAAATAGCGATACATGCAAGTCTCGAATACTTGCAACTACAACGTCATCCATCTAAACAAAGGTATACGCGAGAAGAGCTATCACTATGAGTGAGAGCGGAACTATACTGATACATGAGGTGGCGGTTACGAGTCCTCTCTCGGCTAGCGTGAACCTCAAGTAACTAGCTTCTCCTTCTTATGCGCTTTTGAAGCCTTTATGGCTGGCGCCGAGAACCCATTCACTTGCGCCTGACACTCATGCCACTCGTTGTACACCCCCAGAACCTTCCCTTTGTACACGACATAGCACTTCCATCTCGCCATCAAGAAACTAGGTACTTGTTAGAGATGCATGTTCATGAAGAGGATGTACAATCATATATATGCAAAAAAAATACTAGAGCAACACCGAAAAAGAAAGGATTAGCAACTAGATGCAACATACAGTATGCAAACTAATTAACTAGA
This sequence comes from Aegilops bicornis, assembly GCA_021605145.1. Taxonomy (NCBI): domain Eukaryota; kingdom Viridiplantae; phylum Streptophyta; class Magnoliopsida; order Poales; family Poaceae; genus Aegilops; species Aegilops bicornis. The sequence goes on from CM038675.1 coordinate 98,731,604, forward strand.
GGTAAGAAGGTCATCGTACGCAAACTAACAAAGTAGCGTTACGCAAGTTCGGCAGGGACCGTGGACATCACAAAGTTTCATCGCTACAAAAAGTATACAAGTTCAACCGACACATATCATCATCATCGGCATCATAAATCACTAGAAGTTCCATCCTTCCATATCATCAAGGATGGACCCTAGCCTCTTGAACGGCGTGAGGTCTAGACGTGCATGCCTATGCGAGTTCGGACGTCAGCTCGCGATATAGGGCCGTGGTGGAACATCCCCTTCTCATCGACGACTTCTTTCATGATGATCATCGCAATGTCCCTTTGGATGCGAAAGAACTCATCTCTAAGTTTATAATCCGCTTCTCCATGATATTCTAGCCACTTGTGGATATGATCATCATTTCTGCTTCTCATGCGAACTTTTGGTGATCCGTGTTGAACTGAATCATGAGATGGACGATGTAGAATCCATCTTCTTGCTTGGTTTTGGGACATGGATGCAGGAGAAGTTAGTTTTATGCGCGAAACCCATCTTCTTGTTCCTTTGTTTCCTGATCTGCATGTGGCCACCTCTAATGCTGAAGCCTTGGAGAGCATCATCTAGAATATTCATTATGTGGGTGTAGTCTTTTTTCTCGTAGTATCTGGAAGGGTCAAAATACAAGGCGTGGGAGACTTGCAGGTAAAGAACGATAAGGACGGCGCGCCCCTTGCTGCGGGGAAAAGACACCTCAAATTATTCCCCATAGAGAGAGAAGGAATGATTGAAATGTATGAAAGGGTTGTCCGGAACTGACTTACTTTGGATGATAAGGCACGAGGACAATTTCCCGGTCCTTATTCTGTACCATGAAGTTTTGGAGGTACTCCCTAGAAGTTTCATGCTCAAAGTCACCGAGACTCAAGAAAGACTCGTGCATGTAGTATGGATCCGCCACACAGATTTGCGAGACTTCTTCACTCTTCATGACAGAGCTCATATGTAGCGCAAAAAGGCGGACGATTGTAAAATCGAGCCGCCTTGTCAGAAACATCTCAAAGATATGGTCAAACCGCAGGAAGAACACCTCCACGGGCCGTGTATCGACGTAGCACTTCCCCTCAGGCACACAAGCCGCGTATGTCGGATATCCTGGATCCTTTGAGGCTAGTAGGCTTTTCTCAGTCGACAACACATGGTCGTGCAGTCTCCTGAGATCCCCTGATAGTGCCTCCAGCGGTTTTGGCGGTAGCATCGGCTCGCCCGTGAGATGGAACATGGCCGCACCTTTCACGGGTACATGCTCTCTGTAATGCATCGTCTGGCTGCTATGTGCTCTGGCTTGTTTGGAGGCAGCTATCTTCCCTGATCTCTTCCTCTCCTTTTTCTTGGGCACACCTTCCAGACCCTTCCTTAACCCCTGCCCCAGTGTTCCCGGGCTAAGTACTGTACACCCCTCGCGCCCGGCTAGTTGAGCCTGTGTTGAGGCGGCATCTTCAGCCGTGTCCTAGGAGGATTTCATGAAGAGAGACTTTTTGCAATCCCTGCTACGACCTTCCTATGTCAGAAATAATATAGGGACTGATTATTCGTCACCCTGGGTGAGGAATAGTTATTCTTCACCCCCCTCTATTTTACCATCAATGCACCGTAATTTTACGTTTTGTAAGTTTTATCTTATTTCTGACATAAAAAGCGACCGTAAGAAAATATATAATCATCGTAAAAAATATTTTATGTTATGTAAAATTACAAACGTAAAAACATAGTGTAAAATACACATAAACTGCAAATTTTCTTGTCTTATGCCCTATATTTTTATTTTTATGCCAAATTTTACGTAGTGAATAAATAAGAATGTAACTATTTGAATTCCAAAGGTAATTTAATTATGAAATGATCGTAAGATTACCTCGGGTGAAAAATAACTTATTCTACACCCTGGGTGATAAATAGTAACACTATATATATATATATATATATATATATATATATTCATATATATATATATATGTTGGTACGACATGTAATTACCGTGACGACGTCGAGCTCAGCCAAAGACGAAGGCCCACCTAGCGCGCCAGAGACTGAGGACGGGCTGCTATGAGCGGGAGCGGCTGCGAGAGGAGGTCCGGTTGCGTGAGCAAGTGATGGTGCGATGGTGTTGTTGTTCATGGAGTTGCTCCCGGCGAAACTGGGCAACGGGAAATCATGTACCCTCTTGTCTGCATTTTCCTTCGTCCAGTTGATGATAACTGGAACCAAGTTAGTAGCGAAATCATTTTTGCAGGCAGTTACAGCTGCATTGACTGCCTGCTGTAGCAACTCATATTTGTCCTCGGCTGTTTTTTCGCGTCCTCATCTGCTTTTTTCTCGTCCGCAAGCTTCACCTTCGCGTCGATGTCTGCCTGACTAAACTTCTTTTTCTTCTTCTTGGCCTCCGGGCCCTCGTTGTAAAACACCTTCCACGTGGCGCCGTCTCCAGCGCCGTGCACACGACCATATTGCGGCCACTGGCCCAAAGGGAGTCCCTTAAGTTCGTTCAAGGCCCGGTTGAGAGGGGTGTCCCACTTGGGCCTCATCGGAGAAGTAGGGCTTTCGGCTGCAAGCTGGTGTTGCTTCTCCAGTAGTCTAATCAATTTCCTCGTGATCTGGTCCGTGTAAAAAACCTTTTTCTCCTTGTCCCACTTGTAGCGGGCCCTGATGAAGTCATGCTCCAAGGGGTTGGTGAACTTCGCGAAGGGGTCTGGGACACCCGCGGCTTCACGTTCCGCATCCTCCTTATCCCATATGGGCCTTTTACCGAGGTAGCCATGGCTTCCGAGGCTATGCTTCCCCGTGTTCCTTTGCTGAAGGCTCTTGAATTTCGCAGCCTTAGCCTTGGCTGCCTCGGTAGCGCAAGTGTCCTTGAACTTTTCGAACTCCTCTTCCGTAAGTGTCAGATTTTCCTCCAGAATCTTGGACAGGGGTTCCTCAGCCTCAATAGCTCGTTTCACCCTCCCTTTCCAGGAGGCCAAGTCATTGCTGAACATGCCCATGGCGTGATTGTTAATCTTTTTCATCTTCGGTTCATCCCATGGTTGTTCTATGTTATCATCCCGGTCGGGGAACTTGAATCTCTTATGCAACTTCGTTAGGAGCAACTGCGTCAAATGTTCTTTACTCCTTAAGTCATCATCGTTGATGCTCGCGCATTCCCGTAGGATGCATCCTACTAGGTTCCCATAGCACTTGCGAGGTTCTTCCGGCTCTAATGGCTCAAACTTGCTAGGTGCCATATTTGTGATCACAAGTCGTCCAATCCCTAGTTTGTTAGGTTTCCGTATCCTCTGCTTCTTATGCTTCCTCTTTTCGGCAGCGGCATCGGCGCCGGTACCTTCCCCGCCGGTATCTTCCCCGCCGGTACCTTCCCCACCGGTCTCGGCACCGCCATCGGTGCCGGCGCCGTCGGTGTCGATGTCGGCGTCAGTACCATCATCGAGGCCGACCTGCAAACCTTGCTTAGCAGTCAAATAGTCGAGGTACTCTTGTTCACCCTCATAATCCATATCGAAAGCATCTTTGTCAGAAGGCCAAGTTTCTTCTTTGTTAGACATGTTTCCTATGATTAAGTGTCCTCATTTATTTCTAAAAGTATGAATAAATGAGAAATGACATAAAAAGAAATCTATGTGCCAGCACTCGATATGCCAATTATGTAGCACAAATCATGCTTTTATTCACGGCAAATTTCGGCATGGCCTTTGCTAAAAAATGGACATATCGAGCGCCTGAAATTCACCCGAACGGAAATGAATCAACATTCCGGCCTAACATAGGCCACTCGGATCATTTACCAAAATTGAACCAAAACATCACATGTCCAAATGACATGTTCAAATTCCAAACATGACATGTCCAAAACATGACATATCCACATATCACATGTCCAGTTCAAATTTGCATATAAATTCAGCCTACCTAAATTTGCTTTAACAAGGGATGTTGATTTGGACAATTGCTTAAATGCTGCCTTTTCTTCTAACTACAATTGCTTAAATGCTGCCTTTTCTTCTAACTACAATTGCTTAACCCTAAATTTCTGTCCTATTTTAAAACCTAGCTAAATTCATAAATAAATAGATAACCTAATTAACCTACTGCCCCTAACTAAAACCTAAGTAAATTAACCAAGAACCCTAGCTAGCAGAGACAGAGGGGGGTTTACAGAGGGTGCAGGGCGAGGAGGCAGTCTGACGACGGCCGAGGTTGGGAGGAGGAAGCAGAGGAGGAGGCGAGGGCCGACGGGTCGGGGCGAGCGCACGGGTCGGGGCAAGGGCCGGGTCGAAGCGGCCGGGTCGGGGCGAGGGTCGGTCGGGGCGAAGCGCTGGGTCGGGCGAGCCTCAGTGAAGGTGCGACGGGGAAGAGAGTGGGGATTTGGAGGGAAAAGAGGCGGGATGAAGCAGGGAGAGTGAGAATTTTGGGTTGAGTGGACGTAGCAGTAGCGCGTTTAGACAAAACGCGCTGCTACTACCTTCACTAGTTGTAGCGGTTTAGACCAAACGCGTTGCTACTACCTTAACTAGTTGTAGCGGTTTTATAAGGAAATCGCTACTGCTAGCTTGACTGTAGCGGTTTTATAAGGAAATCGCTACTGCCAGTTTTCCTTTTTCTTTTCCTTTATTTTCTCCCACTTTTATTTCCCGAGAGCAGTGAACGAAGGGAAGGCGATATATATTGCATCATTTGACGGTTAAATATGTATACAAAATTGGAACATATATATTACATCATTGGACCCATGCATAATAATGGCTAAGTGTGTATACAAAATAGGAACATATATATATATATATATATATATATATATATATATATAGTGATGCTATTCATCACCCAGGTGCAGAATAACTTATTCTTCACCCGTGGTAATCGTACGATCATTTCATAATTAAATTACGTTTGGAATTCAAATAGTTACATTCCTATTCATTTACTACGTAATATTTGACATAAGAAAATAAAAATATAGGTCATAAGACAAGAAAATTTGCAGTTTATATGTATTTTACACTATGTTTTTATGTTTGTAATTTTATATAACATAAAATATTTTTACGACGATTATATATTTTTTACCGTCTCTTTTTATGTCGAAAATAAGACAAAACTTACGAAACGTAAAATTACGGTGTATTGATGGTAAAATAGAGGGGGTGAAGAATAACTATTCCTCACCCAGGGTGACGAATAGACAATCCCTATATATATATATATATATATATATATATATATTACATCATTTGACCGATAACATACGGTTCCTCAGCGCTGACGTTTTCGTTTTTGAGTCAGCTTCTTTCCCTTCTTGTTCGTCGAAGAATAATTGAGGCCCTCATTTTGACTTTGCCTTTTCCATGGAGTACGATTTTTATTAGGTAATGTAGTATTGATTCTTCTTTTGACGTATACTTCATCATCATCGTCATCTTCCCTCATTGGGTTGCCGTACTGATCATAGTCTTCCTCGTTGGCGACTCCATCCATTCCAATGATGTTCCTTTTGCCTCTCCTCACGACAACACGACTGGGATTGCATGGGTCGGTTATGAAGAAGCATTGTGTCACGTGCTTAGCGTGTACCCATGGCTCGTTTTTTGCGATAGCGTTCACGGTAGCGCTCTATGCGTCGGGTATAGTCATGGTAGTGAAAATCCGGTTTTCTCTTTTGACATTCTTAGCCCATCTGACACGGAACATCGTCGTGTTGTGCAGTCCAGAGTAGTCAAGCTCCCAGATCTCCTCGACCATTCCATAAAATCGTTCAGTTGCGCCGTTGTCGCTGCCGATCATGCATTCCATCGTCACCCTTGAGTTTTGATCATCACTGTCCATATCTTTGGCCTATGTGTAGAACGTGTATCCGTTGATATCATATGCCTGATAGGTTACGAGGTTGGGCGAGGGGCCATGTGCTAAGGCGTATATGAGCAATCCGTCCTTAGAGCCCTCCTCCGGGGGATTATCAATAATATGCTCTTTGAACCAATGCAGGAAAGTGGAGTTGTGCTCTCTAATAACTTCAAGGCCCTGGCCCCAAGATACCCCCGTCACGATACTTCTTTGCGATAATTTCTTTGTGCAGTGCCACGAAAGGATCTACCTCGTCTAGGTGTTGTAGCACTACCAAGTTTGCTCTGTCAAAAGTCATTGCGTCGATCTGAATATGCCACGTGCAGTTCCCTGCGACCGTTGCGATGGCCTTCTCCTTCGAGCCTCCCATCGTGCTTGTTAACGGGCAAACCAACACTAACACCAAAGCGGCTGGTCTGCGCCATATAGAAAATTCTCACAGAAGAGATGCACTCTTGTGTCACATAGCCCTGGGCGATGCTTCCATCCGGACAAGACATTTCTTAACGAATCCTTTGATGATCACATTCATCCTCTCAAACGGCATCATGTTGTGCAGGAATGACGGCCCCAGTCTATTATGTCATCCACAATATGGACACACAGATGCACCATCACGTCAAAGAACGCGGCGGAAGTACATCTCAAGCTCATTCAAGATCACAATGATCTCTTCCTCGTAGCCTTGGAGCTGCTTCACACCGATCGACTTTCGAGAGATGACGTCGAAAAAGTTGCAGAGACCAATAAGCGTGTCACGGACGTGCTTGTCCATTATCCCTCTAAGGGAAACAGGTAGTATCTGCGTCATCATCACATGACAGTCATGGGACTTCATCCCGCTGAACCTTTTCTTGTCCGTGTCTAGATATCTCGCTTATCTTTCCACAAAGAATCGGAACTAACTTTGACTCGGTAAGGCACTTAAAGAATTGACCGATCTCAGCTGACTTAAGGTGAAGCAAGAAGGGGGCAATAATCCTCTTTCTTTATTTTCTTGCCCTTCTTCTCCCGTGCCTCTGTCTCCGTCTCTGTCTCGTCGACATTTTACGGGCGGCATGTGCAGATCTTCCCTGATTTTCAAATCTTGCAAGTCTTTTCTTGCCTTCGGCCCATCCTTGGTCTTATCCGACATGTTCATCAGTGTTGCGAGCAAGCTCTCAAGGGCATTCTTACAGATATGCATTTGATCAAGGCAATGAGGTGTATCAACTTTGTGCCAGTACTCCAAGTATCAGAACACAGACCTCGTATTCCATACCTTCAGCAGCGGCTCCGGCGCCTTTCTCATCGTCTTTCCCGGCGCGGGGCACTCCTTCCAGTTTTTCAACAGCTCATCGATTTCAGCACCGCTCCGCTTACGTGGAGGTCCTCGATGCTCAGCGTGACCATTGAATAGATCTCCACGGTTTCTCCACGGGTCGTCCTGTTCGAGCCATCTTTGATGCCCCATGTACACGATTTTCCCAGACCCGCCATCTTTCCTTGACGTTAGCTGCTGAGACGTCGTATCATCCATGCACCGTGTGCATCCGCGATATCCATGGCACACCTGGTCTGCCACATATCCGTAAACGAGATAGTCCTGCACTGTCGTGATCAGCGTGGCTCTCATGTTGAAATACTCGCCTTTGCTGGCATCCCATGTCTTGGCCGGTGTTTTCCATAACGTGTCTAACTCCTCTTGAAGTAGCCCCAGATACAAATTAATATTATTTCCTAGTTGTTCTGGCCCTTGGATAAGCATGGTCATGTGAATGTACTTCGATTTCATGCACAACCAGGGGGGAGGTTGTACATCCATACAAACACGGACCATGTGCTATGGTTGGTGTTCTGGTTACCAAACGGATTCATGCCATCGGTACACGCGCCGAGCACGATGTTCCTTGCATCACATTCAAAGTACAGATAGAAGCTGTTCAACGCTCTCCACTGGCTTCCATCCTTGACGTGTCTCAGCTTCGGATCATCTCCATCATCGGGCTTCTTCCTCTCCGCGTGCGTACAACAAGATTAGCTTTGCTTCCTTGGGATCTACAAAATACCTGTGGAGATGGGGAGTGATCGTTAAGTACCATACAACTTTCTGGGGACATTTCTTCCCGGCCTTCTTGTATCGAGAAGCATTGCACATCGGACAGCTTGTTTTTTCCGCGTGCTCCTTCCGATAAATTATGCAATCGTTGATGCATGCATGGTATCTAACGTGTGGCACATCAAGAGGGCACACGATCTTCTTGGCCTCATCAACACTAGTAGGACATAGATTACCCGCGGTAAGAACATCCTTTAGGTACTTGAGATGCTCATCGAGGCTAGTGTCAGTCCATTTGTTTTTAGCCTTCGTCTTCAGGAGTTGGAGCGTGAAACTCAAGAGGGTCACCTCAGGATTGCAACCATCATACAATGGAGTGTTCGAGTCTACCACCAGTTGCTCCAGGTTAGCCTCCTCTCTAGAAGCAGCTCTCTAAGTACTCGTCTCCTTGCGAAGCAATGCTTGAACATGAGGGTCCCACACGATTGAACTTAGTACCGACGAACTCTGCTGCGTGGAGTCCATGTCGTTCTCTCTGCCGCCATGTCCGGCCCCTTCTCCTCCGCCATGTCCGGCCCCTTCTCCACCGCCATGTCCGGCCTCTTCCCCGCCGCCATTATCAATTATCTCTTCGTCTTGCCCCGTGTCATCATTGCCTGCCCCGTCGGCATCCTCAACATCGTCATCCGCATCTTCAATTATCCACCGAGTATAGCCATCCATGAAACCAGTCATGAGCAGGTGCGCTTCGACACGACCATCGTCATGGGGGTCGAGCCAAACTATTCCTTTGCATTTTCGACACGGACATAAAACCTCTGTCCGGTTATTTTCTTTCATGTCCTGCACCGCCGACCGCAACCACCGTCAACCATCGTTCCACCGACCATCGCCAACTCGCACGGTAATAATAAAGAAATTGATTATAAAAATGCGTGCATGCATCAAAGTCATACAAAAATTCGGCATGACCTTCCTTTAAAATAGGACATATATAGATCTAGAGTTTGCCCGGAATTCGCCGAAACGAAAATAAATCGACATTTCGGCAAAACATAGGCAACTCAAAAGCACAATTTGGCGTCAACTCATGCCACACACATAATTTCCATAAACATATCACACACACATAAACATATTTCCATTTTGCAAAAGCATGAAATTTTAATCACCTCTATCTCGAGATCGAGCACACGGTGAAGATGATGATGTAGGGAGATCAAAAGTGCACAAAGCTCTTCTTGACAAAGATAGATCTAGTTAGGGGGCAAATTGGTCACTTAACTAAATGCTACGTCTACCTAGCTACCTAATTTGGGAGGAGACAACTTCAACCAGTGGAAGGGGAAGGAAAAAGAGAAAGGAGATGCATTAATGGAGGTGGTGTAGTTAGGTAGGAGTAATGAAGAGAGAGAAAGGTAGGTAGAAGAGGGAGAGTAATGGGCGAAAAGTATTGAGGAAGAAGAAGAGTGAGAGTGGGAGGATGTGGGGAGGTAGGGGAAAGGGAAGAGAGGAGGGGGAGGGGGAGGACAGGTGGGGAAAAGGTGGTGGGTTGGTGCGGATTAGCACTAGCGGACGTAAACGCAGCTGCTGCTAGCAACAAGCGCTGGAAAGAGCGCCATCGCTACCGGGACCAAAAGTGTGCCCAATTTGAAAACTATCAGCAGCGACCTCGGAAAAATCGCGCTACTACTACAGATATAGCAGTAGCGCGGCTCACGGCACCGCGCTGCTGCTAAATGGAGTTTCGTGGGCACTGTCGATCGATATTTGTAGCAGCTGGTTACACCCGGCGCCATCGCTAAACACTTGTCGATGGCGAGTTTTCCACACCGCCATCGCTAATTAGCAGCAGTGCTCCTTTTTGAGCCGCGTTGCTGCTAAGATTCTGTGTATAGGGTTTTCCCTAGTAGTGTTTCTCCGTAAATATCAAACTCCTCATAGACTTATAGACCTGTGTACACTCATAAACATATTAGTCTCTTAACCTATAAGTCTTCAATACACCAAAATCACTAAGGGGCACTAGATGCACTTACAAGAATATGATGAGGTCTCTGTGTCCGGGACTATGTGTCCTTAGGTTTAAATATCTAGCCGCTCCAACCAGATGTACAACTGTCACAGCAGTTGGAACTGGTCTACCAAATCATTGTCTTCACCAAGCCTACTGGTTCTGTTTCCTCAACTCTTTCATTTCCTCATTATTGTGTTGTGTGCTTGTTCATATCTGTTTGGAGACTTTGACTGAAGACTTTCTCAATTTTCTCAGTTCAATTTTTTTAGTCTGTTTGTCTTTATCCTGTTTTGTCCTGTGCTTACGCATCTTGTACTCTGTGCTTATTTTCATTTCTTCATGATGATCATGCTTACGTTCTGTTATGTTTGCATGTAAGTACTTATTCCGCTGCAAGTAGTTCTTCGCTTAGGAATTTCCTCACCCTGAAATTCATCAGTGAAGAATTCATAAAAATCGCCTATTCACCCCCCCCCCCCCCCATCCTCTAGTCAATATAACGCACTTTCAATGTTACCAACCGGGACTAAAGGTCCTCCTGCCTGAGTGCCTCGCAACAGTCACGTGGCCCTTGTGTCCCGATTCGTAAGGGTGTGTTTGATTGCAGTCATGGACTGGAATGGCATGGGTCCAATCCCTTCACGGGCCTCGTTCTCGCGTTCAGTAGGCAGGTGGAACGGTCACCACCTGGTTTCCACGGACCGAATATTCGGCCCAGATCCGGAACCGGGTGAGACCTCCAAATTGGACGGACGACGCGGAACCGGTTCTTTCCTCGCGCTCCCGCAGCCTTATCCTCTCTCGTGCGGGCTCCTCTCCCTCGTCTCTCCCCTCCACCGATCTACGCCGCCGGGCTCTCCCCTCCTCTGGTCTGCGCCGCCGGCCCTCCTCGTCTCGTCCACCTCCGAAGCACAGCCTCCTTCCCCTCTGAAGCACGTGCGCGGCAGGCGAGCGGCTGCGAGAAGATCTTGAAGCTGGGCAACAGCGGCGGCACACGCCGGGAGGGTCGCGCTGCCGCACTTGATCCATGTGCCGTCCGTTGACCGCCTGAGCAAGCGCCGCCAGAAGCTGCGGTTGCGCGTGGGGATGCCAAAGCCAAGCCTCGCATCCAGCCGGCCGCGATGTTCAACTGTCGTATATTTCTTCTAGCTGATGTTTATCTTGTGCTTTGAGTCCGATTGGTGTACCTAGACTCTTGTTCGTCGCATGGATGGATGGATTCGATTCGTTGCTGGTCAAACAAATATTGCTTGAGTCTGATTTGTTGATGCTCACACCCCTGTTCAGAAATCGAACTCAATGTTTACCAAGCATTGTTGCATGGATGGATGGATGACCACTTACAAATCCATTCCATTACATTCTTCAAACCAAACACCAAAACGTAATCGTTCCGTTCCTTCGATTTATCCATACCAAACACAAAGACGGAACCGACCCATTACACTGGAATGGAACCATATTATTTCATTACGCTTCGTTCCCGAACCAAACACACCCTAAGTGAACCGGGACTAAAGGTTTTGGGCTTTAGTCCCGACCAGTGGCGGAGCTTTTCAGGGGCCAACCTGGGCCGTTGCCCCCCCCCCCAGCCCATGAAAATTTTCTGAAATACCCCTTAGTATTTGGCCCATATCTCAAGCAAAATCAGCCCAAAATACATATTGTTCCCCCAGCCCATTGCCCCCTAGATTTCAGCCCAAGCTCACATCGGTCCCGACCTTTAGTCCCTTGCAATCAAGGCTAAAGCGCATTCAAACCGGGATAAATGAGCCGTTTTCTATTAGTGTGAGATCAAGCAGTGTGTCCCAGACATGTAACGGCAAGCAGCATGCCAGTATGCCAGTATGTCATCATGGTCTGGCTTATGTCAGGAGAGACAACGGAGGGAATAAAAAAGGAAAGTAAAAAACCAATGAATCCTTACATGTTAGAGGCGCCGTCAGAAATGCTGATCTCTTCCAAGTTATGATAGGTGTCAATTTGCTACTATTCCAAGCTGAGCTGGGGTCCACAAGGCAAGCTGGAGTATACAACAGAAATATCGATTGATCGACGTACCCGATCGTCTGCAGCGGCACGACTGGAGCTGAAATTGTTGGGGCATGAGGAGCTGCGACGCATCCGCGTGAGAGCGACAGCCCAATGACGTTCGGGTCCCACGGCTCGAGGATGCCACCGCCGCTGTGCGGACTCATCCACAGGCGGCTGTGCACATGCGTAGCGTTAGCTAGGACGCTGTGGCCTTCACGTGAGCAACTTAAGCCATATTCAGCACTGCCATTAGGATCTGCCAACATGGCGACATGCGGCATCGACGACGGCTGAGGCGAGGCCAGAGGCGGCGCAGACCTTGCTGTCGTCAATCCACGTCGGCGGCGGCGTGAGCATGGCGAGTGCTCGACTCGACCATGGTGCGCACAACCGCGGCCGCCAAGCGTTCAACATTACAACGCAGAGCTCAATGCGGTAAAGAATTGCTCGATGCATCGGTTTATTAATCCCGGATTTCTTTCATGGAGAAGCCAAAGAGCCATGAGATAGTGGGGTATATGAAGAAGCACCCGTTCTTTCGTATTCTTTGCTTGGAGTAGGTCATGCGGGAGATGAAAATTAAAGTACGCTGATTTTGTGAAGAGATATACGCTGCATGCAATACACAGATGGAATTGTTGTACATGTGTGTTAAAAAAAAGAGTGAATTGCAGAAAACCACTACATTAGCGCCTAGGTTTGCAGAAAAGACCGTTTTACGAATTCCTGCCAGAAACCACTGATTTTTGGTCTAATCTTTTGCAAAAAACGTCGATCGGTCGTTTCAGGCATTTTAACCGTGATTATGACATGTGGGTCCCACATTTGATGACTTGGCATAATGGTTCATGGTAGACGACGGTGTACAATGTTAGATGAAGGATATTCTCGATTTACAAAACAGTCCCTGTAATTTTACAGGAACGCCCTTCAATCAAAATACAAAAAGCGATCAGATCCACACATCGATTTGAGCTGCCCAATAGCCGAGCAGAGCAGCACCACGCCTGCAATGGTCTCGTCGCCGGTTGCGGGAGTAGAGGGCACGACCACAGGTGAGCGGCCGCTGCAGCAGTCAACGGCGGAGCTGGCCGGGCGGGTTGGCCGCGCCTCGTCCCTCACCCTGAGGTCGCTAGAGGTCCGGCGTCCGTCGACCCTGCCTGTGGTCGAGCCACCAGAGGAAGCCGCATGCCTTCTTGCAGCAAAGTTCGCCGGATCCAGGGCCTCTGGTGGCAAAGGTCACCGGATCCAGGATGCCGGGGACCACGGTGGATCCATGGCCGCGCGATTCGGATCCGCCATGACCCACACGTCGTGCTTGACGCTGGTGAGGTCCACTCACGTGGCTACCATGACGCGCGGACGGGACGGGCGCGAGGGCGCCACGAGGTCCAAGTAGGTAGGAGCCGAGAGGAGGGAGGATGGAGAAGGGAAGGCGCGGCCGTCGCCGGCCCCACGTTCCCCCGTGTTGAGCAGGCCGTCGCCGGCCCCACGTTCCCCCGTGTTGAGCAAGGCTGCGCCGCTGCTTGCTCCGATGCTGCGCGCCGCCGGCTCGGGAAATAAAGAGGAGCATGGAAGAAGAAAGTGAGGCGCGGCCGAGATGCCGGAGTGTGCGTCGCCGGGTCGCGAAAGAGAGAGGATGGAGGATGGAAAAGGGGAGGCGCGACCGCCACTGCTCGCGTCCGAGCCGGCGTCGGGGCGGGGTCGCACAGCTTGGGGCCGACCGGCGCGTACGGCGGCGGTGGAATGGGTGGTTGACTTTTTAAGGCAGTTTTGTTTTTAGGAAGGGGGTGTTTTTGGCAAAAAAAGACACCTCTAACGTCGTTTATTGTGGACCGTTACGCCATGTCAGCAAATGGTGGGCTCCATCTGTCATAATCATGATCAAATAAGGCAAAGTCGTCAACTAGTGTTTTTTGCAAAAGATTAGGCCGAAAATCAGTGGTTTCTGGCAGAAATTCGTAAAACAGTGTTTTCTGCAAACCTAGGCACTAATGTGGTGGTTTTCTGCAATTCACTGTAAAAAAACAGAACCGTTGTACGTGCCAGTGGGCCCAAACAGAACACAAGACATACGGTGAGATGGTTCGCTACCGGATGAACGACCCGTCTCAGACTTAGGACTACTAGTCGTCGACCCGTGCATTCGCACGGGCTAGTCAATAAGTTTTATTGATTTATTTTGTAGAAATAATATCTATCATAAAAGGAAGAAAATGAAACACCTATCCATCCACTTCAACATGAAGCACATGTGGGGTGTCGTCTTTTTTTCTTATTAGTTCAATTCTAAGTGAGAAAATATGATTCGAAGAATGTATATTAACTCTTTCGCTCTTTACTCTATTTTGTTTCCATTAACCATGCTGCTTTGTATATCCAAATATGTATCCAACAAAACAGTTATAATATAGTTTTGCTATGTTTATGTTATTCAGTTTCAAAGTCATTACATACTATAAAAATTTGAAGCAAGATTATACAAAGACCGAAAAGAGAGAAGATTTATTGGAAATCAGTGATTTTCAGGCTTGTATAAACTAATTGTAGAAATATATATGAGAGTGATATCCCTACATACTAATGTTGCCATTGTAACCTGGTCTCCACAAATAAATAGATGGTAGTACATGCATTGATGTGTTTGTATTGACTTCAGATTAAAGACCTACTGCTCATGGAGCTACCTTTAAGTTAGCTTTAAGTTGATGGTGATGGTGCCTAGCCTACATGGATCACCGAAGGCAATGTTTGGCTCATGTATTCGGCGCCAGCTGCATGGAGGAAGATTTCTTTATAGTCCAGGTGATACAGGATGGATGTATTGTATTTAAGTTAAACGTGAAATCACACACGTGCTTAGACAATAGTAAAATATTCACCAATTTTTTCATCGGTATATGTACTAATTGGATCTCCTCCAGCCGTATTTTGTTTGGTAACCTGGCTTGCTTTAAAAAGCTTAATTGTATTTTTCATCACCAAAATACTATCTTTATCCTTTTATTAATAGTGCAATAAAAAACTTCGTGTGCTTGACAACTGTACTTTCTACTACTCAATCTCATTAATATATGATGATATTGGGTCGAAACCCTCAATGGCTCCTTTAAGCTCAGCTATTTTGTTTTAAAAAAATCTGTTTTTAAGTTCCATAAAAACTGTACATTTGAACGTGTACTCCCTAACTTTAGACTTTATTAGAATCTGTTTTCTATGTTACGCTGAAAGACCAATAAAATACTTTTTGATCCTACATATATGCGTAATGGGCATTTACATGTTGGAAAAAAACAGGAATTTCAAAAAAAATAGAGGGATTTGATTTGTTTTGGAAAATTTTGCCTATTTCAGTTTTGGGATTAAAATAAAATTATCTTGGAAGAAACTAACAAAGAAAAAGACCGACAGACACTGTTTTCATCTTCCGAAAAACAACTGTGTGTAAAATAAATGGACATTAGTCATGCATGTAACACGTAGTCAGTTTCATCCATAAATAGCAAAAGAGATAAAATTGTACATCTACTAAAAACAAAGAGTACCTTTGTTGAGTGCGAACCCCGTATTATATTAACTCTGGACAAAAGGATGTTGTTGCTTATACTCTTTCTCCAGCCATCGGATATCAACCCTAGCGGCAGTCCTCCATAAAGTAAGGCTTGTCTCCGACAGCCATGTGTGCTCGCCACTATCCTGTGCATCCCAATAAACATGGTTTAGCGTCGGCAGCAGGTATATGCGCACTGGTGCCATCTCAGAATTCATCCGAAAAGCTGGAGAAGATCATCAGAGTTAGCTAGCAGTTGTAGTAAAGAGAGAAGGAGCGTGATGGGAGTTGTTCAGGGAAAAAGAAAGCTGACTTTCAGAAAGAGGTTGATCGATTCCGGCTTGTTGCGCTAGCATCGTACATATGTAAGTATGCACGTAACAGATGTATTTCTTCCAGCCACTGAGGCTGCCAGTGTCCTGCTGTTGATAACATCAATTATTTTAGCTGTTGGGATGTCGGGAGTCAGCACATGCTAGGTAGATTTAGCCGTGCAGGCTCATGCACATGTCTGACCTTGTTACAGACTGCACTTTGTGAAGTCGCTGCTACAGGTTTTGTTGAATAAGACATGCTGATATCCTTGTTGATCATGAACTCGTATAGTCATTGGAAATTGTCCAGACTCCGTATGTGGTATGAACAACGCCATTAGGAAGACAATCACCATCAGCATAATCAAGAACATGGAACCCACGTGCATGCCATCCCTAGATAAGTTGTATGATTCGAGTTCATTGCTTCATGCATCAGATTGGAAGGTCACCACAGTCAGTTTGGAATATCCATCCTATTCGATTTCGCTTAGTGCAGCGACCTTCAGCGGCATATGCCCAACCTAGGTTCTCCCTCCCCCATCCAATCCGCCCCGACCTCCTTCGTAGTCCTGCCCTCTTACGGTGAGAAGCAACTTCAACGACATCTTCTACCCAATCCTCTCTGCAATCTTGTCTTCCTCTGATATCCTCTGTCCCAGATCTTCGCCCGATTCTCCTCGAGCGGGGATTAGTAGGAACACACACCATGTTCTTCAATCAATCACTTGAGGAGTGCAGCCACGCGAGGAAGACCCAGCCAGCGTCCGCCTCTTGCCTTCACAATGCCATGGTCCTTGTTCCAGCCGATTGAATTCCTTGGATAAGAAAAAGAACGGAGGGGTGAGAGGGCCTAGGTAGCGATGGAGGAAGGCAAAGGTTGCATAGGAACAATAATACGCACATCAACGAATTGCATGGGATTGGATCGAGAGGATAGTTGCTCAGAGATTGTTTTTTTGTAAGGGCTTAGAGATTGCTTCTGATTGTTCTGTACGTGCAGCTATAGATAGATTAAGATGGGATTTTTTTTCTTACCATAGATTGGTTTTTTAAACTGCACTATGTTGGTTTTTTTTCAGATTGCAAGGATTATATGGGTGGATCTGCACCGTTATAACTCGGACCCATCAAATTAACGGCCGGTAATTTCTAATTAACGTGGGAATTTATAGAGAGTCCATAATTAGTATAGGTATAGATAAGGAGCAATCAACTCAAGGTGGCCACACATGTTGGAACCTCACTTGTAACATTAAAGGATTGTGAGAGAAAATGATGGCGTGGCATTTTTATCTGAGGAAATGACGTGGCATATTTGATGACTTGAAAGGATGCATGTTGAGAGAAAATTGACGTAGTGGGGATAGCTCTTTGTAAACTGAACGTTGGTGTGGCATGTTGTTGATATGAATAGTGTACATGTTGAGAGAATTGTAGTAGTGGGGATCAATTTCTTAAGAATATATAAGATGTGCATGACAACACTTGTGCACAGCTGAAGAAGGATACAAAAACGGCAACACTCGTACGCAACTGATAAAAAAAATGCGGTAATACCTCAACCAAGTCTAAGTCTAAGGAGCTGACCACGAGCAGTTTCCATGGCGTCGTACTAGTCGCTGGCACCTCCTTCCTAGAGAGACGAGACCATGGTGAGAGAAAGCAGAGAACTCCACGGAAGACATTTGTGCTCACAGCTATTTCTTGCTAGTTTAATATATGCTAGCAACTATTTGCATATATACAAATAAATATATGAAGTGTTGCTGCGAGGGACCGGCAACTTGTTCATATATCATAAACAGCACACTGTGGTTAATGTGGAAGGCTAGCTTGTCACTAATATTTTTTATTTTTAGAAGATGAAAAGCTAAACGAAGGCAGGCAGATTGGTGTGGAAATTTACAGGAGAAACATTGTTTGCCACAAACTAAAATTTCAACTCGTTAAATTACCATCTTCCACACAAAATTTGCCATGTCGAAATGCATACTCATACCAGGGTGTTGACGCTGCCGTCCAGAAATACAAGTTATAGACATGCTCTGCTTGGGATGGTCAGGTGTGGGTAAAATTTCACACAAAGTTGTTGTAACTTACCACCCATGTCGAGGGCGAGGTCAATTAATTGTCGTCGTCAATCCACCGGGTGATCCACTCGCGCAGCTTGCCGTAATTGGCGAATTAGATGTTCGATTCCACACGCAGCACAAGCACGCCAGACACATCATGTACTGGTCTATCCATCGGTAGATGGTCGTTGAAGGAAATAAGCCCTAGAGGCAATAATAAAGTTGTTATTTTATATTTTCTTATTTTATGATAATTGTTTATTATTCATGCTAGAATTGTATTAACCGGAAATTTGATACATGTGTGGATACATAGACAAATACTGTGTCCCTAATAAGCCTCTACTAGACTAGCTCGTTGATCAAAGATGGTTAAGTTTTCTAACCATAGACATGTGTTGTCATTTGATAAACGGGGTCACATCATTAGGAGAATAATGTGATGGACAAGACCCATCCGTTAGCTTAGCATAATGATCGTTCAGTTTTATTGCTATTCCTTTCTTCATGTCAAATACATATCCTCCGACTATGAGATTATGCAACTCTCGGATACCGGAGGAATGCCTTGTGTGCTGTCAAACGTCACAAGTAACTGGGTGATTATAAAGATGCTCTACAGGTATCTCCGAAGTTGTTTGTTGGGTTGTCATAGATCGAGATTAGGATTTGTCACTCCGAGTATCGGAGAGGTATCTCTGGGCCCTGTCAGAAATACACATCATAAGAAGCCTTGCAAGCAAAGTGACTAATGAGTTAGTTGCAGGATGATGTATTACGGAACGAGTAAAGAGACTTGCCGGTAACGAGATTGAACTAGGTATGAAGATACCAACGATCAAATCTCAGGCAAGTAACATACCGATGACAAAGGGAATAACGTATGTTGTCATTATGGTACGACCGATAAAGATCTTCGTAGAATATGTAGGAACCAATATGAGCATCCAGGTTCCGCTATTGGTTATTGACCAGAGAGGTGTCTCGGTCATGTCTACATAGTTCTCGAACCCGTAGGCTTCGCACTCTAAACGTTCGATGATGATTTTGTATTATATGAGTTATGTGATTTGGTGACTGAATGTTGTTTGGAG
Source organism: Aegilops bicornis (assembly GCA_021605145.1). NCBI lineage: Eukaryota > Viridiplantae > Streptophyta > Magnoliopsida > Poales > Poaceae > Aegilops > Aegilops bicornis. The sequence continues at coordinate 98,750,591 of CM038675.1, forward strand.
TCCCGGATGAGATTACGGACATGACGAGGAGTCTCGAAGTGGTCGAGAGGTAAAGATTGATATATAGGACGATAGTATCCGGACACCGGAAGTGTTCCGGAGGGTATCGGGTACATATCGGGTCGCCGGAAGGGGTTCTGGGCACCCACGGCAAAGATATGGGCCTTATTGGGCCAAGAGAGGGACAGACCGACCCACAAGGGGCTGGTGAACCCCCATATAGGCCGAAATAGGAGGATAAGGAAAGGAGGGAAGGGAGAAGGAAAGGGGAGGATTCGGCCTCCCCCTTTCCTTCCCTCCCCCTCTATTTCCTTCCTCCTCCGATACTTATGGAAGGGGGGAGGCCGACTTGGAGGAGGCGCCCAAGTAGGATCCCTCCTACTTGGGGCACCCCTTGATGCTTCCCTCCCTCTCCCACCTATATATATATAATGTGGGGGGGGCACCGCTAGAACACACAACATTGATTCCTAGGCCATTTGCATTTCTGTCCCTAACTCGAACCACCTAATCAGATATACCCCTAATTCGAAAGTCTGCTCAAAAATGCCCCTCCGCCGTTAGGTGCCCTTATAGAAATGCCCTTCTGCACCGTTACCGTCCGGTCAAAGAGCTTTGACCGTCCTAAAAAATAGCAAAAAAATCTTAAAAATCTAAAATTTTGTGAGATATAAATTACTCATGTGTGAGATATAAATTACTCATGTGGCGAGGAAAAACAGTGAATTTGTACTCTTGTGAACAGTAAATTTGAAATAAATAGCAAGAAAATTAAAAAATATGAATTTTTTTGGCATCAAAGAGGCTTGGGTGGACAAGGTGCTTGCAAGTTTTTGTGATTAAATGACATGCGAGGAGCTCTAGCAAAAAAACCAAAATATTCATTTTTTCCAAAGTTTTTTCCCGAGCCAAATTTTGCTTTTTTTCTCCAGGAGCTCCTACAGTGTCCAAATAGAACAAAAAAATTCACGCACCTTGCAGACCCGAGCCCCTTTGATGCCAAAAAAATTCATATTTTTTTGAATATTCTTACAATTTTTTTTTTGAATTTACTGTTCACAAGCATATATATTTACTGTATTTTCTTTGCCACGACCTCCTGGAATGTCCAAACAGCACGAAAATTTGCACGCATCTTGTGCACCTGAGCATCTTTGATCCCACAAAATTTTAGATTTTTTAGATTTTTTTTGCTATTTTTTTCAGGACGGTCAAAGCCCTTTTACCGGCTTTGACTGGCTTTGACCGGACGGTAACGACGCGAAAGGGCATTTCTGTAAGGGCACCTTGATGTCTACTACACAACCTTCTCCTTGTAGACGTTGTTGGGCCTCCAAGTGCAGAGGTTTGTAGGACAGTAGCAAATTTCCCTCAAGTGGATGACCTAAGGTGTATCAATCCGTGGGAGGTGTAGGATGAAGATGGTCTCTCTCAAGCAACCCTGCAACCAAATAACAAAGAGTCTCTTGTGTCCCCAACACACCCAATACAATGGTAAATTGTATAGGTGCACTAGTTAATGAAGAGATGGTGATACAAGTGCAATATGGATGGTAGATATAGGTTTTTGTAATCTGAAAATATAAAAACAGCAAGGTAGCAAGTGATAAAAGTGAGCGTAAACGGTATTGCAATGCTAGGAAACAAGGCCTAGGGTTCATACTTTCACTAGTGCAAGTTCTCTCAACAATAATAACATAATTGGATCATATAACTATTCCTCAACATGCAACAAAGAGTCACTCCAAAGTCACTAATAGAGGAGAACAAATGAAGAGATTATGGTAGGGTACAAAACCACCTCAAAGTTATTCTTTCCAATCAATCCGTTAGGCTATTCCTATAAGTGCCACAAACAGCCCTAGAGTTTGTACTAGAATAACACCTTAAGACACAAATCAACCAAAACCCTAATTTCACCTAGATACTCCAATGTCACCTCAAGTATCCGTGGGTATGATTATACGATATGCATCACACAATCTCAGATTCATCTATTCAACCAACACATAGAACTTCAAAGAGTGCCCCAAAGTTTCTACCGGAGAGTCAAGACGAAAACGCAGCCAACCCCTATGCATAAGTTCATGGGCGGAACCCGCAAGTTGATCACCAAACCATACATCAAGTGAATCACGTGATATCCCATTGTCACCACAGATACGCACGGCAAGACATACATCAAGTGTTCTCAAATCATTAGAGACTCAATCCGATAAGCTTACTTCAAAGGGAAAACTCAATCCAATACAAGAGAGTAGAGGGGGAGAAGCAACATAAGATCCAACTATAATAGCAAAGCTCGTGATACATCAAGATCGTGCCAAATCAAGAACACGAGAGAGAGAGAGAGAGAGAGAGAGAGAGAGAGAGAGAGATCAAACACATCGCTACTGGTACATACCCTCGGCCCCGAGGGTGAACTGCTCCCTCCTCGTCATGGAGAGCGACGGGATGATGAATATGGCCACAGGTGAGGGTTCCCCCCTCCGGCAGGGTGCCGGAACAGGGTCCCGATTGGTTTTGGTCGCTACAGAGGCTTGCGGCGGCGGAACTCCCGATCTATTATGTTCCCCGATCGTTTTAGGGTATATGGATATATATAGGCGGAAGAAATACGTCAGGGGAGCCACGAGGGGCCCACGAGGGTGGAGGGCGCACCCAGTGGGGGTGGGCGCGCCCCCCTGCCTCGTGCCTCCCTCGTTGCTTTCCTGACGTGCACTCCAAATCTCCTGGGTTGCTTTCCTTCCAAAAATAACTTCTCCAGAAGGTTTCATTCCGTTTGATATTCCTTTTCTTCGAAACACTGAAACAAGGGAAAAAACAGGAACTGGCACTGGGCTCTGGGTCAATAGGTTAGTCCCAAAAATAATATAAAAGTGCATAGTAAAGCCCATAAAACATCCAAGATGGATGATATAATAGCATGAATACTTCATAAACTATACATACGTTGGAGACGTATCAGCATCCCCAAGCTTAATTCCTGCTCATCCTCGAGTAGGTAAATGATAAAAGAAAGAATTTAAGAAGTGTGAATGCTAGCAGGTGCATAAGTTTGATCAATGATAATTTCAATCACCTTTTCTAGCATCATCATATGTCATAACAAAGAGCTCAACTCATAGAACTTTTCATGATCAAGTAACAAGCTATTCACATGTTAAAGTATAGATCATAAACTTTCTTGAAAACTAACAAACTATGTTCTCAGTCATTAAACAATTGCAATTCATCTTATTTTCAGGAAGAGTCTATGTCACAGCTTTGATTCAGCAAACTTCACATACTCAACTATCATTTAGTCTTCCATGATTGCTACCACTCAAAGCATATTTTTAGAACAAATAGTATTCATCGAACACAGAGAAAGATAGGGGCTTAATGTTTCGCCTCCCAATCTTTTACCTCAAGGGTAATGTCAACAATAATAATTCATGATCAAATATATATGAATGGCCATATATGCTTAGATCTTTCCATCACATGATGCTTGCCAACTAAAGGGTAGGTTGGAATGAGAAGGATTACTATTGACTCTTGCATAAAAGTAAAAGATAGGCCCTTCGCAGAGGGAAGCAGGGATTTGCAGAGGTGCCAGAGCTCGAAGCAAAAACAGAGATGAAAATAATTTTGAGAGGTATACTTTCATTGTCAACATAACGACCAAGAGTTCCCAATATCTTCCATACTACATACATTATAGGCGGTTCCCAAACAGAAAGGTAAAGATTTTTACTCCCCCTCCACCAACAATCATCAATCCATGGCTTGCCCGAAATGACGGGTGCCTCCAACTAACATCAAACCCGGGGTAGTTTTGTTTGCAATTATTTTTTATTTGGTTTCGATATTTTGGTCATGGGACTGGGCATCCCAGTTACCAACCATTTTCTCATGAATGATGAGCGGAGTCCACTCATCGTGAGAATAACCCACCTAGCATGGAAGATATCTTGCTAGCCCTAGTCGCTACATGAGCGATTCGGGCATACAAAACAGATTATTATTTGAAGGTTTAGAGTTTGGCACATGCAAATTTACTTGGAACGGCAAGTAAATACCGCATATAGGTAGATACAGTGGACACTCATGGAAGAAACTTTGTTCAAGGAATTTGGATGCACAAGCAGTATTCCGCTTAAATGAGATATTTTGGCTAGCAAAGGATTCTAAATAGCAAGCACCACATGTTAGAGGATCCAAAACAATATAACTTATAAAAATATACCCAAGCATAACTCATTATGTTGTCTTCCATGCCCAACTTCAACTAATTTGCTCAGGTTTGAAAATAATTAATGGGGATCACAATCATAGAAGATGTCCAAGATAGTATATTTATATGTGAAATCTCTCTTCCTTCAATATTCTTTCATGAATTCTTCAAGTGACCAATACAATGTTTGCTAACCTTCAAAAAAATTACCACCTCTATTTCTTATATGTAAAGTCATTACTCCCCATTGGATAAGCATATGAAACTTATATAATTTCAGATTTATGACATTCAATTCATTCAACCATTTACTCATAGGATATAAGTGAAGCACACGAGTAAATGACAAACTACCCCAAAAGATATAAGTGAAGATCAATGAGTAGTTAAATAATTATGTAGCTATGTGAAGACTCTCTATCATTTAAGAATTTCAGATCTTGGGATATTATTCAAACAGAAAGCAAAGCTAAAGAAAATAAAATGACGCTCCAAGCAAAACACATATCATGTGGTGAATAAAAATATAGCTCCAAGTAAAGTTACCGATGAACGAAGACGAAAGAGGGGATGCCTTCCGGGGCATCCCCAAGCTTAGGCTCTTGGTTATCCTTGAATATTACCTTGGGGTGCCTTGGGCATCCCCAAGCTTAGGATCTTCCCACTCCTTATTCCATAGTCCATCGGATCTTTACCCAAAACTTGAAAACTTCACAACACAAAACTTAACAGAAAATCTCGTGAGCTCCTTTAGCAAAAGAAAACAAAACACCACTTCATGGTACTGTAATGAACTAATTATTTAATTGTATTGGTGTTAAACCTAATGTATTACAACTTATCTATGGTTTATAAACTATTTTACTAGCCATAGAGTCATCAAAATAAGCAAACAACACACGAAAAACAGAATCTGTCAAAAACAGAACAGTCTGTAGTAATCCGTAACTAACGCGAACTTCTGGAACTCCAAAAATTCTAAACTAAATTGGTGGACCTGAGGAATTTGTCTAGTAATCATCTGCAAAAATAATCAACTAAATATCACTCTCCAGTAAAAAGTTTTGGCTAATCTCGTGAGCGCTAAAGTTTCTGTTTTTTACAGCATGATCATAAAGACTTCACCCAAGTCTTCCCAAAGGTTCTACTTGGCACAAACACTAATTAAAACACAAAACCACATCTAAACAGAAGCTAGATGGAATATTTATTCCTAAACAGAACCAAAAAGCAAGAAACTAAAATAAAATTGGGTTGCCTCCCAACAATCTATCGTTTAACGCCCCTAGCTAGGCATGATGATTTCAATGATGCTCACATAAAAGATAAGAACTAAAACATAAAGAGAGCATCATGAAGAATATGACTAGCACATTTAAGTATAACCCACTTCCTATGCATAGGGATTTTGTGAGCAAACAACTTATGGGAACAATAATCAACTAGCATAGGAAGGCAAAACAAGCATAACTTCAAAACTTTAAGCACATATAGAGGAAACTTGATATTATTGCAATTCCTATAAGCATATATTCCTCCCTCATAATAACTTTCAGTAGCATCATGAATGAAATCAACAATATAACCAGCACCTAAAGCATTATTTTCATGATCTACTAGCATAGAAATTTTATTACTCTCCACATAAGCAAAATTCTTCTCATTCGGAATAGTGGGAGTATCATAAGAGACTTGAATACTATAAATTGTTTCCACATTAAAAGAGTAATGTTTAGAGAAAGGGTACTCATAATCATGACCAGTTTTATAAATATAATAATCACTACTCTTATAGCATAAGTTTCATCACAATAATCATCATAAGTAGCAACTTTGTTCTCATCATAATCAATTGAAACCTCTTCCGAAATAGTGGATACATCACTAAATAAAGTCATGACCTCTCCAAATCCACTTTCATAAATATTATAAGATTCAACATCCTCCAAAATAGTGGGATCATTACTTCCTAAATTTGACACTCTTCCAAACCCACTTTCATCAATATAATCATCATAGGTAGAAGGCATGCTATCATCATTATTAATTTGCATATCAACACTTGGGAGGCTAAAAATATCAACTTCATTAAACATAGCATCCCCAAGCTTGGGACAAACATTAATTGCAGCAAATATATTCTTAAAAACATCGTCTTCATAAAACATAGCATCCCCAAGCTTGGGCCTTTTAATATCATAAGCATAATCACTCTCATCATTAATAGTATGGATAGCACCAATAGTCACTACTAGAAAACCTATTATTGACAACCATGACGAAAAACGTTCGGTCGTTAAAATCTGAGCAAGCCCCCCCCCCCTGTGAAAATCACACCACCGAATTACCTTTAACTACCACTAATTTGTCCGTCGCTAGCCAAACCATAAGTGTGTGGTTATTTTTTGTTCCGATCTCCTCTAATGTCTAGTTTAATTAACAAAAAACTTGGCGCAAACTGTTAGGATTGTCCATAGGATAACCCTACCCAACGAAAAAATAGATCCGTTATGATCTTATCCCTATGATTCCTTTCCTTGAGCCCTCTGCCCTGTTTTCCCCTTGTCTATCTTCTTTCTGCGCAGGTGGTGGCGACCGGAGTCACGATGTCCGCCGCCAAACACTGCCACGGGCGGCCCTGCAGCAGGCAAGCGACGTCGCCTGTCGAGACGAGAGGCAGCTGTCATTGCCCACCGTGGCGGGACCTACAAGAGCCAGCGACGTCGTCTGCCGGGGAGCCCGTGACTTGTCTCCGGAGGAGCTACAGTGATTCGTTGGGGGATCGATCTGGCGGAGGAGAAGCTCGGGCCGTGTGGTTGCGGAGCCATGGCGGACGCATCATTATCTACAACCTCGTGGATTCACTGAGTGAAAAGTGGGATCCTTTTCCGGGAGCTTTGAAGATCTTTGCGACACTGCTGTCTGCCGGCACCGGTGGTGCCATCTTCGTCGGACTTAGGATTTAGACCACCATCTTTGGATGCATTTGCGGCAGCGCCGCATTTCGTCTGTAGTCTGCAAGGCCTTGGAGGAGGCTCAAATGCGTGGATGCTTGTGGCTGGGCGCACAATCCATGGCCAATTCTAAATTACACACGTGAGTTTTGTCTTTTTTGTTCTTGTTGGCCAATTGAAAATAGTCACAATCCAAGATTTCTATAGCTGGTAGATCTCCACGTGATAGCTCGTGAAATCTAGCATGATCAAGTAAGTTGGTCTCATACATTGTTTTTCTATGCTCTTATACTTTGTGCCAATTTATTTACACAGCATCGACTTCAATAAATTACTCAACGTTTTGTAGGGTGATGGTGCCGCGATAATATAGGAGCATCAAGAGGCATTGTTATCGCTGATGAAGAATGATCCATTCAAACAACAATGGTGTCCCTCAATTGAAGATTAATAAATATAATGTTTTCTAGTTGTCTCGCTTTCAGCTTAGATATGAGCAAGTAATGCATTGGTCATACAAGGAGTTCTTTATAATTCCAGAATTATATGTCAGAATTTTGTTAACTTACACGATTTCTATTAATGTGGATGTTAATATTCAAATGTTGGATGGTGCATAATTTGATCGTTGAACGGAAAGTTATACTAAATATAAGTGGTTCTGAAGAATTTCAAAATGGTGAAGGGAGAGGTCGCTAAAACAATAAAGTGGTTGTTACTAATACGTTGGTCATCATTAGAACATTATTAACGATGACAATTGTGGTCGTTATTTCCTCAGGATCGACGACGACACACCATCCCGTCGTTATAAGAATAACGACCACAAAAGGTATGTGGTCGTTATACTTTTAACGACGGAGCCTACTACGACCAGCATATTGTGGTCGTTATTGACCTTTCACGACCACAATCCAACCTTTAACGACCACATATACCATCGTTAAAAACCGTTTTCCTAGTAGTGAGTATAGCAAACATTATTATCATATTCTTCCAAGCAAGTGCCAAAAATATTTTCAAGATCATAAGAAGTATCATTATCTTCCCAATCATAATCATCACAACAAGCAATAGGCATAACGAGATCATCATCAAGTGCATCATCTTCCACAATTATTTTTGATTCATTTTCATGAGGCACAACAATAATAGGAGCAACATTATTTGGGAGAGATATCTTTTTACCTCTCTTCCTTTTTATTTTCTTCTTCTTCACCACATCATGTGTGGGTTCAATCATCTTTTTTGAGCTCCTTATTAATGAGATTGGTTGAATAGAAGGCTCCTCCTAGTTACCTGCTACCTCTTGAGCACTGCGTTGGTTTTCCCATGAAGAGGAAAGGGTGATGCAACAAAGTAGCGTAAGTATTTCCCTCAGTTTTTCAGAACCAAGGTATCAATCCAGTAGGAGGCTATGCGCGAGTCCCTCGTACCTACACAAAACAAATAAATCCGTGCAACCAACGCGATAAGGGGTTGTCAATCCCTTCGCGGTCACTTACGAGAGTGAGATCTGAGAGATATGATAGGATAATATTTTTGGTATTTTTATGATAAAGATGCAAAGTAAAATAAAAGCAAATTAAAAAGCAAAGGAAATAACTAAGTGTTGGAAGATTAATATGATGAAGATAGACCTCGGGGCCATAGGTTTCACTAGTGGCTTCTCTTGTGAGCATAAGTATTTTACTGTGGGTGAACGAATTACTGTTGAGCAATTGACAGAATTGAGCATAGTTATGAGAATATCTAGCTATGATCATGTATATAGGCATCACGTCCGAGACAAGTAGACCGACTCCTGCCTGCATCTACTACTATTACTCCACTCATCGACCGCTATCCAACATGCATCTAGAGTATTAAGTTCATGAAAAAAGAGTAACGCCTTAAGAAAGATGACATGATGTAGAGGGATAAATTCATGCACTATGATAAAAACCCCATCTTGTTATCCTCGATTGCAACAATACAATACGTGCCTTGCTTCCCCTACTATCACTGGGAAAGGACACCGCAAGATTGAACCCAAAGCTAAGAACTTCTCCCATTGCAAGAAATATCAATCTAGTAGGCCAAACCAAACTGATCATTCGAAGAAACTTGCAAAGATAACCAATCATACATAAAAGAATTCAGAGAAGATTCAAATATTGTTCATAGATAATCTTGATCATAAACCCACAATTCATCGATCTCAACAAACACACCACAAAAAGAAGATTACATCGAATAGATCTCCATGAGAGAGGTAGGAACATTGTATTGAGATCCAAAAAGAGAGAAGAAGTCATCTAGCTACTAACTATGGACCCAAAGGTCTGAAGTAAACTACTCACATTTCATCAGAGAGGCTATGGTGTTGATGTAGAAGCCCTCCGTGATGGATGCCCTCTCCGGCGGAGCTCTGGAACAGGCCCCAAGATGGGATCTTGTGGGTACAGAAGGTTGCGGCGGTGGAATTAGGTTTTTGGCTCCGTATCTGATCGTTTGAAGGTTCGTAGGTATATATAGGAGGAAGGAGTACGTCGGTGGAGCAACAGGGGGCCCATGAGGGTGGAGGGCGCGCCCTGGGGGGGTAGGCGCGCCCCCCTACCTCGTGGCCTCCTCTTTTGTTTCTTGACGTAGGGTCCAAGTCTCGCGGATCATAATCTTCCTAAAAATCACGTTCCCGAAGGTTTCATTCCGTTTGGACTCCGTTTGATATTCCTTTTTTGCAAAACTCTGAAATAGGCAAAAAAACAGCAATTCTGGGCTGGGCCTCCGGTTAATAGGTTAGTCCCAAAAATAATATAAAAGTGAATAATAAAGCCCAATAATGTCCAAAACAGTAGATAATATAGCATGGAGCAATCAAATATTATAGATACGTTGGAGACGTATCAAGCATCCCCAAGCTTAATTCCTGCTCCTCCTCGAGTAGGTAAATTATAAAAACAAAATTTTTGATGCGGAGTGCTACTTGGTATAATTTCAATGTAATTCTTCTTAATTGTGGTATGAATATTCAGATCCGAAAGATTCAAGACAAAATTTTAATATTGACATAAAAATAATAATACTTCAAGCATACTAACAAAGCAATCATGTCTTCTCAAAATAACATGGCCAAAGAAAGTTATCCCTACAAAATCATATAGTCTGGCTATGCTCTATCTTCACCGCACAAAGTATTTAAATCATGCACAAACCCAATGACAAGCCAAGCAATTGTTTCATACTTTTGACATTTTCAAACTTTTTTCAATCTTCACGCAATACATGAGCGTGCGCCATGGACATAGCACTATATGTGGAATAGAATGGTGGTTGTGTTGAAGACAACAAGGAAGAAGATAGTGTCACATCAACTAGGCGTATCAACGGGCTATGGAGATGTCCATAAATAGATATCAATGTGAGTGAGTAGGGATTGCCATGCAATGGATGCACTAGAGCTATAAGTATATGAAAGCTCAACAAAAGAAACTAAGTGGGTGTCCATCCAACTCGCTTGCTCACGAAGACCTAGGGCATTTTGAGGAAGCCCATCATTGGAATATACAAGCCAAGTTCTATAATGAAAAATTCCCACTAGTATATGAAAGTGACAAAATGAGAGACTCTCTCTCATGAAGATCATGGTGCTACTTTGAAGCACAAGTGTGGTAAAAGGATAGTAACATTGTCCCTTCTCTATTTTTCTCTCATTTTTTTCATTTGGGCCTTTTCTCTCTTTTTTTATGGCCTCTTTTTTTATTTTTTTTATTTTTCGTCCGGAGTCTCATCCCGACTTGTGGGGGAATCATAGTCTCCATCATCCTTTTCCTCACTTGGGATAATGCTCTAAAAATGATGATCATCACACTTTTATTTTCTTACAACTCAACAATTACAACTCGATACATAGAACAAAATATGACTCTATATGAATGCTTCCGACGGTGTACTGGGATATGCAATGAATCAAGAGTGACATGTATGAAAGAATTATGAACGGTGGCTTTGCCACAAATACGATGTCAACTACATGATCATGCAAAGCAATATGACAATGATGGAGCGTGTCATAATAAACGGAACGGTGGAAAGTTGCATGGCAATATATCTCGGAATGGCTATGGAAATGCCAAGATAGGTAGGTATGGTGGCTGTTTTGAGGAAGATTTATGGTGGGTGTAAGATACTGGCGAAAAGTGCGCGGTATTAGAGAGGCTAGCAATGGTGAAAGAAGGAAAGTGCGTATAATCCATGGACTCAACATTAGTCATAAAGAACTCATATACTTATTGCAAAAATATACAAGTTATCAAAGCAAAGTATTACGCGCATGCTCCTAGGGGGATAGATTGGTAGGAAAAGACCATCGCTCGTCCCGATCGCCACTCATAAGGAAGACAATCAATAAATAAATCATGCTCCGACTTCATCACATAACGGTTCACCATATGTGCATGCTACGGGAATCACAAACTTTAACACAAGTATTTCTAAAATTCACAACTACTCAACTAGCATGACTCTAATATCACCATCTTCATATCTCAAAACAATTATCAAGCATCAAACTTTTCTTAGTATTCAACACACTCATAAGAATTTTTACAAATCATTTATGCTTAGAATATTAGGATTATTTAAGAAAATTATCATGCTATTTAAGACTATCAAAATAATCTAAGTGAAGAATGAGAGATCAATAGTTCCTATAAAACAAATCCACCACCGTGCTCTAAAAGATATAAGTGAAGCACTAGAGCAAAACTATATAGCTCAAAAGATATAAGCGAAGCACATAGAGTATTCTAACAAATTACAAATCATGTATGGCTCTCTGAAAAGGTGTGTACAGCAAGGATGGTTGTGGTAAACTAAAAATCAAAGACTCAAATCATACAAGACGCTCCAAGCAAAACACATATCATGTAGTGAATAAAAATATAGCTCCAAGTAAAGTTACCGATGGAAGTAGACGAAAGAGGGGATGCCTTCCGGGGCATCCCCAAGCTTTGGCTTTATGGTGTCCTTAGACTATCTTGGGGGTGCCATGGGCATCCCCAAGCTTAGGCTCTTGCCACTCCTTGTTCCATAATCCATCAAAATCTTTCACCCAAAACTTGAAAACTTCACAACACAAAACTTAACAGAAAATCTCATGAGCTCCGTTAGCGAAAGAAAACAAAAGACCACTTCAAGGTACTGTAATTAACTAATTCTTTATTTATATTGGTATTAAACCTACTGTATTCCAACTTCTCTATGGTTTATAAACTCTTTTACTAGCCATAGATTCATCAAAATAAGCAAACAACACACGAAAAACAGAATCTGTCAAAAACAGAACAGTCTGTAGTAATCTGTAACTAACGCAAACTTCTGGAACTCCAAAAAATCAGCCAACATAGGACGACTTATAAAATTTGTTTTTTGATCATCAGCAATTGGAATCACTATTTTATCACATTTTGGTGATTTTTAACAATTATTTTCGTGAACAGAAAGTTTCTGGAAATTTCTGCAAGATCAAATAACTATCAACCAATAAGATCCTATAGGTTTAACTTAGCACAAACACTAATTAAAACACAAAAACACATCTAACCAGAGGCTAGAACAAATATTTATTCCTAAGCAGAAGTAAAAATCAAAAAAATAAAAATAAAATTGGATTGCCTCCCAACAAGCGCTATCGTTTAACGCCCCTAGCTAGGCATAAAAGCAAGGATAGATCTAGGTATTGCCATCTTTGGTAGGCAATCCATAAGTGGCTCTCATGATATATTCATATGGTAATTTTATTTTCTTCCGAGGGAAATGTTCCATGCGTTTCTTTAATGGAAATTGGAATCTAATATTCCCTTCCTTCATATCAATAATTGCACCAATCGTTCTAAGGAAAGGTCTACCAAGAATAATAGGACATGAAGGATTGCAATTTATATCAAGAACGATAAAATCTATGAGCACATAGTTCCTATTTGCAACAATAAGAACATCATTAATTCTTCCCATAGGTTTCTTAATAGTTGAATCCGCAAGGTGCAAGTTTAGAGAGCAATCATCAAAATCACGGAAATCTAGCAAATCGCACAAAGTTTTGGGAATAGTGGAAACACTAGCACCCAAATCACATAAGCATAGAACTCATGATCCTTAATCTTAATTTTAATAGTAGGTTCCCACTCATCATAAAGTTTTCTAGGAATAGAAACTTCCAACTCAAGTTTTTCTTCATAAGATTGCATCAAGGCATCAACGATATGTTTGGTAAAAGCTTTATTTTGACTATCAGCATGAGGAGAATTTAGCACGGGTTGCAACAAGGAAACACAATCTATCAAAGAGCAATTTTCATAATAAAATTCCTTGAAATCCAAAATAGTGGGTTTAACATCTAGGGTTTTGATTTCTTCAATCCCAGTTTTATCAATTTTAGCATCAAGATCTAAAAACTCCGAATTTTTGGAACTCCTTCTAGGTAAAGGTGGATCATATTCAGTCTCATCATTATCAAGATTCATATTGAAAAACAAAGATTTAATAGGAGACACATCAATAACTTTTATATCTTCATCTTTATTTTCATAGAAATTTGAAGAACATGCTTTCATAAAGCAATTTTTCTTAGCACGCATCCTAGCGGTTCTTTCTTTGCACTCATTAACGGAAATTCTCATGGCTTTGAGATACTCATTGATATCATGCTTAGGAGGAATAGATCTAAGTTTTAAAGAATCAACATCAAGAGAAATTCTATCAACGTTCCTAGCCAATTCATCAACTTTAAGCAATTTTTCTTCAAGCAAAGCATTGAAATTCTTTTGTGAATTCATTTAACACTAGTCTCAAATTCATAGGGCATCTTATTAATATTTCCATAAGAGTTGTTGTAGGAATTACCATAATTATTAGAGTAATTACCAGGATAAGGCCTAGGAAAGTTTCCTCTATACGCGTTGTTACCAAAATTATCCCTACCAACAAAATTCACATCCATAGATTCATTACTATTCTCAATCAAAGTAGACAAAGGCATATCATTAGGATCAGAAGAAACACTCTTACTAGCAAATAATTTCATAAGTTCATCCATCTTACCACTCAAAACATTAATCTCTTCTATCGCATGCACTTTTTTATTAGTAGATCTTTCAGTGTGCCATTGAGAATACTTAACCATAGTATTATCTAGGAGTTTAGTAGCTTCTCCTAAAGTGATTTCCATAAAAGTGCCTCCCGCGGCCGAATCTAAAATATTTCTAGAAGCAAAATTCAATCCGGCATAAAAGTTTTGTATAATCATCCACAAATTCAACCATGAGTAGGGCAATTACGTATCATTAATTTCATCCTCTCCCAAGCTTGTGCAATATGTTCATGATCAAGTTGCTTAAAATTCATAATATCGTTTCTAAGAGAGATGATCTTAGAGGGAGGAAAATACTTAGAGATAAAAGCATATTTGCACTTGTTCCAAGAATCAATACTATTTTTAGGCAAAGACGAAAACCAAGCTTTAGCACGATCTCTAAGCGAAAAAGGAAATAGCTTCAGTTTAACAATATCATTGTCCACATCTTTCTTCTTTTGTATATCACACAAATCAATGAAGCTATTTAGATGACTAGCGGCATCTTCACTAGGAAGGCCGGCGAATTGATCTTTCACGACAAGATTCAACAAAGCAGCATTGATTTCACAAGATTCAGTATCGGTAAGAGGAGCAATCGGAGTGCTAAGGAAATCATTATTGTTGGTATTGGTAAAGTCACATAATTTCTTATTATCTTGAGCCATCGTGACAAACAAGCAATCCAACACACGAGCAAACAAAAAGCAAGCGAAAAAGAGGCGAACAGAAAAGAGAGGGCGAATAAAACGGCAAGGGTGAAGTGGGGGAGAGGAAAACGAGAGGCAAATGGCAAATAATGTAATGCGGGAGATAAGGGTTTGTGATGGGTACTTGGTATGTTGACTTTTGCGTAGACCTCCCTGCAACGGCGCCAGAAATCCTTCTTGCTACCTCTTGAGCACTACGTTGGTTTTCCCTTGAAGAGGAAAGGGTGATGCAGCAAAGTAGCGTAAGTATTTCCCTCAGTTTTTGAGAACCAAGGTATCAATCCAGTAGGAGGCTATGCGCGAGTCCCTCATACCTACACAAAACAAATAAATCCTCGCAACCAACGCGATAAGGGGTTGTCAATCCCTTGACGGTCACTTACGAGAGTGAGACCTGATAGATATGATAGGATAATATTTTTGGTATTTTTATGATAAAGATGCAAAGTAAAATAAAAGCAAAGTAACAAGCAAAGGAAATAACTAAGTGTTGGAAGATTAATATGACGAAGATAGACCCAGGGGGCATAGGTTTCACTAGTGGCTTCTCTCAAGAGCATAAGTATTTTACGGTGGGTGAACGAATTACTGTTGAGCAATTTACAGAATTGAGCATAGTTATGAGAATATCTAGGTATGATCATGTATATAGGCATCACGTCCGAGACAAGTAGACCGACTCCTGCATGCATCTACTACTATTACTCCACTCATCGACCGCTATCCAGCATGCATCTAGAGTATTAAGTTCATGAAAAAAGAGTAACGCCTTAAGAAAGATGACATGATGTAGAGGGATAAATTCATGCAATATGATAAAACCCCATCTTGTTATCCTCGATGGCAACAATACAATCGTCCTTGCTGCCCCTCATCACTTTGGGAAAGGACACCGCAAGATTGAACCCAAAGCTAAGCACTTCTCCCATTGCAAGAAAGATAAATCTAGTAGGCCAAACCAAACTGATAATTGAAGAGACTTGCAAAGATAACCAATCATACATAAAAGAATTCAGAGAAGATTCAAATATTGTTCATAGATAATCTTGATCATAAACCCACAATTCATCGGTCTCAACAAACACACCGCAGAAAGAAGATTACATCGAATAGATCTCCATGAGAGAGGGGGAGAACATTGTATTGAGATCCAAAAAGAGAGAAGAAGCCATCTAGCTACTAACTATGGACCCGAAGGTCTGAAGTAAACTACTCACACTTCATCGTAGAGGCTATGGTGTTGATGTAGAAGCCCTCCATGATGGATGCCCTCTCCGGCGGAGCTCCGGAACAGGCCCCAAGATGGGATCTCGTGGGTACAGAAGGTTGCGGCGGTGGAATTAGGTTTTTGGCTCCGTATCTGATCGTTTGGGGGTATGTAGGTATCTATAGGAGGAAGGAGTACGTCGGTGGAGCAACAAGGGGCCCACGAGGGTGGAGGGCGCGCCCTGGGGGGGTAGGCGCACCGCCCTACCTCGTGGCCTCCTCTTTTGTTTCTTGACATAGGGTCCAAGTCTCTCGGATCAAAATCTTCCTAAAAATCACGTTCCCGAAGGTTTCATTCCGTTTGGACTCCGTTTGATATTCCTTTTCTGTGAAACTCTGAAATAGGCAAAAAAACAGCAATTCTGGGCTGGGCCTCCGGTTAATAGGTTAGTCCCAAAAATAATATAAAAGTGAATAATAAAGCCCAATAATGTCCAAAACAGTAGATAATATAGCATGGAGCAATCAAAAATTATAGATACGTTGGAGACGTATCATTACCTGATTCATCATAAGAAATAATAGGAGGATATTGGGAAGTCTCTTCCCTTTCATTAGTATTTTCTTCATCTTCTATTTGTTTTATTTTCTTTATGTAATTGGCAATATAAGGATGTTCAATGCAATTCACCGCACAATACATATAAATTTCCTCTAGATCAAATCCAAGAAGTTTATAACGGGCAAATTCTGGAAGATAGTTAGTTATACGTTTCATTTCTTCGTAACCCATAAGCAAACTAAGTTCATTATAATATGCAAGGGAAATCAAGTCATCACAATTTTGGACACGATTAGATCATGAAACAATTTGCATCGGATAGTTAAATGACCCCGTTCATTGCAAAGTTCACAAGTATGGCCAAGAAAATTTAAATTTTCAGCACAAACATCTAGCCTTTCTTGCAACAATTTAGTTTCTAAATGCTTATGCCTCTTGCAATATCTATCTTCTCTATTTGATGTGTACTTGTAAACCCAATGCACTCCACAAAAATTGACATGCTTATAGAAACATTTTCATCATGACTAGTGCAATCATCATTAGTACTATGGATATTCAAAGAGTTCATACTAACAAAATTGCAATCATGCTCATCATTCACATATTTTATGCCAAGCATTATATGTAATTCTTCTTCTAGTACTTTGGCACAATTTTCCTTTCCATCATACTCATGAAAGATATTAAAAAGATGAAGCGTATGAGGCAAACTCAATTCCATTTTTTTATAGTTTTCTTTTTATAGAATAAACTAGTGATAAAACAAGAAACAAAAAGATTTGATTGCAAGATCTAAGATATACCTTCAAGCACTCACATCCCCGGCAACGGCGCCAGAAAAGATCTTGATGTCTACTACGCAACCTTCTCCTTGTAGACGTTGTCGGGCCTCCAAGTGCAGAGGTTTGTAGGACAGTAGAAAATTTCCCTCAAGTGGATGACCTAAGGTTTATCAATCCGTGGGAGGCGTAGGATGAAGATGGTCTCTCTCAAGCAACCCTGCAACCAAATAACAAAGAGTCTCTTGTGTCCCCAACACACCCAATACAATGGTAAATTGTATAGGTGCACTAGTTCGGCGAAGAGATGGTGATACAAGTGCAATATGGATGGTAGATATAGGTTTTTGTAATCTGAAAATATAAAAACAGCAAGGTAGCAAGTGATAAAAGTGAGCGTAAACGGTATTGCAATGCTAGGAAACAAGGCCTAGGGTTCATACTTTCACTAGTGCAAGTTCTCTCCACAATAATAACATAAATGGATCATATAACTATCCATTAACATGCAATAAAGAGTCACTCCAAAGTCACTAATAGCGGAGAACAAACGAAGAGATTATGGTAGGGTACGAAACCACCTCAAAGTTATTCTTTCCAATCAATCCGTTGGGCTATTCCTATAAGTGCCACAAACAGCCCTAGAGTTCGTACTAGAATAACATCTTAAGACACAAATCAACCAAAACCCTAATGTCACCTAGATAATCCAATGTCACCTCAAGTATCCGTGGGTATGATTATACGATATGCATCACACAATCTCAGATTCATCTATTCAACCAACACATAGAACTTCAAAGAGTGCCCCAAAGTTTCTACGGAGAGTCAAGACGAAACGTGTGTGCCAACCCCTATGCATAAGTTCATGGGCGGAACCATAAGTTGATCACCAAAACATACATCAAGTGACTCACGTGATATCCCATTGTCACCACAGATCGCATACGGCAAGACATACATCAAGTGTTCTCAAATCATTAAAGACTCATTCCGATAAGATTACTTCAAAGGGAAAACTCAATCCATTACAAGAGTGTAAAGGGGGAGAAGCAACATAAGATCCAACTATAATAGCAAAGCTCGCGATACATCAAGATCGTGCCAAATCAAGAACATGAGAGAGAGAGAGAGAGAGATATCAAACACATAGTTACTGGTACATACCCTCAGCCCCGAGGGTGAACTACTCCCTCCTCGTCATGGAGAGCGTCGGGATGATGAAGATGGCCACCGGTGAGGGTTCCCCCCTCCGGCAGGTGCTTGAACAGGGTCCCGATTGGTTTTGGTGGCTCTGAGAGGCTTGCGACGGTGGAACTCCGATCTATTCTGTTCCCGATCGTCTTAGGGTATATGGATATATATAGGCGGAAGAAATACGTCGGGGAGCCACGAGGGGCCCACGAGGGTGGACAGCGCCTAGGGGTGGCGCCCCCCGCCTCGTGCCTCCCTCGTTGCTTTCCCGACGTGCACTCCAAGTCTCCGGGTTGCTTTCCTTCCAAAAATAACTTCTCCGAAGGTTTCATTCCGTTTGATATTCCTTTTCTTGAAACACCGAAATAAGGGAAAAACAGGAGGCGGCTTTGGGCTCTGGGTCAATAGGTTAGTCCCAAAAATAATATAAAAGTGCATAGTAAAGCCCATAAAACATCCAAGATGGATAATATAATAGCATGAATACTTCATAAGTTATAGATACGTTGGAGACGTATCGCACCTAACGGCGGAGGGGCATTTTTGAGCAGGCTTTCGAATTAGGGGCAAATGTGAGTAACGGTTCGAGTTAAGGACACAGATGTAAAAGTCCCTTGATTCCTAGCCGTGTGCGGCGCCCCCTTCACAGTTTACGCCTCGGTCATATTAACGTAGTGCTTAGGCAAAGCCCTGCGCGGATCACTTCACCATCACCGTCACCACGCCGTTGTGCTGATGAAACTCTCCCTCGACACTTTGCTGGATCAAGAGTTCGAGGGACGTCATGAAGATGAACGTGTGGAGAACTCGGAGGTGCCGTACGTTCGGTGCTTGATCGTCCGGAACGAGAATAAAGTCGACTACATCAACCGCGTTGTCAAACGCTTCCGCTTTCGGTTTACGAGGGTACGTAGAAACAATTTCCCCCTCTCATTGCTATGCACCTCCTAGATAGATCTTGTGTGAGCGTAAGAATTTTTTTGAAATTGCATGCTACGTTTCCCAATAGTGGCATCCGAGCCAGGTCTATGCGTAGATGATATGCACGAGTAGAACACAAAGAGTTGTGGGCGGTGATAGTCATACTGCTTACCACCAACATCTTATTTTGATTTGGCGGTATTGTTGGATGAAGCGGCCCGGACTAACTTTACATGACCACGTTCATGAGACCAGTTCCACCGACAGAGATGCAACTAGTTTTGCATAAAGGTGGCTGGCAGGTGTTTGTTTCTCCTACTGTAGTTGAATCGAATTTGACTGTGGCCGGTCCTTGAAGAAGTTTAAAACAGCAAACTAGACGAATCACCGTTGTGGTTTTTGCCATAGGTAAGAACGGTTTTTGCTAGAAGTACGTAGCAGCCACGTAAAACTTGCAACAACAAAGTAGAGGCTGTCTAACGTGTTTTTGCAGGGTGTAACACCCCTAATTTTCTAGCCAAGTTTTTGATATTAAAATTTTTACCAGGAGTTTTCAATTTTTATTTCTGTGGATTTTCAGAACTCTTCTTTTATTGTTAAGGAGTTTTTCATCTTTTCCCAAGTGGGCTTTCCAAAATGTATTGGACTTTTATGCCAGCTCATTATAACATTTTCTTAATCAGTAGATTTATTTATTAGATCATTTCATCCTGAGCTTTATTCATTAAAATGGTTGTTTTAGATTTTGGAGCTCTGTTTGTACTACAACCATTTGATAGAATCACTTAAAATTTCAACTAAAATTTGGAGATGTCGTGAGATGTCTCTAAATCAATTATGTGCACTAATAAAATTATTTCATTGCTTATTTTGGGTTCTTTCACCTGGTTTGCTTCTCTGGTCCAGTGGGCATTTTTGCACTACAACCCATTTAAATATTTCCCTAGAGCCTCCACCGAAATTTTGGGATGTCAGTAGTACCATGCCATCCAACTTTATGCAAAAACGTAGTGTTGTTCTTTGGAAAATTTGAGTGCAACAGCCTCTTTTTCATTCTGGACCAGACTTGTGTTTTCTACTACAAATCTATTATTTCTTGCTCTAATGACCTTGTGTTTTCTCATGCTTTTAGTCAACCCTGCAAAACCCCTAAGTCCAGGAGCATGCTCTATTTGGAACACTTTTGGTCCATGTAATGATGCCACTCACTCCCTGCCCAGAACTGAAGTTTTGCAAAACTTGCACTAGCAAGTTTCTCCTTTTTGCAAACTGACTTCACCACCCTCTCTTATATCCATAGAGACATTGATCTGGAGAGTTTGGCCACTCCAAGAGCTACCTAGGTGCCTTTGGCATTTTGTCAAACACCACTGTGCATGACCAGTTTGGCATGACTTCAAGTTTACTTGGTGAACTTGATCTCCTGGCCTATCCATCGTTCCCCTTGATCCCCTTGCTAACCTTAACCTAGCCTGGTTCCTTGCCAGCCTCACCCAAGCCCTGTAGCAGGCCATGGCATTTCATCGAGCACCTTTCGCGCGTACTCTGGGCGCGCCCAGAGCATGCGTTTGGCACCCGCATGCACCCGAGCCGCCGCGTCACACCCCGCACTCAAAACCCGGCCCCAGCCAGCTCGCCGTGTCCCCTTGCACCGCCACGCCACCCGACCACCCCTGGCACCCCACAGCGCCACCGCCAGGATGGCCGTGGCGGCTAGCGAGCCCGGCCGTGGTCGGCGCCGACCAAAGCCACCCCAGCTTGCCACCTGCCTCCTGGAACAGTGCGAGCTCATCCGCAGCCTCGTCCGCTAGCGCTCGTCGCCGCCACGTCGCCCAAGCTACAGGGAGGCGGTTCGCCGTCGTCCTTATCGCCGGCCGCCCCAGAACCGACCTCCACCGCGTATATAAGGGCCCCGGAGCTCAACCGAGTCCTCGAGCAACCTCATATGATCCTCCTAGTGTTGCCTTGGCGGCGGTCGAGCAAGGGAAGGCCTTCTTCCCGAGTCCGGCGGTTCGGTCGCCGCCAAGTCTGGCCGATTCCATCGCCACCAGTGCCTCTCCTCTCCACTCTTCGCACCAAGAACTCTCCCTTCTCTCATGAGCACAACCCCTTGCTCAATTTTGGCCGGAGACCACCGCAACCCGAAACTCACTATCCACCCGAATGCCCCCTCCGTCGCGGAGCTCGCCGCCGGCGACTCCCTCCACCCCCGGCTACCCTACGACCACCGGAAGGACCGCCTATGAGTGGCGGATCCATCCCTGCACTCGGATGCCCTCGAGGAGCCGCCTAACGCCGGCGAAGATCGCCGGAGTCCCCGCCTCCGTTCGGCCAGAGGAAGGAGAGGGAAGGAGACTGGTCAAACCTGACCCGGTGGGGCCCCTTGACCCATCGGCGGTGACTCAGGCGCAATCCACGCTGGATAAGTGGAAGCGCGTTTTCAAAATGCGCCTTCGACGTGTACGTATATTTCGAAACGTTTTCTTTCCGTTTTTATTTTAAATACCAGATTTTGACCAAACTTTGACCGGCTGTATCTTTTTGAAAACAACTCCAAATATTGATTCTTTTTGCTACCTCTCTCAAATATTGTCTAGTTTATTTTAAGATTTATTTAAAAAAAATTCAAACCAACTTTTTGTGCTGTTTTTACTTTGTGTGTTAATTCAAATACATTCTTTTAAATAGGATTTTTGAAGATTTCATGATGATTTGGATGCACCCTTCCCTCCCATGACCTGAAGGCAAGCATTCTGAACCCTGGTGAATTTTTGTGTGTGTTGTATAGCACGGTGGCAACACCACCCCGACACATACATGCGTCATTTTATGTGAGGATGAGATCCTATTCATGGGTTCATATTAATGAGTTTATGCTAATGAAGTTGACATGATTTGTGATGGAAATCACCGTCATACGTCTTCCATGCATACCGAAAGGAAAGACGGGAAGGCCTCTGTCTTGGGTAGACATGGGTTTGCCCCTAGTCCTCCGTCGAGACGGTCGTGTCCGGTATGACATGAGGGGATGTCGCGTGATTTTTCCATCTGTTGTTTGAGATATATGCATTGTTATGCTAATCATGCAGGAAATATTACAACCTCCTGAGTCGTAGTAGATCGAGTCTTGTGCGATAACCCCCATACTTGCTTTCAGACTACCACTCGTCCCTACACCAAGTAGGGTGCGACTCGATAAGTTGTCAACCCTTTCCTAGCACACACCGTCTGGAGAGGCCGTGGTGGAAGATCTTTGGAAGCATCCGGTAGTCATACCACCGGTCCGGAGCATGGGTGTTTCGGTTTGTAGCCGAAAGGGGTAGCTCCTCAGCTTATGCCATGTATAAATTTTGTGATCCCATGTTACGTCGAGGTTGTGGCCTCCCCACTCAGAGTTTTGCTTAACAGGTGTCGTGGGTGATTCCAGACACATGTGAGTTAAGCTGGTGTGTGCAAGTTAGGTGTGTTTTCAACAAAAGACCGTGAAGCGGAATTAGTCCCGATGGACTAAAGAAATCCGTTACTCGTGGGTAAAGAGTACACCCTCTGCAGAGATTAAACCTATTCGAATAGCCGTGTCCATGGTTAAGGATTACAGTTTGGGATAGGTCAAGTGTCGGTCTTAGTGTCGGTCTTCGGAGGTGAATCTGTTAAACCTAGAAGCACGATTGTGACTTGTGAAAATTCATGATTACTATTTTGGATGTGAACTAACCCGTGAAATTTTTCTGGTATTATCGAATATCCCTGGGATGGTTCTACCTCCTGGATATTCATTGTGGCATTTCTTTTAAAGCCCTTTATGCGGTGTCGCTCGACGCCTCGACCGTGGCATTTCTTTTAAAGCCCTTTATGCGGTGTCACTCGGGCCTTGACCGTGTGGCATTTCTTTTAAAGCCCTTTATGCGGTGTCGCTTTCAGCGCCCATCGTGGCATTTCTTTTAAAGCCCTTTATGCGGTGTCGCTCGACGCCCGATCGCGGGCATTTCTTTTAAAGCCCTTTATGCGGTGTCGCTCAGACGCCTTGATCGTGGCATTTCTCTTAAAGCCCTTTATGCGGTGTCGCTCAGACGCCCGACTGCGGCATTGTTCTTGTTTATTTATAAGCCCTCTATGCGGTGTCGCTCAGATGCCCGATTGTGGCATTTCTTTTGTGTTATTTACTTCATGACTTTTATACTACCATATTATTGTATATCCATAAATAACATGCTCGTACACATCAGAGTTTTATTTATCTCATGTGACTAATGTCTTGAGCATAATATATTTTCAGTACATCATTGTTAAATCATGCCTGTGTTCATTGTGTTTGCGAGTACATTCAAAGTACTCACTGGCTTGTCACAGCTATTGTCTTGGCCAGATTTCATGCTTGAGAGGAGGCGTTGCGGTGACTGTCCCAGAACCTAGGCAACGGTGATCTCAATACGCAAAGATAGGAGTTATCCTGGTCAGCTGTTCCTGTGGGAAATGGAGTCCCATAGTCGAGGATATTTCATAACCCGCTTCCGCCATCAACCTTTAGTAAAACCTTTTGTTTTACTCACAGGCCAGAATGGTCTTGTGCTACATATATTGTATTTTTGCTTGGATTTTCTGTATCAAGTTAGTGCCTTATCAGCTAACAGTTATCCTGGGTTTGATAAGCACAAGGACCATTTTTTCTGGGATTAGCACCCGGAGAATTCGGTCGCCACAGACTTGGTATCAGAGCCAGGCTGACCATTGGCTAATCCTATCTTAGCCAAGTCAATAAAGTTAGGCTAATAACCCACCGAGCCATAACCAAGACCTCAGACAAGCTTCTCGCAGAAGATAGCCACACAGTGACCCGACGCTTTCTGCAGTCGGTGCCCAACCTATCAACTAGCCCGTCTATCGCCCACCAGTGATCAGCACCAAAGGCGTCTCATTCGCAAGCGTGCGAAGGAAGACTCCGTCTCCTTTTTCTATAAAAAGGGACGCGCTCGCCTCAACCCAACCCAGCACAGCCGCTACCCCAAAACCAAGCCACAATGCCTGGTCCCGTAGTACACCATGAGACTACAAAGAACCAACCTTGGAGGTTTTGTGACCATACTGCATAAACCTTACCCGCCGTGCCTATCGTTAGAAGAGCCACCCGAATATGTTGTGTACCAAGGACCCATTAGTGGCGAGAGCCGTCAATTTCGGGCCTTTGTACATATCTACGGTAGGGTGCGGCACCCGGCGCCCCTCTTGGTTCACCGGAAGAACAACTTCCTTTGAGCCGCAAGCCATCCAACTAGCTGCTCGAGAGGCTATAGTTCATCTCAGGCACCTGTCGCCCAGAGTTAACTGTCGCTCGTTCCACCACTACCCCAGGCGTGAAGGGTATGGTAGACCACCTCAAGTTGCCAACGGAGACCACGAGATGCAGACCTGCATTATCGCATCTAGTGCGCTATGTAAGTGCACTTTGGAGGACCTATTCGATCAAATCACTATTGATCTGGTCGCAGCTCATGGAGAGCTGGTTCGTCGAGCCAATGAGGGAGGAGATCGAGCCCAACGCCGACAACCCCGTCGTGCTGTTTGGACAACCGATCGAGACCACGAGGCCAGCCCCAGCCGTCAGCCAAGGTGCTTTGATGACCCCAGAAGTGCTTCGTCGCCTCCTGGGAGCACACTCCAATGGGGTTGTGGTCAACAATCCCCGCGACGATCATCATCACTACCCCGAGCCTACAGCCCCTCAGCCCTCTCCAGCAAATTGCGACGGTGAGAACCATGGGGAAGCCTCGACGTCCACAAGGGACGCCCGCTTGGATGTAAACGAAGTAGACTGAGTCACTCGAGTAGTGCCGAGTCCCAGTGTATCCTCGCTTTGTAATTCTGTGATCCCTTAAATTAGCGCAACCTGGCATCATGCATCTGCTTTATATAGTAGTTTTGCATGGATGTATTAACATGCAGTGTGATTTCTCTATCCTTGGCGCAGCTACCCAGAACCGCCCGGCAACATCCACAGTGATACGTCACTTTAATAAGATGTGTGTACCTGTGTTTGACCCCGAGCTGAGCCGGCCGATTCTTTACCTTTTTCCACGGTAAAAGACCCAGCCCCGGTGCTATAAAAGGGCCACCGAGTGACCTTGCCAAGCACCTTCACCTTGTGCACCATCCCCACAACCATTTCCTGCCATGCCGAGCCCTAGTATTTATCTGAGGACTCCAGATGCTACCCCAGGTAGTTTTGTCAAGATATTGTGGGATTTTACCCGTAGTACCATGGGCGCAACCCAGCCACCCCGGTACGAGCTGTTCAAATCAAGGATCACCCCTTCCACCTCGAGATATTGGGCAGCCGTGCACATCCTGCCCGCAAACACAAACCAAGACCCCACAGAAGTCTCCTTCGTGGGAAAATCTATGCCAACCCCACACATGGCCGTAGAAGCTGCTGCGTATGAAGCGCTTGCTCGCCTTCGATTCGCGGTACCCTACACCAGTGAACGAGGGTATTATTATTTTCCGAGCCATGCAGCACCCGGAGGAGTAACATCCTTTCCAGGTGGACGTATTGAGAGAGACCCAGTCTTGGCCAACCTCGTCCAATACGTCATCGCGCAAGAACGTTTGACCCAACATGTGATGGGTTATCTGCAGGCCTCATGGATTTAAATCCTCAGATCGCCATCGGCAGATCACTGAGGCCCGACCAGGAGAGACACATACATCGACTGGTCAATCCACTCCCTCCGATAGAAGAAGAGTGTATCCTAGTACCGGAAACGTTTTCTCAAGACCCCGTCCAATTACCGTTTTCAATTTAGATGCACCGCTGTATTTATTGTCGCATTTTTATTTATGTGTTGTAACTTATGCTTAGTACCCCGAGTTTCACAGCGAGTAAATCATTAATATAAGCAGCTCTGTCGCTTTTGGACTTTAATGTATTACTGTTTTCCCTCGCGAGAAATCACGGGCGTGATTTCTTTTTCCTGAGTTGCCGTGATCGTATGTTTTCTCACGACATAGATCATTTATTTCACACAGCCCCAAGGCAGGAGACTCACCCCACAATTACACGAACACATACATCTGCTTGCAAAATTTTGCAAGCGTGGTTGCGTCTAACTAAGCACCTCCGGACAACAGTTATCACCCGGCACACCCCACCTACTCGGCGTGGTCACCGCGACCGCGGAGAGCCAGCAGCCGAGCAGCGGCATCACGACAATCGTCGAGGATCATCGCACACAGAAGCACCAAGAGCCCCAGCACCGCTGCCAGCCCTCCACACAGCAGGATCACGTACCAGTCCGGCGCCGCCTCCGCCATTAGCGCCTCGTCTCGAGCTCCGACAATCGGAAACAGAGGAGAACAAGAGAGAAGGAGGAGCGGGGCCAGGTGTGAGGAAGAAGAGGAGAACGCTGCGTTCGTTTTATAAGCTCGAGCTCGGTGTACGGTGGGCGAGGTCCACCAGCGCCGCTCGTCTCCCGACCGCCGGTGTTCGGAGGTGAATCCACGAGCAGTGCCGACAGCGCACTGGCCCGCGAGGTGAGTGCACGCTGCACCGGCAGCTAGTGCGCCACGCACTACATGATGCGGCCTTGGTACCCTACGCGCTAGGCGTCGCCGGTGGAGAAAGCGGGAGAACGCAGCGGGAGAGGAAGAAGAAAGAGCCGGAGGAAGGAGAAGAGGCTGACCGTGGGCCCGGGTACACCAGGCAGCCAGAGAGAGCACTGTGCTCTCGGGTGCGACCAGCGGATTTTAAGATTTAGGATTTATTCTAAATTTTGTCCAAAGGTAGAAATCGCTAGTTTTTCTCCCCACAACCGTGGATTCCCCCACCGCCGCCAAGATCCCACACCGTATTTTGCATCACTTATTGCTCTCACTTGTGTCCGCTTCGTTTTAATTCTTATTCGTTTAAATTTTAACTCTTTTCAAATCTCGAGGATCGAGATTTTTCCTAAGGGGATAGTAGTTGTAACACCTAATTTTCTGGCCAAGTTTTTGATATTAAAATTTTTGCGGGAGTTTTCAATTTTATTTCGTGGATTTTCAGAACTCTTCTTTTATTGTTAAGGAGTTTTTCATCTTTTCCCAAGTGGAGCTTTCCAAAATGTATTGGACTTTTATGCCAGCTCATTATAACATTTTCTTAATCAGTAGATTTATTTATTAGATCATTTCATCCTGAGCTTTATTCATTAAAATGGATTGTTTTAGATTTTGGAGCTCTGTTTGTACTACAACCATTTGATAGAATCACTTAAAATTTCAACCAAAATTTGGAGATGTCATGAGATGTCTCTAAATCAATTATGTGCACTAATAAAATTATTTCATTGCTTATTTTGGGTTCTTTCACCTGGTTTGCTTCTCTGGTCCAGTGGGCATTTTTGCACTACAACCCATTTAAATATTTCCCTAGAGCCTCCACCGAAATTTTGGGATGTTAGTAGTAGCATGCCATCCAACTTTATGCAAAAACGTAGTGTTGTTCTTTGGAAAATTTGAGTGCAATAGCCTCTTTTTCATTCTGGACCAGACTTGTGTTTTCTACTACAACTCTATTATTTCTTCCTCTAATGACCTTGTGTTTTCTCATGCTTGTAGTCAACCCTGCAAAACCCCTAAGTCCAGGAGCATGCTCTATTTGGAACACTTTTGGTCCATGTAATGATGCCACTCACTCCCTGCCCAGAACTGAAGTTTTGCAAAACTTGCACTAGCAAGTTTCTCCTTTTTGCAAACTGACTTCACCACCCTCTCTTATATCCATAGAGACATTGATCTGGAGAGTTTGGCCACTCCAAGAGCTACCTAGGTGCCTTTGGCATTTTGTCAAACACCCTGTGTGCATGACCAGTTTTGGCATGACTTCAAGTTTACTTGGTGAACTTGATCTCCTGGCCTATCCATCGTGCCCCTTGATCCCTTGCTAACCTTAACCTAGCCTGGTTCCTTGCCAGCCTCACCCAAGCCCTTAGCAGGCCATGGCATTTCATCGAGCACCTTTCGTGCGTGCTCTGGGCGCGCCCAGAGCGTGCGTTTGGCACCCGCATGCACCCGAGCCGCCGCGTCACACCCCGCACTCAAAACCCGGCCCCAGCCAGCTCGTCGTGTCCCCTTGCACCGCCACGCCACCCCGACCACCTCGGCACCCCACAGGCGCCACCGCCAGATGGCCGTGGCGGCTAGCTGCCGGCCGCCAAAGACGCTCGACCGTGGTCGGCGCCGCCAAAGCCACCCGGCTTGCCACAAAGGCGAGCTCATCCGCAGCCTCGTCCGCTGGCGCTTCGCCACGCCGTCGCCCAAGCTACATGGAGGCGGTTCTCCGTCGTCCTTATCGCCGGCCGCCCGTAAACTTGACCTCCACCGCGTATATAAGGGCCCCTGAGCTCAACCGAGTCCTCGAGCAACCTCATATGATCCTCCTAGTGTTGCCTTGGCCAGTGATCGAGCAAGGGAAGGCCTTCTTCCCGAATCCGCCGGTTCGGTCGCCGCCAAGCCTGGCCGATTCCATCGCCACCAGTGCCTCTCCCTCTCCACTCTCCACCAAAAACTCTCCCTTCCTCTCGCGAGCATAACCCCTCGCTCAATTTTGGGCGGAGACCACCGCAGCCCCAAACTCACTATCCACCCGAATGCCCCCTCCGCCACGGAGCTCGCCGCCGGCGACTCCCTCCACCCCCGGCTACCCTACGACCACCGGAAGGACCGCCTAGGAGTGGCGGATCCATCCCTGCACTCGGATGCCCTCGAGGAGCCGCCTAACGCCGGCGAAGATCGCCGGAGTCCCCGCCTCCATTCGGCCAGAGGAAGGAGAGGGAAGGAGACTGGTCAAACCTGACCAGTGGTGCCCCCCCTTGACCCATCGGCGGTGACTCAGCGCAATCCACGCTGGATAAGTGGAAGCGTTTTCAAAATGCGCCTTCGACGTGTAATGCGTATATTTCAAACGTTTTCTTTCCGCTTTTATTTTAAATACCAGATTTTGACCAAACTTTGACCGGCTGTATCTTTTGAAAACAACTCCAAATATTGATTCTTTTGCTACCTCTCTCAAATATTGTCTAGTTTATTTTAAGATTTATTTAAAAAAATTCAAACCAACTTTTGTGCTGTTTTTACTTTGTGTGTTAATTCAAATACATTCTTTTAAATAGGATTTTGAAGATTTCATGATGATTTGGATGCACCCTTCCTCCCATGACCAAGGCAAGCATTCTGAACCCTGGTGAAATTTTTGTGTGTGTTGTATAGCACGGTGGCAACACCACCCCGACACATACATGCGTCATTTTATGTGAGGATGAGATCCTATTCATGGGTTCATATTAATGAGTTTATGCTAATGAAGTTGACATGATTTGTGATGGAAATCACCATCATACGTCTTCCATGCATACCGGAAGGAAAGACGGGAAGGCCTCTGTCTTGGGTAGACACGGGTTTGCCCCTAGTCCTCCGTCGAGACGGTCGTGTCCGGTATGACATGAGGGGATGTCGCGTGATGTTTCCATCTGTTGTTTGAGATATATGCATTGTTATGCTAATCATGCAGGAAATATTACAACCTCCTGAGTCGACCGTAGATCGAGTCTTGTGCCAGTAACCCCCATACTTGCTTCGTACTACCACTCGTCCCTACACCAAGTAGGGTACGGCTCAGTAAGTTGTCAACCCTTTCCTAGCACACACCGCATGTAGAGGCCGTGGTGGGAGATACTCGAGGCATCCGGTAGTCATACCACCGGGTCCGGGAGCATGGGTGTTTCGGTTGTAGCCGAAAGGGGGTAGCTCCCCAGTTTGCGCGCGGTATAAATTTTGTGATCCCATGTTACGTCGAGGTTGTGGCCTCCCCACTCAGAGTTTTGCTTAACAGGTGTCGTGGGTGATTCCAGACACATGTGAGTTAAGCTGGTGTGTGCAAGTTAGGTGTGTTTTCAACAAAAGATCAGAAGCGGAATTAGTCCCGATGGACTAAAGAAATCCGTTACTCGTGGGTAAAGAGTACACCCTCTGCAGAGATTAAACCTATTCGAATAGCCGTGTCCATGGTTAAGGATTACAGTTTGGGATAGGTCAAGTGTCGGTCTTAGTGTCGGTCTTCGGAGGTGAATCTATTAAACCTGGAAGCATGATTGTGACTTGTGAAAATTCATGATTACTATTTTGGATGTGAACTAACCCGTGAAAATTTTCTGGTATTATCGAATATCCCTGGGATGGTTCTACCTCCTGGATATTCATTGTGGCATTTCTTTTAAAGCCCTTTATGCGGTGTCGCTCAGACGCCCGACTGTGGCATTTCTTTTAAAGCCCTTTATGCGGTGTCGCTCAGATGCCCGACTGTGGCATTTCTTTTAAAGCCCTTTATGCGGTGTCGCTCAGACGCCCGACTGTGGCATTTCTTTTAAAGCCCTTTATGCGGTGTCGCTCAGACGCCCGACTGTGGCATTTCTTTTAAAGCCCTTTATGCGGTGTCGCTCGACGCCCGATCGTGGCATTTCTCTTAAAGCCCTTTATGCGGTGTCGCCGACGCCCGATCATGCATTGTTCTTGTTTATTTATAAGCCCTCTATGCGGTGTCGCTCAGACGCCCGATTGTGGCATTTCTTTTGTGTTATTTACTTCATGACTTTTATACTACCATATTATTGTATATCCATAAATAACATGCTCGTATGCATGAGAGTTTTATTTATCTCATGTGACTAACGTCTTGAGCATAATATATTTTTAGTACATCATTGTTAAATCATGCCTGTGTTCATTGTGTTTGCGAGTACATTCAAAGTACTCACTGGCTTGTCCCTGGCTATTGTCTTGGCCAGATTTCATGCTTGGAGAGGAGCGTTGCGGTGACTGTCCCAGAACCTAGGCAACGGTGATCTCAGCCACGCAAAGATAGGAGTTATCCTGGTCAGCTGTTCCTGTGGGAAATGGAGTCCCATAGTCGAGGATATTTCATAACCCGCTTCCGCCATCAACCTTTAGTAAAACCTTTTGTTGTACTCACAGGCCAGAATGGTCTTGTGCTACATATATTGTATTTTTTCTTGGATTTTCTGTATCAAGTTAGTGCCTTATCAGCTAACAGTTATCCTGGGGTTTATAAGCACAAGGACCATTTTTTCTGGGATTAGCACCCGGAGAATTCGGTCGCCACAGCAGGGCATGTTGTGATGTGATATGGTCAAGACATGATGTGATATACGTTATTGTATAAGATCATCATGTTTTATAAAAGTTACCGTCAACCGACAGGAGCCTTATGGTTGCCTCTTTATTGTATGAAAAGCAAACGCCATGTAATTTTTTTTACTTTATCACTATGCGTTAGCGATAATTGTAGAAGCAATAGTTTGTCAGACGACCACGACACAACGATGGAGATCAAGGTGTCGAGCTGGTGACGATGGAGATCATGATGATGCTTTGAAGATGGAGATCAAAAGCACAAGTTGATGATTGATCGCTCTCTGACTATAGCGCCAGAAAAGCTCCTGTCTGCTAGGACTACGTCGGTATTTCCCCAAAGAGGAAGGAATGATGCAGCACAGCGACGGTGGCTATTTCCCTCAGTGATCAAACCAAGGTTATCGAACCAGTAGGAGAACCAAGCAACACAATGTAAATAGCACCTGCACACAAAGAACAAATCCTCACAACCCGACGTGTTAAAGGGGTTGTCAATCCCTTCCGTGGTACGACGCCTCAACATAGGCAAAACAGACGTGAGGAAATTGTAGTAGATTGATAGATCGAACGCCAAACAAAATATATAAGAATAAATTTCGGCAAGGTATTTTTGTATTTTTGGTTTAATAGATCTGAATAAAAATGCAAAGGAAAAGTAGATCGCAAGCAAATATATGAGAAAGAAGACCCGGGGGGCGTAGGTTTCACTAGTGGCTTCTCTCGTGAAAAATTGCAAACGGTGGGTAAACAATTTACTGTTGGGCAATTGATAGAACTTCAAATAATTATGATGATATCCAGGCAATGATCATTACATAGGCATCATGTCCAAGATTAGTAGACCGACTCCTGCCTGCATCTACTACTATTACTGCACACATCGACCGATATCCAGCATGCATCTAGTGTATTAAGTTCATGGAAAAACAGAGTAATGCAATAAGAACGATGACATGATGTAGACAAGATCCGTTTATCTATTACATAGATATTGATCCCATCTTTTTATCCTTAGTAGCAACGATACATACGTGTCGTTTCCCTTTCTGTCACTGGGATCAAGCACCGTAAGATCGAACCCACTACCGGACACCTCATCCCATTGCAAGATAAGTAGATCAAGTTGGCTAAACAAAACCCAAATATCGGAGAAGAAATACGAGGCTATAAGAGATCATGCATACAAGAGATCAAAGAAACTCAAATAACTTTCATGGATATAAAAAGATATAACTGATCATAAACTCAAAGTTCATCAGATCCCAACAACACACCGCAAAAAGAGTTACATCATATGGATCTCCAAGACACCATTGTATTGAGAATTCAGAGAGAGAGAGAAATCCATCTAGCTACTAACCACAGACCTGAAGGTCTACAAAGAACTACTCACGCATCATCGGAGAGGCACCAATGGAGGTGGTGAACCCCATCTGAGATGGTGTCTAGATTGGATCTAGTGGTTCTGGACTCTGCGGCGGCTGGATGAATATTTCGTCAACTCCCCTAGGGTTCTGGTATTTTTGGGGTATTTATAGAGCAAAGAGGCAGTCCGGGGGGGGCACCCGAGGTGGGCACAACCCGCCAGGGCGCGCCTAGGCCTCCTGGCGCGCCCTAGTGAGGTGTCCCCTCCTCGGGACTCCCCCAGGTGCAACCAGGGCCCGTTGTGTTCCTTCTGGCCCATAAAAAATCATCGTGGAGTTTCGTGGCATTTGGACTCCGTCTGGTATTGATTTTCTGCGATGTAAAAACATGGAGAAAACATCAACTGGCACTTGGCACTATGTCAATAGGTTAGTACCAAAAAATGATATAAAATGATTATAAAACATCCAAGATTGATAATAAAATAGCATGGAACAATCAAAACTTATAGATACATTGGAGACGTATCAATGATGGCCATATCATGTCACATATTTTGATTGCATGTGATGTTTATCTTTTATGCATCTTATTTTACTTAGTACGACGGTAGCATTATAAGATGATCCCTTAACTAAAATTTCAAGGTATAAGTGTTCTCCCCGAGTATGCACCATATTCTGACAGTTCTTCGTCTTTGAGACACCACATGATGATCGGGTGTGATAGGCTCTACGTTCACATACAACGGGTGCAAGACAGTTTGCACATGCGGAATACTCGGGTTAAACTTGACGAGCCTAGCATGTACATACATGGCCTCGGAACACTGGAGACCGAAAGGTCGAACGTGAATCATATAGTAGATATGATCAACATAGAGATGTTCACCATTGATGACTACTCCATCTCACGTGATGATCGGACATGGTTTAGTTGATTTGGATCATGTTACACTTAGATGACTTGAACTTTAATTTATCATGAACTTAGTCCTGATAGTATTTGCAAATTATGTTGTAGATCAATAGCTCGTGTTATAGCTCCCTATGTTTTTTGATATGTTCCTAGATAAAACTAAGTTGAAAGATGATAGTAGCAATGATGCGGACTAGGTCCGTGATCTGAGGATTATCCTCATTGCTGCATGGAAGAATTATGTCCTTGTTGCACCGCTAGGTGACAGACCTGTTGTAGGAGCAGATGCATACGTTATGAACGTTTGGCAAGCTCGATATGATGACTACTTGGTAGTTTAGTGCACCATGCTTTACGGCTTAGAACCAGGACTTCAAAAACGTTTTGAATGCCACGGAGCATATAAGATGTTCCAAGAGCTGAAATTGGTATTTCAGACTCATGCCCGTGTCGAGAGGTATGAGACCTCTGACAAGTACTTTGCCTACAAGATGGAGGAGAATATCTCAGGTAGTGAGCATGTGCTCAGAATGTCTGGGCACTACAATCGCTTGAATCAAGTGGGAGTTAATCTTCCAGATAAGACAGTGATTGACATAGTTCTCAAGTCACTATCACCAAGCTACAACAAATTCGTGATGAACTATAATGTGCAAGGGATAACAGAAAAGATTCCCGAGCTCTTTGCGATGTTGAAAGTAGCGAAGGTAGAAATCAAGAAAGAGCATCAAGTGTTGATGGTTAACAAGACCACTAGTTTCAAGAAAAAGGGCAAAGAAAAAGAAAGGGAACTTCAAAAAGAATGACAAGCAAGTTGCCACTCCCGTGAAGAAGCCCAAAACTAGACCCAAGCCTGAAACTGAGTGATTCTACTTCAAAGTGAATGGTTACTGGAAGCGGAACTACCCCAAATACTTGGCAGATAAGAAGGATGGCAAAGTGAACAAAGTTATATTTGATACACATGTTATTGATGTGTACTTTACTAGTGTACATAGTAACCCCTAGGTATTTGATACCGGTTCAGTTGCTAAGATTAGTAACTCGAAACAGGAGTTGCAAAATGAACAGAGACTAGTTAAGGGCGAGGTGACGATGTGTGTTGGAAGTGATTCCAAGGTTGATAAGATCACCATCGCACACTCCCTCTACCTTCGAGATTAGTGTTGGACCTAAATAAATGTTATTTGGTGTTGGCATGGAGCATGAATATGATTGGATCATGTTTATTGCGGTACGACTATTCATTTAAGTCAGGGAATAATTGTTGTTCTGTTTACATGAATAAAACCTTCTATGGTTATACACCCAATGTAAATGGTTTATTGAATCTCGGTCGTAGTGATACACATATTCATAACATTGATGCCAAAAGATACAAAGTTGATAATGATAGTGTAACATACTTGTGGCACTGGCGTTTAGGTCATATCGGTGTAAAGCATGAAGAAACTCCATGCAGATGGGATTTTGGAATCGCTTGATTATGAATCATTTGATACTTGTGAACCATGCCTCATGGGAAAGCAGGGGCGGAGCCAGAAAATTTGGCCAATGGGTTCACTCCATGACTGGTTGTGAGAACTTACTAGTAGTATCTGAAGTGTAGAGTATAATTATAAATTATCTTACAACAAAGTTATAGCACCCAAAAACAACATAATGAATAGAAATATGGTATCATATATCACACATTGTGTTGCATTGAAAACTGAAGAGTACAAGACATACCCGTTCAATAAAATTATAAGATCATGTGCTTACATATTATAAATAGAGTAGCATCAGATAACTTTGTAGCTCCACGTGTAGCTTCTCATCTTCCTTGAACGTAGAAAAAATGACAAGTTAGTTTGACAAGTTTAGAGTAAGTACTAACGAGAGAAATAATATTGTAAAGGCACTCACATTTTAGAGTGTCCCCTTTCGATCTTTCACCGCCTTAAAAATATTAAACACTTCATCATTGGTAATGGTAGGAAATATATCTTTCTCCACATAGCAGATTAGACAATCACTCATGAATTGATAACTTATTTTGTAGAGTAACTTTTTTTACAACATTCATAGCTGAAAAGCATCTCTCCACTGATGTTGTGGCAACTGGCAATATCAGTACTAGCTTTAAAAGATGATAAACCAAAGGAAACGTAATATGCTTATTTGTTTCCACCATTAGTTTAACAAGATCGGC
Organism: Aegilops bicornis; assembly: GCA_021605145.1. Taxonomy (NCBI): domain Eukaryota; kingdom Viridiplantae; phylum Streptophyta; class Magnoliopsida; order Poales; family Poaceae; genus Aegilops; species Aegilops bicornis. The sequence continues at coordinate 98,786,910 of CM038675.1, forward strand.
AATTCTGTCCAAATTGGTGAACCTTTCATCTGCTCGCACATTGTCAATGTAATTGTGAAGTTCAGGACCAAGATCATCCAATTTTCTTGAATCAAAGTCATCTGGATAAAACTCAGCTAGCTTCACTAAGCTGTCCATGTTAAAAGCACCAAAGGAGTCTTCTGGGTTGAAAGAAGCCATGTGTCCAAGCAATGCATAATTTACCTCATTGAAGCGGTCATCAAACTCTTGAAGCTGCCAATCAATGAGAGAATTAAGACACTCAATTTGGTAATGTTGAAGGTTTGTCTTATTGGTTTTGTGTCGTGGTTTGTGCCGATTAACATATTGCTCCTGCATGTTTACATTCTCAATGTGATGCTCTTCACAGAATGAATCTGCCTTCTCAAGAAGTGAGTCCCATCCATTATCCCTTAGTTCTTGCAGCTCATTCCTTGTTGACTTCACACATGAGATGGCATTCAAGATGTCTTGATCCTTCCTTTGTAAAGACTGTGACAAAGTATTTGCCTTTCCCAATATATGCAACATCATGTGCAAATAAAAAAACAAAATCAAAGGTCTCAAAATGTGCTACAAGACCACGTGCCTAACATTTCTTATCACTTTTGCCTTCTTTCTCAACATATTTCAGAACAGACATAACTGATGTGAACAATTTCACTAGGCTTGAAAGAGTCCTGTAGTGTGAGCCCCAACGTGTGTCCCCAGCTTTTTGAAGAGTTTGTCCTTGATTTAGCCCTGTGCCAGTGCTAATCTGCCCACTACCTATGGCTTTTATTACCTCCTCTCGATGTTTCTCTCTATCATATCCTTTCTTTTGCAAGAAGCTCCAACCACATTGAATACAACTGAGATCATGTAAAAAATATCTGCAATATCATCATGCTTCTTTGATACTGCCACAATAACCAACTGGAGCCGGTGAGCAAAACAATGCACATAATACACTGACTTTCTCTTGCATTATCTCACCACGCATATTACTAGCCCCATCATAGCATTGGCCTCTAACCTGCTTTATGCGTAGTCCAATCTCAGTGAATAATTTTTTAAGAGTAGCCTTGAGACAAGTTGCTCATCTTTCCTTCACATGTTCAATTCCAACTAACCGTTCAATGATAAATCCACGCTTGCTAAGATATCTCAAAACAACTGCCATTTGCTCTTTGTCAGACACACCAGCGGCTTCATCAATCAACAAATTAAATACATCACCTCCAATTTCTTCAATAATAGAATTTAAAATTATCTGCTCAAAAGATAATTAACTTATTAGAGAACATTTGTTATTTACAAGAAAACATAAATAATGGCAATTAAATTTGATGTTACCTTTGCAAAATAATTTGCAATTTCCTTTTGAATATCTCCACATACCCACTTACAGTTTTTTGGAGTATTCTCAAGAACTACATTCCGTATAGCTTCATTCTGGTTTGCCAAAGTATGTACCAACTCTCGGAAATTTCCCTTTTTTTGACTCCTCTGATTCATCATGGCCCTGGAAAGCTAAGCCTTGATGCAACAAATATCTCAACGAATCAATGGAAGCATCAAGCCGGATTTGATTTGTCAAAGCATCATATCTTTTTAGTGCTACATAATGAAAGCTATTAACATTACCCTTACCCTCATGAGTATCTAGTCTGCTTTTCTTGTTCCAACTGTTCCAGCCGTTAATTGCAAATGCATCACTTCCAGCTTGTCCCTCATTGTAATCTCTGAAAAGGTAGCAACATGAACAAAAAACCTTATGCACTTTGTCACTATACTCAAGCCAACGATCATAATGGTTAAACCAATCTGGATTATTGAGTAACACCAATCTCCCTCTGCGGGTAATCAAAATTAGATGGTGGCCTGTAAGGTCCCTCATTAAATATCTGCGCCTAATCTCATCTTGCTTTTTTGGATTTCTTGTGTACTCTGAAATTCTTTTCCAATCAGCCGGATCATAAGGCAACTCATCTAAATTAATTTATGTATGAATTAGGCTTCGGGAGACTAGCTGGAGTGACATTTGATGCACTTAGCCTACGTCTAGTGGGTGACCTTGATGTGCTTGTATCATTATCTCGATCTTGTGATCGAGTTTTCTTCGAAAAATACTGCTCCATAGCCTAGATCAATTAAAGTTCATGGAGAAAAACGAATCAAAAAACTAGGGCAAAACAGTCACTGCTGTACTGGTGTTTTAGGGTAGATAAAACATACACAAAAGGAGAGAAGATGCGGATATATGATCTATTAGCTCAAATTTTGAGTTTTAGTATTACTGATGTCGATCTGCAGCCGTCTACTTGCCGCGGGCGTGCGGCGGCGGCAGAGGCGTCGAGCGACACGAACATGCGAGATGGGAATTAGAGAACACGAATAGAATAGACGAACAATAAAAAAACAGGCTTCAATGAGGCGTGCCACGTGCGGCTGCGTGCGCTTTTCTCATAAAAACGATTACGTGACCCACACACTCACGATTCTGTAAGACGATTTTATGGGCTTTTGCCTTTTGGGCCCTTTCTTCCACGTACTTGATGTGTGTTGGGGTCAGCCGGAATATTTTATTGGGTTCACATCCCTCAAATACGTATATATACCCACGTACAAGGAAAGATCCATTGGGTTCAGTTGAACCCAATAGCTATACGTTGGCTCCGCCCCTGTGGGCAAGATGACTAAAACTCTATTCTCCGGAATAATGGAGCAAGCCAATGACTTATTGGAAATAATACATACTGATGTATGCGGTCCGATAAGTGTTGAGGCACGCGGCGGGTATCGTTATTTTCTGACCTTCACAGATGATTTGAGCAGATATGGGTATGTCTACTTAATGAAACACAAGTCTGAAACATTTGAAAAGTTCAAGGAATTTCAGAGTGAAGTGGAGAATCATCGTAACAAGAAAATAAAGTTTCTATCATCTGATCGTGGAGGCGAATATTTGAGTTACGTGTTTGGCCTTCATTTAAAACAATGTGGAATTGTTTCACAACTCACGCCACCTGGAACACCACAGCGTAATGGTGTGTCCGAACGTCGTAACCGCACTTTATTAGATATGGTGCGATATATGATGTATCTTACCGATTTACCACTATCATTTGGGGTTATGCATTAAAGATAGCCGCATTCACGTTAGGGCACCGTCTAAATCCATTGAGACGACACCGTATGAATTGTGGTTCAGCAAGAAACCTAAGCTGTCGTTTCTTAAAATTTGGGGTTGCGACACTTATGTCAAAAGGCTTCAGCCTGATAAGCTCGAACCCAAATCGAAGATGTGCATCTTCATAGGATACCCTAAAGAAACAATTGGGTACACCTTCTACCACAGATCCAAAAGGCAAGACCTTTATTGCCAAGAATGAAAACTTTCTAGAGAAGGAGTTTGTCTCGAAAGATGTGAGTGGGAGGAAAGTAGAACTTGATGAGGTAATTGTACCTTCTCTCGAATTGGAAAGTAGCTCATCACAGAAAACCGTTCCCGTGATGCCTACACCAACTAGAGTGGAAGCTAATGATAATGATCATGAAACTTCAGATCAAGTCACTACCGAACCTCGTAGGTCAACCAGAGGACGTTCCGCACTAGAGTGGTACGGTAATCATGTTCTAGAAGTCATGTTACTAGACCATGACAAACCTACGAACTATGAAGAAGTGATGATGAGCCCAAATTCCAATAAATGGCTTGAGGCCATGAAATCTGAGATATGATCCATGTATGAGAACAAAGTGTGGACTTTGGTTGACTTACCCAATGATCGGCAAGCCATAGAGAATAAATGGATCTTCAATAAGAAGACTGACGCTGATGGTAATGTTACTGTCTACAAAGCTCGACTTGTCGCAAAGGGTTTTTGACAAATTCAAGGAGTTGACTACGATGAGACCTTCTCACCCATAGCGATGCTTAAGTCTGTCCGAATCATGTTAGCAATTGCCGCATTTTATGATTATGAAATTTGGCAAATGGATAACAAAACTGCATTCCTTAATGGATTTATTAAAGAAGAGTTGTATATGATGCAACCAAAAGGTTTTGTCGATCCTAAAGGTTTTAATAAAGTGTGCAAACTCCAGGGATCCATCTATGGACTGGTGCAAGCATCTCGAAGTTGGAATATATGCTTTGATAAGGTGATCAAAGCATATGGTTTTATACAGACTTATGGTGAAGCCTGTATTTACAAAAAAAAAAGTGAGTGGGAGCTCTGTAGCATTTCTGATATTATATGTGGATGACATATTTTAGATTGGAAATGATATAGAATTTCTAGATAGCATAAAAGGATATTTGAATAAGAATTTTTCAATAAAAGACCTCGGTGAAGCTGCTTACATATTGGGCATCAACATCTATAGAGATAAATCAAGACGCTTGATAAGACTTTCAATGAGTACATACCTTGACAAGATTTTGAAGGAGCTCAAAATGGATCAGTCAAAGAAGGAGTTCTTGCCTGTATTGTAAGGTATGATGTTGAGTAAAGGCTCGAAACCCAACCATGACAGAAGATAAAGAGAGAATGAAAGTCATTCCCTATGCCTCGGCCATAGGTTCTATAAAGTATGACATGCTGTGTACCAAACCTATTGTGTACCTTGCCATGAGTTTGGCACAAGGGTACAATAGTGATCCAGGAATAGATCACTGGACAACGGTCAAAATTATCCTTAGTTACCTTAAAGAGGATTAAGGAAATATTTCTTGGTTATGGAGGTGATAAAGAGTTACGTTGATGCAAACTTTGACACTGATCTAGATGACTCTAAGTCTCAATATAGATACATGTTGAACTTGGGAGCAATTAGCTAGAGTAGCTTCATGCAGAGCATTGTAGACATAGAAATTTGCAAACTACATATTGATCTGAATATGGCAGACCCGTTGACTAAACTTCTCTCACAAGCAAAAACATGATCACACCTTAGTACTCTTTGGGTGTTAATTACATAGCGATGTGAACTAGATTATTGACTCTAGTAAACCCTTTGGGTGTTGGTCACATGGTGATGTGAATTATGGGTGTTAATCACATAAAGATGTGAACTATTGGTGGTAAATGACATGGCGATGTGAACTAGATTATTGACTCTAGTGCAAGTTGGAGACTGAAGGAAATATGCCCTAGAGGCAATAATAAAGTTGTTATTTATATTTCCTTATTTCATGATAAATGCTTATTATTCATGCTAGAATTGTATTAACCGGAAACTTGATACATGTGTGGGCACATAGACAAAATACTGTGTCCCTAGTAAGCCTCTACTAGACTAGCTCGTTGATCTAAGATGGTTAAGTTTCCTAACCATAGACATGTGTTCATTTGATAAACGAGATCACATCATTAGGAGAATGATGTGATGGACAAGACCAATTCGTTAGCTTAGCATAATGATCATTCAGTTTTATTGCTATTGCTTTCTTCATGTCAAATACATATTCCTACGACTATGAGATTATACAACTCCCAGATACCAGAGGAATGCCTTGTGTGCTATCAAACGTCACAACGTAACTGGGTGATTATAAATATGCTCTACAGGTGTTTTTTTGGTTGGTATAGATCGAGATTAGGATTTGTCACTCCGAGTATCGGAGAGGTATCTCTGGGCCCTCTCGGTAATACACATCATAAGAAGCCTTGGAAGCAAAGTGACTAATGAGTTAGTTAAAGGATGATGTATTACAGAACGATTAAAGAGACTTCCCGGTAACGAGATTGAACTAGGTATGAAGATACCGACGATCGAATCTCGGGAAAGTAACATACCAATGACAAAGGAAATAACGTATGTTGTCATTATGGTACGACCGATAAATATCTTCATAGAATATGTAAGAACCAATATGAGCATCCAGGTTCCGCTATTGGTTATTGACCGGAGAGGTGTCTCGGTCATGTCTACATAATTCTCGAATCCGTAGGGTTAACACGCTTAATGTTCGATGATAATTTTGTATTATATTTGTTATGTAATTTGGTGACAGAAGGTTGTTCAAAGTCCTAGATGAGATCACGGACATGACGAGGAGTCTCGAAATGGTCGAGAGGTAAATATTGATATATAGGACGATAGAATTCGGACAACGGAAGTGTTCCAGAGGGTACCTGGTACATATCGGGTCACCGAAAGGGGTTCCGGGCACCCCCGGCAAAGATATGGGCCTTATTGGGCCAAGAGAGGGACAGACCAGCCCACAAGGGGCTGGTGCGCCCCATATAGGCCGAAATAGGAGGAGAAGGAAAGGAGGGAAGGGAGAAGGAAAGGAGAGGATTCGGCTTCCTCCTTTCCTTCCCTTCCCCCTCTCTTTCCTTCCCCCTCCGATACTTATTGAAGGGGGGAGGCCGACTTGGACGAGGCGCCCAAGTAGGATCCCTCCTACTTGGGGCGCCCCTTGCTGCTCCCCTCCCTTTCCCACCTATATATATGTGGGGGGCACCGCTAGAACACACAACATTGATTCCAAGCTGTGTGCGGCGCCCCCTCCACAGTTTATGCCTCTGGTCATGTTCAGGTAGTGCTTAGGCGAAGCCCTAAGCGAATCACTTCACCATCACCATCACCACGCCGTCATGCTGACGGAACTCACCCTCGACGCTTGGCTGGATCAAGAGTTTGAGGGACGTCATCGAAATGAACGTGTGCAGAACTCGGAGGTCCCGTACATTCGGCGCTTGATCGGTCGGAACGAGAATAAGTTCGACTACATCAACCGCGTTGTCAAACGCTTCCACTTTTGATCTACGAGGGTACGTAGACACACTCTCGCCCTCTCGTTGCTATGCATCTCCAAGATAGATCTTGCGTGAGCGTAGAATTTTTTTTAAAATTGCATGCTACGTTTTCCAACAGTCGTCTCTGGCATGTTGCACATAACCGTCGTCCTCGGCTGCGCCACAAAGAGCAGAACCCACAGCACTGAGATGGGCACGGCCACCACCATCCCCATCTCGACATTGCCGAAGACGGCGCCGAGGTAGAAGTCCACCTTTTCGACGTGCCAGAGGAAATCGCGGCGCCGTGGTAGGTCCCCCCGCAAGCAACGTGCCGAAGCCGTTGTAGGCCCTAGCTGCGGATTTTAATAGCTCCACAGGAAGGGCGGTCGCCGTCGCCGCCGCTCCCTGCTAGTAGCACCTCCGTCGCCTCCCAGGTCGCCGCCGCTGTCGCACCCCGCGAGGAGCGCAGGCACCTTGCCGGAAATGTGGTAAGCCCCCGCTGCAGCATTCAACAGCTCCGCTGGAGGGGCAGTTGCCGCCACCGCCGCTTCTTGCGAGCAGCACCTCCGCCGCCTCCCAGGTCGCTATCGCCGTCGCTCCCCTCGAGCGCCTCCCCAAAATCAAAGCCACCGATGGGGCGCGGCGAGGCCTCACCGGCGATAGGCGGCAAAGCGTGCCTGCTCCAGCTCTCTCTCTCTCTCTCTCTCTCTCTCTCTCTCTCTCTCTCAGTGACGATGGGGATGGGGAAAAGAGCCCAGGAAGGAGAAAAGTGACGGGGGAGAGGATAAGGCATTCGGGCCGAGGAGTTCTAGGAAGGAACGAGCAAGAAATGGGACGTGTCAAGCACATGCTTTAAGATCCGTGCCAATTGATCTAACGGTACAGAATGCGTTCGGCCTAAATCTTCAAAATACTGACGTTTGGTAGTTATTGATTCCGTATACTTTTGATCAAACTTTGCTCGTCGTACGCTTGGTTCGGGCTTATTGGCCCGTAATATTTTAGTCAAGGTTTGACCATCTGTACAGGACTAACGAAAACGGCCTCTTTGTATGAAATCAAAAGGCATAAAAAAAATTCAGAAAACATGTTTGGTGCTGGAGCTTCATGGAGCTCGATTGTTTTGGAAAAAGAAATCACATTTCAAAGTTCCATTTTTTTTCTTAAAATATTTTTATAAGAAAATACATTGGGACACGAGCTACGCAGAAAGTCAAAATGGTTGTTATTTTCTAAAGTGAACAGTAAATTCACTGTTCATTATTTTGAGAATGCTATTTGTCATATTTGTGTAGCTCGCTTGTCAATGTATTTTATAAGGAAAATCTTAACACGAGTACTATACATCCATATGTTTCTAATGTGTAATTCTTTCTATATATTTTTGAAACTTTGAAATGTGATTGTTTTTTTGTTGATGTTTCTGTAAACAAGCTCCATAGAGTTCGTGCACCAAAGGGATGCACTCCCGTTCAGAAAACACAGTATGTATGGTTATTAAAGGCTTACTAGAAAGAGGACGTACCGTGCGAGAGTAGCGGAACCATATTCTGCCGAGATGAAGGCACAAAGCATTGAAGCCTGTTCGGCTTTGCGGAGATGAAGGTACGAAAGCGTAGAACGACAAGCAGGCCTGTTCAGCGTTGCAGGAAAAAGACTAATGGGCCTCAGACCACCGAAGGCGGCTGTTACGAGGAACTGGGCAGTCATCAACATCTGGAACTGGGCTGCTACTTAGGGTGAATCCTATATGACGCTTAATGCGACTGATTCTCGACCAAAGGGAGCTGCGTAAGAAATAGTGAGATGGGCCGACCCATTTTAGTTTATCGTACTTTCCAAAGATCCGGTTTTTTAAACATTCTAGCAGGTTCTGGTCTGGTCCGATTTGGTTTTTTTAATGGTTTCTTTATGTTTTTGTTTTTTCTGATAATTTTTCTTCAAAAAATATAAAAGTGTTCAACTTTGTAAAAAATATTTTGGAGAAAAATATTTTGTTCTTGTTTTTTAGAAAAATCATGTAATTTAAATTTTCTTCAAAACATTCAAAAAATATTTAGAATTTCCCAAATTGTTTGCTTTATCCAGAAAATGCCGGTTGATTTTAAGATCTGTTTATACTTAAAAAAGTAATTTCAAAAAGTGTTCCTAGTTTTAAAAATGTTTAGGAATTTCAAAAATTGTTTGGAATTTTATTTAAAAATAGAAAAAAAACTACTTTTGAAAATTAAGAAATATTCATGTTTTTGAAAAAAACAATTGCAAATTTTTTAGGAAAATTAAAAAAATGGATGCAGAATCAAAAAGTGATGTAGCGCTACCGATATTGAGTTGGCTTGCCATGAGGAAGCCCCCTTTGCATGATGCCGTCGTTTTGACGCAACATACGTCATATAGGACCTCTGTTATTCATCTGGGAAAAATTATACTGTATGTGCTAGGGATTATTGGGCCTGATGATCTAAGGCATTCGAACTTAGGGCCCCTGAAAACTGGGTGCCATGTGCCATCGCGTGGGCTGCACGCACATAGGCGTGGCCTTGGATATGTGCTTTTGTGGCATGCATTAAATCTACCCAGCATGGCTATTCAGAATTTACCTAATGAACAAAGCTCGTCTGCTATCCGCTAAAAAGAACTGAATTTATAAAAAGGTATACACGACTTCTAGATTTAGGTTGTTCTTGTATAAAAATGTTGGTACTTGTGTTATTTAACTGGGCGTATCCATATAGGGCGGTTATCACATCTTCCTAACTTTGTCGCATAGTACTTAATGAGTAGAGCTAATTCCAATATACATGTTTGAAGAAAAACATTTTACAATATGTTCATGGACATCTATATACTTGGAGCGCCTTTATGTCGTTATGTGACGCCCTCGATTCAATCGTACACTAATCATGCACGCAAATGTGTACGATCAAGGTCAAGGACTCACGGGAAGATATCACAACACAACTCTAGACATAAATTAAAATAATACAAGCTTTATATTACAAGCCAGGGGCCTCGAGGGCTCGAATACATTAGCTCGAAAACACAAGAGTCAGCGAAAGCAACAATATCTGAGCACAGACATAAGTTAAACAAGATGCCTTAAGAAGGCTAGCACAAAAGCAACATTGATCGAAAAGGCAAGGCCTCCTGCCTGGGAGCCTCCTAACTACCCCTGGTCGTCGACGGTCTCCACGTAGTAGTATGCATCGGCGGTGGCATCCGGCTGTGGCTCTGACAGCTGGTTGCATCAACTGGAAAGAAGAAGAAAGGGGGGGGGAAGGGGGAGCAAAGCAACCGTGAGTACTCATCCAAAGTACTCGCAAGCAAGGATCTACACTACATATGCAACATTATCAAAGGAAGGCTGTATATGTGGACTGGACTTCTGAAATGCCAGTATAGAGTGATGGCCTAGTCCTATCGAAGGCTAGCATCTTCTCGAACCCACCATCTTGCAAAGAACAGGAGGGAGTAGAGTAGCATAAAGTAAAGTAGCGGTGGTGTTATCAACCTCGCCGGAGATCCTTTCTCGACTCCTGCGAGAAAGAAATCGAGCCATACTATCCAATTATCATCACAATCCAGTTCTCATCACCATCAAATTCTCATCACAAGTATCCAGTTCTAGTTGTATCGATCGGGATACAACTCCAAGTGTCCGCTATCAGAGGATGGGCTATCGATAGATGTTTTCTTCCCGCAGGATGCACCAACTTACCCACCACGCTCGATTAACTCCGCCGGACACACTTTCCCGGGTCATGCCCGCCTCGGCCAAACAATACGCCGCAACCCGACCTAGGCTTAATAGAGAGGCCTGACGCCGGACTAAACCTATGCCCCTGTGGGTCATGGGCCATCTCCCGGAACTCCTGCACGTTCTGTAACGCGGCCGGTGAGCAGACCTAGCTACCTCCCTAAAAAGGCGGGAGCTTACCGGTCCAACCCGGTAGCGCCGCTCGATCGGCAGCGTCTATTAAGCCGGATGATGCATATGACGCAGTAACGCCCATACTATCCCACGTGATGGTTAGTGCTATCAGCCAGAGGCCCCTCGGATCAAATATCCAAATCGTAGTGGATTAGGAACGCAGCGGTAACAAGCAGAGACTCACGAAGATGTGACCCGTTGCCCGTCTCGAGGACTTGTGGCAAGGGCTAGGAATGCCCGCCACGCCAGATTTATCTCATGGCACCCTCCAGGTCAACCCGACTCCACATCACTCGCAATTAAGCTCGCGGGTACCCCTCAGGGTCGACCCGTCTTTAGTAACATGGCTCAGTGTAAAGTCATAGTAACCATAGTAACTGTGTGTCTAAACATCAAGGGGAAAGCCCGAGGAATCACCCCCGGTGAATTCCACTCGATGTAGTCATCAAGGTGAACGTAAGAGGATTCACCCTCGAGGTCCACACTTGAGGGGTTGCACGATAGAGTCGTATCAGAAGTGGTTAAAGAGGAAATCACCCTCGATGACCACGACCGGATAGCTATACTACAGGGTTAATATCAGAAGTGCTGTAGAGGTTTCACCCTCGGTACTCGATAGTAACCGAGTAGTGTCGAGCAACTAAGGGGAAGTGATGTGCGGTGTCGGGGCCTGGTCTTCGATCATGTTGATCGGGTCTTCTGATTATCCAGCGGGGCAGTCGGGACAAGGCGGGGGTCACTGGTGGATCACTATCCAACCTATACTAAGCAGTTTAGGATAAGCAGGTAAGGTACAACAGTAGGTACAAAAGCAGGCTATGCATCAGAATAGGTGCAAACAATAACAGGAGCAAAATATAATGCAAGCATGAGAGAATGGAATGGGCGATATCGGGATGATCAAAGGGGGCTTGCCTGGTTGCTCGGCAAGGAGGAGTCGTCGGTGACGTAGTCGATCACCGGGGCATCAGCGGCCTCGGGGTCTACCGGAGAGAAGAGGGGGAAGAAACAGTAAATACATAGCAAACAGAGGTATCACTAAGCATGACATGACGATACGTAGCGCTAGGCGTGCTCTAACGCGGTACTACACGTTGCAGACGAAAGGGGGAAACATCCGAGGATGAATTCCCGGCGTTAGGTGGATTCCGGACAATGGAAAAGAGGGGGAAATTTCCATGTTCAGCATGCTAGGGGCATGTGACAGATGAACGGACCATGTATTCGGATTCGTTGGATTTTTCTGAGCAACTTTCATATAGAAAACATTTTCATCCGAGGCACGGTTTATTTTCTATGAATTTCTAAATATTTAAACATTTTCTGAAATTATTAAAATTAACGGAAAAGGAATATGACATCAGCATGACGTGCTGATGACGTCAGCAGTCATCAGACTCGCTGACCAGGTCAAACCTGACCTGTGGGTCCAGTGGGACCCACATGTCAGCCTCTGTTAGTCTAACAGTGTATTAAACTAACTAATCTATGTTAATTAGCTACTGGACCCCACCTGTCATAGACTAATTAGCTAAACTCATTAGTTTTAATGATTAAAACAATTTAGTTAGAGGAATAAGCGGCGGGGCCCGCGTGTCGTGATTGGGGCCCGCCCGATCGGCCTGATTGGCCCGAGTCAACAGAGTCAACAGGGGGGGGGGGGCACGCGGCGCCACGTCGGTCGCCGGCGATGGAGCGGCTCCGGCGACCAAAGCAACGGCGGCGCCTCGCCGGAGTTGGCCGGAGCCGCGCTACAGGGGGCCTTTGGACCTGCGGCTTGGACCTAGGGTGCGGCCCGGTGCTGCGCACACGATGGTGACGACGACCGGCCTCGGGGACGACCGGAGTATGGCCGGTGGCGAGTGGAGGCGGCAGCGACGATCGGGAGCGCATCGGGAAAAGCCTACGGGGTGGTTAAAACGAGCGCCGTGACGCGCGCTCGAACGAGGGGAGCCGCACGCATCCAACATCGGCGGTCCCGAGTGCTGGGATGGCCTAGAGCCACGACAGCGCTGACCGGAGCGGCGCCGGAGTTCGGACGTCCACGGATTCGAGCGTCTAGGGCACGACAAGGGTGGCGGAGGGGTGCGTTGAGCAGCTAGGAGCTCCAGGAGCTCGGTGGTGGCGCTAGCACGGCGCTAGGAGCATCAGGGCGGCTGCAATGAGTTCAACGACGGAGCTCGTCTCGGCCATGGCGGGCCCAGCCGCTCTGGGCGCGTATGGAAGCAAAAAGAGAGGGGGGAAGTGTAGCTCACAGTGAGCCCGCGGATGTGCTCAGTGGGCTCGGGGAAGGCGCGAGGTGGCCGAATTCGACGCCGGTGTTCGTCGGAGTAGAGGAAGAAGAAGAAGAGGTCGCCGCGCTCGCTGTGGGGCTCCTGGCTTGGTCCGGTGGTCGAGGAAGACTTCGCGGGGTACGGCGGCGCTCGGGGAATCGTCGGAGAGGGACGGGGACAGCGGTGGCCGCGGTCAGCACGGCGGACGGCGCAGGGCACGTCGGCGAGGCAGATCTGGAGGAGGGGGAGCGAGTGTGCGAGGGGATAGGGACTAGCGCGAGTGGAGGGGGAGGCAGGGCAAGTGGGAGGCGAGGGGGCCGAGGCGTGGGCGATGGAGGCCTTATCCTCAGTCGGGCATCGCCCGTGAGGTGGTTTGATGGCGACCGTGCCATGGTCGCCGAACAGGAAGGCGACCGGGGGAGCGTGGGAGGCTGGGCTGGCCAGCTGGAGTGGACCAGTTGGCTCGGGTGGGCCGAAGCCTGAGTGAGGCAGAGGGCCTCTCTCTCCCCTCTACTTCTCCTTTTCCCTTTCTTGTTGTTTTTCTTTTCTTTTCCAGCAGCTTTTGCATTTTCTTTTAGCCACAATGACTTTGCAAATGTATGCCTTGGCCAAAACAATCTCAAAGAATTAAAGTGCACGGCCTCAAAAAGGTTGGGAGGCTTTTGGAATAGTTGCCAATTTTATAAATTAAAAGGTCATTTAATTTATTGCTTAGGTCACTGTTATAAGTAGTTTAGGCCACTTAAACCCTTGCAAAAATGTTGGTTCACCACCAATATTACCAGAAGAATACTTTCCACATGATGAACATTTTAGTTTTCATGTTTGAGCATTTTGAATTTCACACCGAATTTGAATTTGAATTCAACTGGAATGTGAAAGAGCATGAGACAATAATGATCAGGCACATGTTTAGCAAAACAATTAACTTAACCCCAGGGGTTACTGTAGCATCATTACACCGGGGTGTTACAACTCTCCTCCTCTAAAAGAAATTCTCGTCCCGAGAATTAAGAGGTAGAATGGAACATGTCAGGGTATTCAGCACGGAGGTTATCCTCACGTTCCCAAGTGGCTTCATCCTTAGAATGATTTGACCATTGCACCTTGAGGAACTTGGTAACCTTCCGGCGTGTTCGACGTTCAGCTTCTTCAAGAATGTAGATCGGATGCTCCTTGTATGTGAGATCATCTTGAATTTCAATCAATTCCGGATCCACTTCACGTTCCGGATCCTTGAAGCATCGACGAAGTTGCGACACGTGGAAGATGTCATGAACATGAGAGAACTGAGGTGGCAACTCAAGTTGATAAGCCACCAGCCCACGACGGGCCAGAATGCGGAAAGGACCAATGTAGTGAGGAGCTAACTTGCCCTTGACTCCGAACCGATGAGTGCCTCTCAAAGGAGTGACACGCAGATAAGCTTGTTCACCAGGTTGGTAAGTTGAACCCCAGTGTTTCCGGTCATAGTTTCTCTTCTGGCGGGACTGGGCCGCCTTGATATTATCCCGGACAACACGAACCTGCTCTTCAGCTTGTTGAATAATGTCTGGACCAATGAGTGCCCGTTCCCCAGTTTCTGACCAATTCAGAGGGGTTCGGCACTTACGTCCATAGAGCACTTCGAAGGGTGCCATCTTCAAGCTGGCTTGATAGCTGTTGTTATAAGAGAACTCCGCATAAGGGAGAGATTCTTCCCACTTCTTGCCAAAAGAAATAACACAAGCTCGAAGCATGTCTTCAAGAATTTGGTTGACTCGCTCGACTTGGCCTTGGGATTGGGGATGATAAGCAGTGCTCCAGGTAATGTGAGTTCCCATTGCCTCTTGGAAACTATCCCAGAACTTAGAAGTGAAAATATTGCCACGGTCTGAGCTGATCTCCTTCGGAATGCCATGGAGTGACACAATTCTGGAGATATACAAGTTTGCTAATTGACTAGCAGTGATAGTCTCCTTGACTGGCAGAAAGTGAGCAACCCTCGAGAATTGGTCGATGACGACAAAGATAGCATCGTTACCTTCTCGAGACTTGGGAAGTCCAGTGACGAAGTCCATTTGAATCTTATCCCACTTCCATTCAGGAATCGGAAGCGGTTGCAGAAGTCCAGCCGGTTTCTGATGTTCTGCTTTGACGCGATGACAAACGTCACATTCTTCAATATATCGAGCAATGTCTTGCTTCATATTAGACCACGATTTGACGGATGTCTAGATACATCTTGGTACTTCCCGGATGAATAGACAGAGGGGTGTCATGCGCTTCTTTCATCACCTTCTCTGTCATAAGCTCGGACCGGGGTACTACAATGCGATCTCTGAAGTATAAGGTTCCATCTTCACCAAGTGAGAAATCTCTAGATTTATCTAAGGCAAGATCCTTTTTCATCAAATCCACATGAGCATCTTTGGCTTGAGCAGACTTAATTGCTTTCAGCAGAGTTGGTTCCAGGACAAGGTTATTCAGAGAACCCTGTGGAACTAGTTGAAGGTTTAGCTTGCATAGCTCTTCATAAAGGCGGGGTTGAGCTTTGTAGACCATGTGATTATTGCAATAAGACTTGCGGCTCAGGGCATCGACCATTACATTAGCCTTACCAGGGGTATAAGATATACCGCAGTTGTAGTCCGCAATAGCTTCCATCCACCGCTGCTGACGGAGGTTCAGATCTGGTTGAGTAAACAGTACTTGACTCGATGATCGGTGAAGATCTCGCAACGACATCGAGAAGGTACTGTCGCCATAGCTTCGGTAAAAGATAACCGCTGCAAGCTCAAGGTCATGAACCGGTAGTTTTCCTCGTGAGGACGCACTTGACGGGAAGCATAAGCAATCACCCTGCGCTCTTGCATTAGAACACAGCCTAATCCTTGACGTGAAGCGTCACAATAGATGACGAAGTCCTTGCGAGAATCGGAGGAGCAAGCATGGGCAGAAGTCAGCTTTTCCTTGAGTGCCTGGAAAATTTCCTGACATTTGTCTGTCCAGTCGAACTTAACGCCTTTGTGAAGCAGATTAGTCAGTGGCTTGGCGATCTTGGAGAAATTATCAACAAAGCGGCGATAATAGCTGGCTAGTCCGAGAAAGCTTCCGACTTGCTTAGCGGTCTTAGGAGGGGTCCACCAAGAATAGCCTCGAACGCGCTCGGGTTGACGGCAATACCATCCTTGGAGATAACATGACCAAGGTAGGTGACTTCGGGTAACCAGAATTCACACTTGGAATACTTGGGATAAAGTTGATGCTCTCGAAGCTTTTCCAGAACAAGACGAAGATGTTCAGCATGTTCTTCTTTATTCTTCGAATATACAAGGATATCATCCAGATAGACTACGACGAACTTGTCAAGGTAATCCATGAATATGTAGTTCATCAGACGAGAGAATGTAGCTGGAGCATTGGTTAAACCGAATGACATGACGGTGTACTCGTAAGAACCATAACGAGTGACGAATGCGGTCTTTGGGATATCCACTTCACGAACACGGATCTGGTGGTAACCCAACCTCAAGTCGAATTTAGAGAATATCGATGATCCAGACAGTTGATCATACAGATCATTGATCCGAGGAAGGGATATTTGTTACGAATTGTAGCTTGGTTGATAGGACGATAGTCTTGGACCAAACGGTTCAGACTGGCCCTTCTTCTTGACGAAGAGAGAAGGTGCTCCCCAAGCAGAGGAACTTGGACGAATGAAACCACTGCGAAGAGATTTGTCGATTTCCTCCTTCAGTTCAAGGAGCTCATGAGGCGGCATCTTGTAGGGCCGTTTGGCGATAGGAACGGTGCCTGGTTTCAAATCGATGACGAACTCAACAGCCCGAGCAGGGGGTATTCCTGGAAGTTCTTCTGGAAATACGTCTTGGAAGTCGTGAACAACTGGAATCTTTTCAATTCCCTCAAGAGGTGCTGCGTTCAACGCATTCAAAGCATAAAGTCGAGCTTCAAAGTTTTGAACCAGACGAGCATTGTAGCTTACTATCTCATCTGAAGGGTGCAGAAGGTGGACGGTTTTGGTGGCGCAAACGATAGAAGCCGTATGTGCTTTCAACCAATCTATTCCCAGAATGAGGTCCATATTGGAAGACTTCAGAATAATAGGGGATGCAAAAAATTCCAACCCTTCGATTTCAACTGATATGTTGTGGCTAACCATGGAGGTTTGACATTGGCCCGCAGGGGTTTTTACCACTAGTGGAGTGTGCATCTCTTCGTATTTAATGCCATGCGTGAAAGCAAACTCTTCTGATATGAAAGAATGCGATGCTCCTGAATCAAACAAAACAGATGCCGGTACTGAATTAACAAGAAGAGTACCCATCACAGTGGCAGGCTGGTCTTGAGCTTCATTCAGATCAATATGATTAGCCTGACCACGACCATAAGGTCTGGCATTGTTGTTATGGGGCTGATTGTTACGGTCAGTTAAAGGCAGGGCCAACTGGTTCTTTTTCTGATTTCATCCTTTGGCAAGGTGACCTGGACGGCCACATCTGAAGCACATACCATCATTGGGATCGGGAGCAGGAGCTTGGGGTGGTACAGCCCGAAGGGGCTGCCTCTGCGGTGGAGGAGGCAGACGAGGTGCAACATAGGACTGTCTTGGTGCAGGTGCAGCTGGACGATACATGCTGTGGGGAATCCATATCCGACGCTTCAGGCCGACGGGCGAAGATGAGCCAACGTCGCGACTACGCCTTAAGGGATCCCTGGTGTTCCTGAAGACCAGTCTCAACCTGAATAGCCTTGTTCACCAAGGTGGCAAAGTCGGCAAAGTCATGAACGAGCAATGCTAGCTTGATATCAGGGTGAAGCCCATCACGAAACTTCTCTTGCTTACGAGCATCAGTTGCAATGTCTTCTTCAGCATAACGTGACAAGTCCAGAAATTCCCGTTGATAAGCATCTACAGACTTGTTGCCTTGGGTGAGGTTATGAACTCTCGCTTCTTCCTATCCATGGTTCCCCGAGGAATGAAACGGCACGGAAGGCAGCTTGGAAATCCGGCCAAGTAATGACTGCTCCAGCAGGTAGGGTACGCCTGTGGCTGTCCCACCATTGAGCGGCAGGACCCTTGAGGAAGAAGGATGCGAAGGTGACATAGTCGGCGAGGGCAACACTAGCAGACTCCATTTCATATGTGATGTCGCGGATCCAGTCATCAGCATCAAGGGGTTGAGTTGAGCTGCGGTAAATAGTCGGGTTGAGGCGCATGAAGTCCTGCAGAGTTACCGGGTTGGCTGTTGATTCATGTTCGGACGAGGAAATCGAGCCATCATTCCTTCCATGAATCGGCGGTTTAGCTCAAATTGTTGCGACATTCCGGCAAAGAATTCGGGCGGTGGTTGATCATTGGCATCACGGCCACGACCATCGGGTCTAACCATCCTGCTAACATGTTACTGGGGGTAGTTCAACATTGAGCATTTGCAAAGACAAGGATCATTCATGATGAAACATGCATAAGGAAAGATGTACGATGGATTCCACTTCATAGTCAACACTGTGTGTGTGTACTATTCAAAAAGCTATTCTAAGGAATAACTATGGCTTTATCCAACTTCGGGGTGAATGTGGTCACGGGATCCTAATGTTAGTAAATTCGTTTAACCCGAGTAGAAGAGAGTTCAGAGTCCCAGAGTATAGACGAGGAGTAAAAGATGCTAATACCACCCAATGGCGACGTGGGACCGTAAGCCACACAGCCAATGTTAGTAAAAGTTTTTCGGTGACTAGACTCAACTTCGGCCAAGCAGTTGCAAAGGGGGCTACCTACAGCAAATCGGCTCGATACCAACTCAGACGCCCTCGATTCAATCATACACTAATTATGCACGCAAATGTGTACGATCAAGATCAAGGACTCACGAGAAGATATCACAACACAACTCTAGACACAAATTAAAATAATACAAGCTTTATATTACAAGCCAGGGGCCTCTAGGGCTTGAATACATAAGCTCAAAAACACAAGAGTCAGCGGAAGAAACAATATCTGAGCACAGACATAAGTTAGACAAGATGCCTTAAGAAGGCTAGCACAAAAGCAACATTGATCGAAAAGGCAAGGCCTCCTGCCTGGGAGCCTCCTAACTACTCCTGGTCGTCGACGGTCTCCACGTAGTAGTATGCATCGGCGGTGGCATCTGACTCTGTGGCTCCGACATCTGGTTGCATCAACCGGAAAGAAGAAGAAAGGGGAAAGGGGAGCAAAGCAACCGTGAGTTCTCATCCAAAGTACTCGCAAGCAAGGATCTACACTACATATGCAACATTATCAAAGGAAGGTGTATATGTGGACCGGGCTGCGTAAATGCGAGAATAGAGAGAAGGCCTAGTCCTATCGAAGACTAGCATCTTCTCGAACCCACCATCTTGCAAAGAACAGGAGGGAGTAGAGTAGCATAAAGTAAAGTAGCAGTGGTGTTATCAACCTCGGCCGGAGATCCTTTCTCGACTCCCTGCGAGAAAGAAATCCCAGAGCCATACTATCCAGTTATCATCACAATCCAGTTCTCATCACCATCAAATTCTCATCACAAGTATCCAGTTCTAGTTGTATCGATCGGGATACAACTCCAAGTGTCCGTTATCAGAGGGACAGGCTATCGATGTTTTGTTTCCTGCAGGGGTGCACCAACTTACCCACCACGCTCGATTAACTCCGGCCGGACACACTTTCCTGGGTCATGCCCGGCCTCGGCCAAACAATACGCCGCAACCCGACCTAGGCTTAATAGAGAGGCCAACACGCCGGACTAAACCTATGCCCCCAGGGGTCATGGGCCATCTCCCCGGGAACTCCTGCACGTTGCGAACGCGGCCGGTGAGCAGACCTAGCTACCTCCTTAAGAAAAGAAGGAGCTTACAAGTCCAACCCGGCGGCCGCTTCGGGCCGCCGACGCCTATTAAGCTTCGGATGATGCATACGACGCAGTAACGCCCATACTATGCCCACGTGATGGTTAGTGCTATCGGGCGAGAGGCCCTCGGATCAAATATCCAAATGGTAGTGGATTAGGGCAGCGGTAACAAGCGAGACTCATGAAAGATGTGACCCGTTGCCCGTGCCTCGAGGACTTGCGGCAAGGGCTAGGAATGCCCGCCACGCCTCGTATTTATCTCGCGGCACCCTCCGTGTCAACCCGACTCCACATCACTCGCAATTAAGCTCGCTGGTACCCCTCGTGGTCGACCCGTCCTTTAGTAACATGGCTCGGTGTAAAGTCATAGTAACCATAGTAATCGTGTGTCTAAACATCAAGGGAAAGCCGAGGAATCACCCCCGGTGAATTCCACTCGATGTAGTCATCAAGGTGAACGTAAGAGGATTCACCCTCGAGGTCCACACTTGAGGGGTTGCACGACAGAGTCGTATCAGAAGTGGTTAAAGAGGAAATCACCCTTGGTGACCACGACCGGATAGCTATACTACAGGGTTAATATCAGAAGTGCTGTAGAGGTTTCACCCTCGGTACTCGATAGTAACCCAGTAGTGTCGAGCAACTAAGGGAAGTGATGTGCGGTGTCGGGGCCTGGTCTTCGATCCCGTTGATCGGGTCTTCTGATAATCCGGTAGGCGATCGGGACAAGGCGGGGTCATCGATGGATCACTATCCAACCTATACTAAGCAGTTTAGGATAAGCAGGTAGGGTACAACAGTAGGTACAAAAGCAGGCTATGCATCAGAATAGGTGCAAACAATAACAGTAGCAAAATCTAATGCAAGCATGAGAGAATGGAATGGGCGATATCTGGATGATCAAAGGGGGCTTGCACGGTTGCTCGGCAAGGAGGAGTCGTCGGTGGCGTAGTCGATCACCGGGCATCGGACCTCGGGGTCTACGGAGAGAAGAGGGGGAAGAAACAGTAAATACATAGCAAACAGAGGTATCACTAAGCATGACATGACGATACGTAGCGCTAGGCGTGCTCTAACGCGGTACTACACGTTGCAGACGTAAGGGGGAAACATCCGAGGATGAGTTCCCGGCGTTAGGTGGATTCCGGACAATGGAAAAGAGGGGGAAAGTTCCATGTTCAGCATGCTAGGGGCATGTGACAGATGAACGACCCACGTATTCGGATTCGTTGGATTTTTCTGAGCAACTTTCATATAGAAAACATTTTCATCCGAGGCACAGTTTATTTTCTATGAATTTCTAAATATTTAAACATTTTCTGAAATTATTAAAATTAACGGAAAAGGAATATGACATCAGCATGACGTGCTGATGACGTCAGCTGTCATCAGACTCGCGGACCAGGTCAAACCTGACCTGTGGGTCCAGTGGGACCCACATGTCAGCCTCTGTTAGTCTAACAGTGTATTAAACTAACTAATCTATGTTAATTAGCTACTAGACCCCACCTGTCATAGACTAATTAGCTAAACTAATTAGTTTTAATTATTAAAACAGTTTAGTTAGAGGAATAGTTGGGGCTCGCCCAGTCAACACAATTGACTGATTCAACAGAGTCTGCAGGGGGGGGGGGGGCACGCGGCGCCACGTCGGTCGCCCGGCGGCAGCGCTCGACAACCAAAGCAAGCGGCGCCTCGCCGAGTTGGCCGGAGCCGCGCTACAGGGGGCCTTCGGACCTGCGGCTTGGACCTAAGGGTGCGGCCCGGTGCCGCGCACACGATGGTGACGACGACCGGCCTCGGGGACGACCGGAGTATCGCCGGTGGCGAGTGGAGGCGGCAGCGGCGATCGGGAGCGCATCGGGAAAAGCCTACGGGGTGGTTAAAACGAGCGCCGTGACGCGCGTTCGAATGAGGGGAGCCGCACGCATCCAACATCGGTGGTCCCGAGTGCGGGGATGGCCTAGAGCCACGGCAGCGCTGACCGGAGCGGCGCTGGAGTTCGGACGTCGACGGATTCGAGCGTCCAGGGCACGACAAGGGTGGCGGAGGGGTGCGTTGAGCAGCTAGGAGCTCCAGGAGCTCGGTGGTGGCGCTAGCGCGGCGCTAGGAGCATCAGGGCGACTGCAATGAGTTCAACGACGGAGCTCGTCTCGGCCATGGCGGGCCCAGCCGCTTCGGGCGCGTATGGAAGCAAAAAGAGAGGGGGGAAGTGTAGCTCACAGTGAGCCTGCAGATGTGCTCAGTGGGCTCGGGGAAGGCGCGAGGTGGCCGAATTCGACGCCGGCGTTCGTCGGAGTAGAGGAAGAAGAAGAAGAGGTCGCCGCGCTCGCTGTGGGGCTCCTGGCTTGGTCCGGTACTCGAGGAAGACTTCGCGGGGTACGACGGCGCTCGGGGAATCGTCGGAGAGGGACGGGGACAGCGGTGGTCATGGCCAAGACGGGCGGGACGGCGCAGGCACGCCGGGCGAGGCAGATCTGGAGGAGGGGGAGCGAGTGTGCGAGGGGATAGGGACTAGCTCGAGTGGAGGGGGAGGCAGGGCAAGTGGGAGGCGAGGGGGCCGAGGCGTCGGGGCGGTGGAGGCCTTATCCTCTCGTCGGGCATCGCCGGCGAGGTGGTTTGATGGCGACCGTGCCCGCGGTCGCTCGAACAGGAAGGCGACCGGGGGAGCGTGGGAGGCTGGGCTGGCCAGCTGGAGTGGGCCAGTTGGCTCGGGTGGGCCGAAGCCTGAGTGAGGCAGAGGGCCTCTCTCTCCCCTCTACTTCTCCTTTTCCCTTTCTTGTTGTTTTTCTTTTTCTTTTCCAGCAGCTTTTGCATTTTCTTTTAGCCACAACTGACTTTGCAAATGTATGCCACTGGCCAAAACAATCTCAAAGAATTAAAGTGCACTGCCTCAAAAAGGTTGGGAGGCTTTTGGAATAGTTGCCAATTTTATAAATTAAAAAGGGCATTTAATTTATTGCTTAGGTCAGTTATAAGTAGTTTAGGCCACTTAAACCCTTGCAAAAATGTTGGTTCACCACCAATATTACCGGAAGAATACTTTCCACATGATGAACATTTTAGTTTTCATGTTTGAGCATTTTGAATTTCACAATCGAATTTGAATTTGAATTCAACTGGAATGTGAAAGAGCATGAGACAATAATGATCAGACACATGTTTAGCAAAACAATTAACTTAACCCCAGGGGTTACTGTAGCATCATTACACCGGGGGTGTTACACGTTACTGGTGCGTAAATGTAGTTGTTGCCATGTCTTCGTAGCCTGTGGTTTTAATTTAATGACAAGATGCATTGGCATCTATTAAGAGAAACCGTTATTAAGCATAATTCCAAATTAATCTTATATTGGGTTGTTATTATTCTGTTAGTCTTATGCAATCAAAGGAAGCATTAGATGCTTGTCCCTTGAGCGGGAATTCAGATTTGTACTATCTTTCAGTCTATTTAATGATCATAGCTACTATTTTGTGTTGAATTTTACCCATGGACATAGACAATGGCGGAGCTTGAAAGAAATCTCTGGAGGGGCGAAGCTGTTAAAAAAACTCAAATGCAAAATCATACAAATGCAAAATCACATGTCTCGTCCACTATAATAGAAAACATAGAATCCCTAATCTCTTCACGGATATGTTTCCTAACTTTCAATGCATAAATACCCAAAATCTCCTGTTGGATTTCATGTGATGTGTACTTTGAACTGTATGGAGCATTCTCCAAAATAAGTTCAGCAATCTCAGGATTGAATTCTGCAAGGAGCTTTAACAATTCAATAAAGTTCCCTCTGTTCTTTGAGTCTGGAGCTTCATCATGGCCTCTAAATGCACATGATTGTGTTGTAAGCCACTTAACAGCTGCAATTGATACTTTCACCCTCAACTGGTTTCTTTCTATATCCCTCTGGTTGCCCATTGCTACAACATTTTCTAAATGGCCTTGTTGATTCAAGAAGTCATGGCATGCTTTGCTTGTATTATTATGTTCAGAGCAAGGTTCAGAACATATGTGGTTTAAGAAAGCACATTTCTTCCCATCATAGACCTTCTTCCAGTTTACAAATCCTCACACTGTAAAGACATCTGAACCACCTCTCTTGCTTTTGTTTTTGCCAAACAAGAAACAATAGAAGCAATATGCACGATGACTGTCCTCCGAGTACTCCAACCATGATGGGAAATGCTTGAACCAGTCATACTTAAAACGCCGTTTGCGACCTTCTGGACCATAAGATTTGTAATTCTGCAAACGTGGCTGCCTAATACCAAGCTTCAAATATGCTCTTCGCACATCGTCTCTTTGATCAGGTGAATATTGCCAAATCTGTGGACGTAGTGTTGGATCCCGCTGCAAGAATTCAATCCCTTCAAATAGTACTTCATTTTTTGAGTTTGATGGCTTTGTCCTTGCTGTTGGGCATCGAAGGCTATGGTCCGTGTTGCTCAAATTCGAGCAACAACAGAGGAGGTTGAACACAGTCCGTTTGCTGAACAGGCATTACTTCGGTTGTTGTTGGTTCATCAGCTGAATCACCTCCCTTTCGTTTGAAAAATGCATCAATCTTTTTCCCCTTAAGCATCACGCCTCCCTCTCACAGTCTCACTGTAAAGGGCATTTTCTATTCAGTACAAAATGAAATTGAATAAATCCATGACCATATGACCTAATTAGAATTTTTCCTCAACTAAGGTGAAATAAACTCCAGATTTTAGAATCAAGATAATTGAACTTTCTACAATTTCCAGAGGGGAGAGTTAGACAGAGATCCAGCGAGCAATGTTGACAGAGTCCAAATAAGCAGTACAGAGCAATGTTGACAAAGTAGCTAGCTAACTTGCTAGGATGCCCAGATTGGAGAGATTGACTAGAAGACTAGGCAACGTAAAGGAGCGAAAGCAAGATCTAGAGAGGGAAGCTGCTCACCGTCTCACTGAGGCACTACAGGGCGCCAATGTTGCCTGATGTTCTCTGCAGCAGAGGCCAGAGTGGAGCGGCTAGCCCTAGCCGGCCGCTCGCCAGCGGTCACCCCACGCGGCGACGCCGGCAAGCCATGGTGGCCGCCTGCCGGACGCCGGTGCCCCACCCCCACGCTCAGGTCGTCATGTGTCTGCGGTCGCAGGCGGCAGATCAAAGGGGAAATTGATTTGGTCGCTGCGACTAGTGGACGGTGGCTGGATTCGTTCGTCTCCAGGCAACGAAGACTAGTAGTTGATAAATGGGCCTTCTGGTTGTGGGCTGTATGTAATACATAGGGGTAGTAAAAATTCGTTTTCGCTGGGGGGCGATGGCCCAGGTTTGCCCCGACGTAGCTGCACCGTTGGACATAGATACCTATGGATATCCGACCCGAATGGACAGGGTTTGCATATGCTTTTACATCCATGGGCAGCATCCAAACCTGACCCTGTTACTCGTGGGTAGAGCGTGGACATAGTCTTGTATCCGTTGGTATATCCAAACCTGACCTGAGAGTCCGACTTAACGTGCAATATTCTGCTATCCCTACCCCACAGTCACATGTCTCACTGTTATTTTACCCTTTCTTATCTGAAACATGCAAAAGAAATTGCACAACTCCCACCGTAACTTCTATTAGTTAACATTCAATCTCCAACGCCCTTTATCATCCTTTTATAACCTCGTTAGATGACTCATTGTTAAGCATCATTTTAGTCTCCTCAACTTACTCCTCTCGCAGCCCTAGAGATGGCCGCCGTAGTCAGCCACAACCTCCACGTATGGTGGAGCACTGCAGCAGCTAGTGCAACTGGCCTGCGACAATGCAGCTCCATATCGCCTCGAATCCTCTGTCTCCACACACATCGACCCCAAGGTGCAGCAGTGGGTGCCAGTGAACGGCAAGGCAGGGCAGTGAGCATGGCAATGCAGAGCACACGTCGTGCAGAGCGCGCATGCACGCAAGAACAAGAGCACAATGGCATGGGGATGCAGCAAGGCAGTGTTTGAGCTAATTTTTGTGTTTCTACTCTTTTCGTCCCATAATATAAGAACGTTTTTCGAGCTACGCCTGGTGTTCCTGTACACGGATGTGCAACACATACTTGTTCATGAGTTTTTGCAAGTATTTCTGGAAATTATGACTAGTAATTGGAGCATAGATTTATAGAGGTGGACCACTCGGTGGTTAGTTGGCGGCCGTAGAAAAATCAGTAAACAGTTCACTTTTGGACACATGACATGATCTGTACATACACAATGTAATTAGTAAATATGTTTTTTCCAAATCAGTTAATTTCAATCAAAAGGGATGTGAATGATTAAGATTCACTAAAACTTGACAATCTGGGAAGGTCTACCTTGTTCCCAAGGAAGAAAAATACTAAATGAGGTTAGGTTATTAGTGGACGTTGATTTCCATAAGTGAAGCCTAGCCTGCCATGAGGAGAAGAATGGGAGAGTTTATGTGAACGTTGCGTTATGTCTTATGTATATGTCTTGAGAGGACACGATGGATACCATCAGGTTTGGACATGGACACAATATTTTGCCCGTGGATTTTTTCTTGGGTGGGCAGAGATTGTCTTCATGGATATGGATATATATTTTATATTGTTCAACCCGGTCCAAACTCCACCCATTGCCATCCTTAATGCTTTGATTGCAATATTCGAAGAGAGTATTTGGTCTTTATCCAAGTTCCCTTCTTTCATCTATAAGATGCATATCATCCCAACAAGAAAAATAAAATGTTTGATTATTATGAAAACAATAAGAGACACATAAATAAAACAATCTTCAAGATCTGAGACATGGAATACCGAACATGCATATTATTGCCTTGAATGGGGCTGAGTAAATAGTCCAAATGATAACATTTTTCCAAATGAAAATGTAAGTAGATTTTATTTCAATGTCGCACTAAAATGTAATTGCTAACTAGCATCTAAGGAATTCCTCCATACTCTATACGAGCATCGACATCTTGCTTGCCAGGAGAAGATTCTGGAGGAGCATCAACCCATCCACCATTACCCATAGAAGATTGTCCTACAACGGTACCATTAATGCCCAAGTAACTATCCATCCCTAGAAATCCATTGTAAAGTTGTTGATCTGGTAGAGCAAAACCCCATTGATCATGGCCAAATGGGTCATCCACAGCAAAATCGTTGCCACTTGAGTAGAGCAATAGTGGAGAGGCTTCCATATTATGCTCAGTTGTTGAAATAGGGCTTGCATTGTTTTGTGGTGGGTGCACTATATCACAAGGGCTTATATAGTCCTCAACATGCAAATCTATTGGAGGCAGATCCTGTACCTGATTAGGTATGCCTTGTAGCTGGGAAGCAAACTGTGGCGCTGAAGTTGCTGATGCAACATGGAACATTTGTGGTGCCCGAGGAAAAACTGGTTCCACGTTGTGATCTGGTGGTGATATTAGCGGAGTGGAAGGCATATAGTGTTGCAGAAGATGGTGATCCCACATTGAGTGCACTGATGAAGGGATACTCTTCAAGCTCTTCGGCAGTGGACCACTTGATGGTAGCATGTTTTGAATCATGCTTGCACCAACAGTTATGGCTTTGTAGCTATGATGCAATTTAGGCAGCCGGTGTCTAGTGTCCTCATGGACACGAGAGAGTTCATTGAAGAGCTTTTTAGCATCTTCCAGGTTGAGATCTTGTTCCTTCGAGAAGATAAAGTTTGCCACCATACCTTGGTAATGTTCTTGGATTTGTTTCACGTGCTGGATGGAGATTTGATTTCTCTTACCCTCCATCCCATGCTCCATATCAAGCTGAGCCACCTCACTTTGTAGTCGGGCAATCTTGGAATTTGTTTCCTTCTTAGTGAGTCGATTTCCTAGCGGTGCTGCTGACAAAAAAGCATCGACAATGGGGCCAGCTGATGGCGTCCCGAATGAGTACATTTTCTTATTTCCTGTCTCCAGGATGACAGCAACCCTAGCACCAGTGATGGCATTGAGGTCGGCAGCGCTCTTGAATAAGCCGCCACGTCGCTTGAAGAAGGTGACATCGCGCTCTTTGTCGTCATGGACATAAGCGATACCCAACCGCCTACCCCTCCTCGGCATACCAAATCCTATAATTAAAAACAAACCTACTACTATAAGTAGGAACCAAAAGGATCTACAAGATTTACTGAAACCGTTGGCTAACGACATATTAGTGGGAGATATGTGGAGATGTATTTCCCTTATATAGAAGTGGACATTTATAAACAAAATTATCACCCCAAGGTCCATAAAACTTATCCATTTTCCACAAGAGGGTTTGACTAATACTACATAGTTCACTCAAAAGAGTTTCATCTATGTGTAGTCATGTTAGGTCCAATTGTCAGGGACACTTTTAGAATAGTGTACGAGAAACTTTGGTGATCAATAACTTTTTGCATGACATGGAACGTATTAAAGTCCATCCTTATCCTTACATCCAAATTTAGTAGCAATTGATACATAACCGTTGCTTTTTTGTGTATGCATGGATCATGCAAATCTTTAGTAAATAGTAACATACACAATTTGTAAAGATGGTAGTTTTATATAATATTAATTGTTAGCCAAACTATGCATATATGAGCATATTAATTTTTTTGGAACCGATAATTATATGTTTTGCGATATGCGCGTATTCACGTCCTTATTTAGAACCACTAAAAGACTTCCAAACAAATTAGAAAAGTGGACCCATTAAATCGCTGCTATGTGAGCACATCAACATCGTCACTCGAGAGCATTGAGCAACTAATAAGGGGTTAAATCTAACAATGTTTTATTGCAATGTATGACACAATTGTGGATACATCCGTTTGGTTATTAATTGCAACCAAATCCTTTAGCTACCATTGATTACATTAAAAACATTTAACCATTACATTTAAAAACATTTAATGATCAATATGGTTACATGCAAATACTCTACTAGGGATCATGTCATCTACTCCATAAGAGGGAGTAGAATTGGTCATCTAATACATAATATTTTGTGAAAATAATAACTGAAACTTGCTTTGGGCCTTTCCTGCCTTTACTTACAATGAGCTACTCCTTCCATTTGGGTTTTAGGGCAAAATTCCAAAATATTCACTACCGTGCTTGTAGCGTAAATGTTGGAGAAGTTTTTGGGGAGCTCCTATTTGGCGCTTTCACGCCGCCTAGGGCTCCTGGCGCTCGTACGCGACGCTAGGGGGCCGGCCCGACAACATCCTAAAAAACCAGACATGACAAGAAAAGAAATTTTAGAATAAATATGGGAGAGGTGGGATTCAAACCTACATGGCCACCATCATCGCCAAAGTCCGAGCCGACCAACCACCTGGACCAAGACTACCTAGTTGTCCATAGTTTAAAAACACTGCGAGTTAATAATTCTTTTAGTACAACATTAACATACCCATATAAACCATTTGAAACAAATAATATGTATTTGTTTTTATAAAAACATATAGATTTGCAAATAAAAAGCTCACCAGCATGGTAAAAGGGTTAGGGAGATTGAAAAAGTTTGTTGAATCCAAAAAAAGTTCATCAATTAAGGGGAAAAGATCACCAAATTTTGAAAAAAGTTCATTGATCGTGAAGAAGTTCACAAATTTGAAAAAGAGTTCATTGATTTTGGAAAAATTTCATCGATCTGGAAAAAAGTTCATCAATTTTGAGAAAACTTCAGCGATTTTGAAAAAAAGTTCATCAATCGTGGAAAAACTTCATCAATTTTTAAGAAAGTAGACGAACTTGAAAAAAAGTACATCAAGTTTTAAGAAGTCCACGAATTTGGAAAACATGAAGAAAGTTCACGCATTTGCAAAAGAAAAGGCAAACAAAAAAGAAAAGAAAAATCGACCAAACCGTAAAAAAAAGAGAATAAAACAGTTTTGGAAGCTTCCCAAAACCGGGGGCTCGGTTAACTGGAGAAATAATAAAAGGAGAAAACAAAGTTTTTAGTCAAAGGTGGTGCAATGTCGTAGTTGGCGCATGCTCTGTGAACTTAAGGTACCTGGTTTGATTCCGTTGCCGCGCACTAATTTTTTCTATTTTAATAGAAAAATAAAGAAAAGGAAATCGGCTGGCCCAGGCGCGGGGAATGTTGTGCGCCGGTTTGCAAAACACACATTAATGGGCGCCTTCAACGCTAAATAGGGAATGCCAAGTTTTTGGGTTACAAATTGTCCAAGTTGGGCCTCTTGAATATCTCACATGTAGCACCCAATATGCCTTAAGCTACTCGCCCCTGACTCTATTAAGTTTTTCGATGACCCGCTGCGCCATTGACGCAAAGTAGAACTACGACCAGGAAGTTAAGCAAGCCATCATCAACTCGTATAATAAATGTTTGTTTTATAAATCATGCCCAAAGGGCATCAACATGAATAAGAATAGATGACCGTTGCGCCATTGGCACAAAGACAACTGGATCCAAGAAAGGAAGCAACTTATGAACAACATAGTCTATGATTGATCCGTAAAAGGGAAAATACCAATGCAATAGAGCACTTAGGCGAACTATCTGAATCATGTTTTTCACAATGATCCGCAGGTGATTATGTCTGTGTTGCGTCTGTATTTGCCTAATATTTACAAACGATAGATGACGACGATCGTTGCCCAAGTCCTACTATGGATATACAGAAGCCGTTTGCCTCAGCGAGTGAGTTGAACCTAAGAATATATTTTCATACTGCAACTTAGTCATTAGAAATTCTGAATTTTTTTGACAAAATAAGAACAATTTTAATATATCAAATATTTTTAAATACGAACAATTTTTGAAAATTCTGAACATATTTCAAAATAGACGACACATTTTTCGAAACAACGAACATTTTTTGTAAATGGGAACATTTTTTAAACTCAGAACAAAATTTGAAAAAGGAAAACATTTTTATTTTATCTGCAAACAACTTTTGAAAGCTGGATCATTTTTTAAAATCTTGAATATTTTCTGAATTTATGAAAAAATAAAATTAGCAGCAATATTTGAACTTTAACATAATTCTGGAAAGGTGTGAACACTGTAAAATTAATAAGCCAACCTATTTAGTATTTGTGATTTTTTTTCAAATCGGGAACATTTTTCAGAAGTTTTGAACTATTTATAAAACGCATAAATATTTTTTGAAATTTATGTTTTTTTAAATATGAACATTTTTGAAAAAAGGAAAATAAACAAAACAAAAGGGAAATAGAAAACACAAAAGGAGAAAAGGAAGAGAAAAAAATAAACAGGAAAAATGAAAAGAAAAAAGAATAAGGGAAAAAAAGGATACAACTTGAAAATCCAGTAGTTACTCGTCAGGATTCTTCCATGAGGTTGCCAAAACCGGATTCTACCAATCGCTCAGTCGCGGCTAAAGTGGGCTAGTCCAGTTACTCGTCTGCTCCTCTTCGATGTGTTTCCATGATTACTTGACGCAACATGCCTCATATAGAAAAACTCGTACATTCACCTACGTTATATATTTTGAGATTTTTTTTATGGTGGTACTAATTCTTGGAGAGAAGGGTCATATCCAGCTGCTCGCCCATGCTACAACCTTGGCCCAAAAAGCTTGTCCGCCAAGACATAAGAACAAGCTTTCGTTTGGGCTCAGTCCGCTCTCGCCTCGCTGCCATTTTTGGGCTGAAAAAAAATCCCGCTGCCTGTTTGGGCCCGAAAAAATCCGCGGCCTTTTCTATGCCGAAAAATATAGTTGCGTGGGGATTCAATCTCACGATTAGCCATGTAGAGTATAAGGACAAGGTTAATTAGATAATCCCACCTAGCCTCTTTACACGAATTCAAGCCCATTGAAATGCCTCCGTGAGTTGCCTCGAAAAACAAGGAGCCTCCTCGAGAATCAATAAACAAATATGCGGATAATTAAATTGGATAAAGGAAAAATCCCATTAATTAAATGAG
Organism: Aegilops bicornis; assembly: GCA_021605145.1. NCBI lineage: Eukaryota > Viridiplantae > Streptophyta > Magnoliopsida > Poales > Poaceae > Aegilops > Aegilops bicornis. The sequence continues at coordinate 98,818,600 of CM038675.1, forward strand.
TTGTGGGCTAATAACCCACAAGTATAGAGGATTAATTGTAACCTCTTTCGATAAGTAAGAGTGTCGAACCCAACGAGGAGCTAAAGGTAGAACAAATATTCCCTCAAGTTCTATCGACCACCGATACAACTCTACGCACGGTTAGCGTTCGCTTTACCTAAAACAAGTATGAAACTAGAAGTACTTTGTAGGTGTTTTTGGATAGGTTTGCAAGATAATAAAGAGCACGTAAATAAAAAGTAGGGGTTGTTTAGATAAAGACACAACTAAATTAGTTTTAGTAAAGAGCTTTTTGTCACGAGAAAGTTTTTTGTCCCTAGGCAATTGATAACTAGACCGATAATCGTTATTGCAATTTTGTTTTGAGGGAGATTCATAAGCTAACATACTTTCTCTTCTTGGATCATATGCACTTATGATTGGAACTCTAGCAAGCGTCTGCAACTACTAAAGATCATTAAGGTAAAACCCAATCATAGCATTGAAGTATCAAGTCCTCTTTATTCCCATACGCAAACAACCTACATACTCGGGTATGTGCTTTTGTCACTCACGCCACCCACCATAAGCAAATCATGAACATATTGCAAACCCTATAGCGGGAATCCCTCACACTTGCGCGACACGAAGAGCACCATAGGACAACGCCAATAATAAAACATGCAACTCAAACCAATCACGATCATCAATTAACCCATAGGACAAAACGGATCTACTCAAACATCATAGGATAGCCATACATCATTGGGAAATAATATATAGAGTTGAGCACCATGTTTAAGTAGGGATTACAACGGGTAAAAGAGGGGTTACACCGCTGCATAGAGACCGCATATAACTTTTGGCAACTTTTTATACTATTTATGTTTCGTAGAAACCGCATACCAAACGGAGTCCAACGGAATATGTTAGTCCCAAAAATAGTATAAAAAGTTGCCAAAAGTATATGAAAGTTGTATAATATTGGCATGGAACAATAAAAAATTATAGATACGACGGAGACGTATCAGAATTCGCAAGCTTAATTCCTGCTCGTCCTCGACTAGGTAAATGATAAAAAAGATAATTTTTGATGTGGAATGCTACCTAGCATAATCTTGAAGACCTAGGGCATTTGAGGAAGCTCTGAAGAAAATATGCCCTAGAGGCAATAGTAAAGTTATTATTTATTTCCTTATTCATGATAAATGATTATTATTGATGCTAGAATTGTATTAACCGGAAACATAATACATGTGTGAATACGTAGATAAACATAGTGTCACTAGTATGCATCTACTTGACTAGCTCGTTAATCAAAGATGGTTAACTTTCCTAACCATGGACATGAGTTGTTATTTGATTAACGGGATCACATCATTAGGAGAATGATGTGATTGACTTGACCCATCCCGTTAGCTTAGCACTTGATCGTTTAGTATTCTGCTATTGCTTTCTTCATGACTTATACATGTTCCTATGACTATGAGATTATGCAACTCCCGTTTACCGGAGGAACACTTTGTGTGCTACCAAACGTCACAACGTAACTGGGTGATTATAAAGGTACTCTACAGGTGTCTCCGAAGGTACTTGTTGGGTTGGCGTATTTCGAGATTAGGATTTGTCACTCCGATTGTCGGAGAGGTATCTCTGGGCCCCCTCGGTAATGCACATCACTATAAGCCTTGCAAGCAATGTGACTAATGAGTTAGTTGTGGGATGATGAATGCGGAACGAGTAAAGAGACTTGCCGATAACAAGATTGAACTAGGTATTGAGATACCGACGATCGAATCTCGGGCACGTAACATACCGATGACAAAGGGAACAACGTATGTTGTTATGCGGTTTGACCGATAAAGATCTTCGTAGAATATGTAGGAGCCAATATGAACATCCAGGTTCTGCAATTGGTTATTGACCGGAGACATGTCTCGGTCATGTCTACATAGTTCTCGAACCCGTAGGGTCCCGCACGCTTAAAGTTCGGTGACGATTTGTATTATGAGTTATGTGATTTTATGTACCGAAGGTAGTTTGGAGTCCCGGATGAGATCGGGGACATGACGAGGAGTCTCGAAATGGTCGACAGGTAAAGATCGATATATTGGACGACTATATTCGGACATCGGAAAGGTTCCGAGTGATTCTGGTATTTTCGGAGTACCGGGGAGTTACGGGAATTCACCGGGAGAAGTATTGGGCCTTATTGGGCCATATGGGAATAGAGGAGAGAGGCCAAAAGGAAGGAGGCGCGCGCACCCCCTCTGGTGCGAATTGGACAAGGGGTGCAGCCCCCTTTTCTTTCTCCCTCTCCCCCTCTTTCCTTCTCTCCTACTCCAGAAAGGAAAGGGGAATCCTACTAGGACGTGGGAGTCCTAGTAGGACTCCCCACACTTGGCGCGCCGCCTCTAGGGCCGGCCTCTCCCTCCCTCCTTTATATACGGGGGCAGGGGGCCACCTCTAGACACATCAATTGAGCATTGATCTCTTAGCCGTGTGTGGTGCCCCCCTCCACCATATTCCACCTCGGTAATATGGTAGCGGTGCTTAGGCGAAGCCCTACGTCGGTAGCATCATCAACACCGTCATCACGCCGTCGTGCTGACAGAACTCTCCCTCGAAGCTCTGCTGGATCGGAGTTCGTGGGACGTCATCGAGCTAAACGTGTGCTGAACTCAGAGGTGTCGTGCATTCGGTACTTGGATCGGTCGGATCGTGAAGACGTACAACTACATCATCCGCATTGTTCTAACGCTTCCGCTTTCGGTCTACGAGGGTACGTGGACATCACTCTCCCCTCTCGTTGCTATGCATCACCATGATCATGTGTGTGCGTAGTAATTTTTTTGAAATTACTACGTTCCCCAACAGTGGCATCCGAGCCTGGTTTTATGCGTAGATGTTATATGCACGAGTAGAACACAAGTGAGTTGTGGGCGATACAAGTCATACTACTTACCAGCATGTCATACTTTGGTTTGCGGGTTATTGTTGGATGAAGCGGCCCGGCCCGACATTACGCGTACGCTTACGCGAGACTGGTTCTACCGACGTGCTTTGCACACAGGTGGCTGGCGGGTGTCAGTTTTTCCAACTTTAGTTTAATCGAGTGTGGCTACGCCCGGTCCTTGAGAAGGTTGAAACATCACTAACTTGACAAACTATCGTTGTGGTTTTGATGCGTAGGTAAGAACGGTTCTTGATCAGCCCGTAGCATTCACGTAAAACTTGCAACAACAAAGTAGAGGACGTCTAACTTGTTTTTGCAGGGCATGTTGTGATGTGATATGGTCAAGGCATGATGCTATATTTTATTGTATGAGATGATCATGTTTTGTAACCGAGTTATCGGCAACTGGCAGGAGTCATATGGTTGTCGCTTTATTGTATGCGATGCAATCGCCCTGTAATTGCTTTACTTTATCACTAAGCGGTAGCGATAGTCGTAGAAGCAATAGTTAGCGAGACGACAACGATGCTACGATGGAGATCAAGGTGTCGGGCTGGTGACGATGGTGATCATAACGGTGCTTCAAAGATGGAGATCACACGCACAAGATGATGATGGCCATATCATATCACTTATATTGATTACATGTGATGTTTATCTTTTATGCATCTTATTTTGCTTAGATCAACGGTAGCATTATAAGATGATCTCTCACTAAATTTCAAGGTATAAGTGTTCTCGCTGAGTATGCACCGTTGCGAAAGTTCTTCGTGCTGAGACACCACGTGATGATCGGGTGTGATAGGCTCTACGTTCAAATACAACGGGTGCAAAACAGTTGCACACGCGGAAAACTTGACGAGCCTAGCATATGCAGATATGGCCTCGGAACACTGAGACCGAAAGGTCAAGCGTGAATCATATAGTAGATATGATCAACATAGTGATGTTCACCATTGAAACTACTCCATCTCACGTGAGGATCGGACATGGTTTAGTTGATATGGATCACGTAATCACTTAGAGTATTAGAGGGATGTCTATCTAAGTGGGAGTTCTTAAGTAATATGATTAATTGAACTTTAATTTACCATGAACTTAGTCCTGGTAGTATTAGCATGTCTATGTTGTAGATCAATAGCTCGCGTTTAGCTCCCATATTTTATTTTTTATATGTTCCTAGAGAAAAATAAGTTGAAAGATGTTAGTAGCAAAGATGCGGACTACACTACTAGGAAAAGGCCTGCTAGTGGCGCACCTGTTTTGGCTACTAATGGTGCACTACAGCTGCGCCACTAGGATCACGCCATTAGTATACCAGATACTAATGGCGCACCAGGGAGTGCACCATTAGTATATCACACGGTGTGCCATTAGTATGCCTCCCAGGGGCCATATTTACCCATGTGCTCTGGCTTACTAATGGCGCACTTGTGGATGATGCGCCACTAGTGTGCTTATAGCGATGCGCCACTAAAGTGCAGAGTGGTGCGCCACTAGTATGAATATTAGGGATTTTTTTCTTTTCTGATATTTGCACAGGTTACAAAACATATTACTGCACAGAATATACACAGCACAACATATAAACAGTAGATTTATCGAATACAATAGAAGATTAGTCTCCGAATACAATTCATCATATTAGTCTCCGAATTTAAAATACTAAACAAAGTTAGAACATTACAAGTCTCGAGACCGCGAGTAGCGAGTTTGTCTTCACATTACAAGTCGATATCGATCATGTAAACTACCATCACGTAGAAGAGAGCTGCGGTCATCACGATGAGCATCATCGCGATGAAACTGGTCTTCATCCGGTTCCTCCAACGCTCCCTCCTCTCTCCTGCTAAATAGCGCGCGTATCTAACTTCCGCCTCCGCCCTAGTGGTGTACTCTTTGTAACTGTTATCGCTGAAACGGTGAACCTGTCTCCGACACTCCTCCCAGTCGTCGTAGACTCCGGGAACCTTACCCTTGTACACGACATACGATGGCATCTCTATGCACTAGCCAAACAAAACGTTAGTAGCAATTCACAGACAATACATAAGCAATATATAAGTATGCAACAAAAGGATCGGAAGAGAAAAGCAACACATTAATAGCACGATTCATGGTCCTACTAATAAATAGCATCGATTACATATAAGTTGAGCGATTTGTCCATGTTGGGGAAACGTAGCAGAAATTCAAAATTTTCCTACGTGTCACCAAGATCTATCTATGGAGAAACCAGCAACGAGGGAAGGAGAGTGCATCTACATACCCTTGTAGATCGCTAAGCGCAAGCGTTCAAGAGAATGGGGTTGAAGGAGTCGTACTCGTCGTGATCCAAATCACCGGAGATCCTAGTGCCGAACGGACGACACCTTTCAACACACGTACAGCCCGGTGACGTCTCCCATGCCTTGATCCAGCAAGGAGAGAGGGAGAGGTTGGGGAAGACTTCATCCAGCAGCAGCACGACGGCGTGGTGGTGGTGGAGGAGCGTGGCAATCCTGCAGGGCTTCGCCAAGCACCGCGGGAGAGGAGGAGGGAGAGAGGTAGGGCTGCGCCACGGAGAGGTCAAAATTCATATGTATGCAGCGCCAAATACCTCAACTATATATAGGGGAGAGGGAGGGGGCTATGCCTCCCCTAGGGTTCCCACCCCAAGGGGTGCGGCTGCCCCCAAAACCCATCTAGGGTGCGGCCAAGGGGGGGAGAGGGGGAAACTTGCCCCTGTTAGCTGGGGCGCCTCCCAAACCCTAGGCGCCTTTGGGCCCTTGTGGGGCGCACCAGCCCACCCGGGCTGGTCCCTCCCACACTAGGCCCATGCAGCCCCCGGGCTGGTGGCCCCACTTGGTGGACCCAGGACCTCCCGGTGGCCCCAAGATGCTACCGATAAAACCCGAAACTTTTCCAGTGACCAAAACAGGACTTCCATATATAAATCTTTACCTCCGGACCATTCCGGAACTCCTCGTGACATCCGGGATCTCATCCGGGACTCCGAACAACATTCGGTAAACACATACAAACTTCCTTTATAACACTAGCGTCATCGAACCTTAAGTGTGTAGACCCTACGGGTTCGGGAACCATGCAGACATGACCGAGACGTTCTCCGGTCAATAACCAACAGCGGGATCTGGATACCCATGTTGGATCCCACATGTTCCACGATGATCTCATCGGATGAACCACGATGTCAAGGACTCAGTCAATCCCGTATACAATTCCCTTTGTCTAGCAGTATTGTACTTGCCCGAGATTCGATCGTCGGTATCCCGATACCTTGTTCAACTTAGTTATCGGGAAGTCTCTTTACTCGTTCCGTAACACATCATCCCGTGATCAACCCCTTGGTCACATTGTGCACATAATGATGATGTCCTACCGAGTGGGCCCAGAGATACCTCTCCGTTTACACGGAGTGACAAATCGAGTCTCGATTCGTGCCAACCCAATGACACTTTCGGAGATACCTGTAGTGCACCTTTATAGCAACCCGATTACGTTGTGACGCTTGGTACACCCAAAGCATTCCTACGGTATCCGGAGTTGCACAATCTCATGGTCTAAGGAAATGATACTTGACATTAGAAAAGCTTTAGCATACGAACTACGATCTTTGTGCTAGGCTTAGGATTGGGTCTTGTCCATCACATCATTCTCCAAATGATGTGATCCCGTTATAAACGACATCCAATGTCCGTGGTCAGGAAACCGTAACCATCTATTGATCAATGAGCTAGTCAACTAGAGGCTTACTAGGGACATGGTGTTGTCTACGTACCCACACATGTATCTGAGTTTCCTATCAATACAATTATAGCATGGATAATAAACGATTATCATGAACAAGGAAATATAATAATAACTAATTTATTATTTCCTCTAGGGTATATTTCCAACAGTCCAAACCAAAGAGACATACAAGTTCATTAAAGTTTAATATTACAACATGAGCCAATCGACATTTCAGAACTACATAGCATCACTACTTTCGATTCGACTCAGTGACTGGAGCGTGGATGAAGCCGCCATCTTTCGTGATGGTCATGAAATCGCGGGCGTTGTCAGCCTGCATTGGTAGCGTTGTTTCTATCTCACTGTTGGACGGTTGATATCTGAGGTAGAACAGCCCCAGGGTCCTGGATTGCCGACAAGCGTGCGGCCCAATCTTTGAGATTATTTGGTAGCAGTAGGTGATTATGGTCCCGTACGATCGCCCGCATGTGATGGAAGGCGTAGTAGGCATCCTTCTGACCGCCAGGCGGCTGCTTGACGCAGGGGAACGTCGTATTGTGGGTGAATATGTTCTTGCCGTACCTACGAACTGGCCTGCTGAATGTGCCTCCAGATCTGGTGTAGCCGGAGAGAACATCATCAAGAACTTTCTTGATATTTGTGTAGTCTTTCTTCGACTGATGGTCCGAGTCGAAATACGTGGCCGTGGAATATTTCAGGCTTAAGAGGATGAGTGTGCAATGTGTGTCACTGCACAAAACACGGAATGTTAGAAAAAAAAGAACAATCAAAATCTTAGAAATCATATGTTACGGGGCGGTGAGGGGATGACTTACTCGGGAAAGTAAGGCACGAGGAAGTTATCCTTATCTGGGTTTGCCAGAATGACGCCTTCGAGGTATGAACTCGCGACTTGCCGGTCCCTAGTGCTGCCCAAGATCTTGGCACGCATGTAGAAGGGGTCGACTATCACGATGTCCGGGGTTTTGTCTCTAATGATCCGCATCTCCATACTCAGCGAAAATAGCCGAACGAAGGTGTAGTGCAGCGGATGAAGGTTAAACATAGCGAAGATGTCATCAAACTGCAGGACGATCGTACCCCCAATGGCGTTATCCACAAAGCCCTTGCCCTCTGGCACATTGGCCACGAAAACCGGGTATGCCACATCATTCTCGGAGAGACGCCGCTTCTCCAAAGAAAGAACACTGTCATGCAGACTCCGCATAGCACCGGTTGCAGAATTGAGCAGATTAGTCGGTAGCATCGGCCTACCCGCCACATGCACCCTCCTCGAGTTATCCTTAGGTGAAGGTGGACCGTCCTGAGCACAGATCATAGTCGGTGCCGGTTGGCTCGCACCCTTGTTAGTCTTTCTTTTCTGTCCCTTCTTCTTCTGTAATGGGACCGAGTTCTGCTCAGAGACCGCCTTCTTGAGTGCGTTGGGGCTGATAATATTTCGCACCTCGGCTATCTGAGGCTCGGTGAAGGCGGCAGCTGGAGGCGTCTCCTGAGAACTGAACGCCAGACAACGCCTGTTGCAGTTGGGTTTCTCTGCGGTACCAGCTAGATCACGACCGTCTTTTGTAGGGCTGGGTTCTTGAGAAGGAGGCCCCAAGAATACGTCATCGTACCCATGTTCGTTGAAGTACTTATCAACATTGCTAAATGTACCGTCGTTGTCGCCGTCGTCGTCCGGATCCTGTGCCATATGAATGTCCGGATCCTATGCCATATGCACGTCCGACATGTCCGGTAGCGTTGCGGGGGTCTTGCCATGGCTTGGCGCCAGCACGACTGGCGGTGTTGTCTTTGGGGTGGTGTCCCCCGCCCCCAAACGAATCTGGCTCTTCGGCCAAAGCATGGGCCAGCTTATGCAGGCGCTGAGGGTCATCACATCATCTTCGTCGGCCCCATGGGGTCGATACGGAGGTAACATGTCGTCGAAGCCCGGCAGCACCCGAACCAGTTGAACCCTATAAACGGTGGGTGGCATCGGATTACCGTGGAACACGCGGCTGCCCGGTTGAACGATTCTGCCCTTGGCGACATCGACCAACTCGTCATTCACGAACTGCAGGAGAGTGCACGAAACGTCGGCGGTGCCCTGCGAAAACATGTAGGGCGTCAGGGATGCCCAGTCAAAGACAAGGAGATGAAGTCATCGGCCGAGAGGCTTAATTAGTTACCATGATGGCGTCGAGCTCGGCTAATGTCGAGGCACCGCCAACGGCGGGCGTGCAATTGATGGAGGGGCCGCTTGCTGCCGAGGTGCCGGCTGGCGTATTCTTTCCACACCCGGGTGCATTAAGCTGCAATGCCGGCGCCGGGGCAGGAGACACCAATGCCGCTGCCACCGGAGACATCAATGGTGCCGCCGCGGGAGACACCAATGCTGCCTCCACCGGAGACACCAATGGCGCCGCCGGCGCATTGCACAAGTTGCTGCCCGTCAAGCTGGGAATCGGGGGCGGCCCCTGTTGGCCGCCCGCCACCCACGCCTGCAGCCCAGAAACCAAGGTAGGCATAATGGCGGTGATCGTCGCTCCCAGTTGGTATTGCACTTACTCTTTGACCATCTCTGCAATCCCCGCCACTTGTGCCTTGAGTTGTTCAACCTCGCGCTGCTGGCTTTCCGAGCTGGTGTTTCTCTCCTTTTGCCCAGCGGTATAGTATTCCGACCATTTCGTGGACAAGCCTTTGCCGGCCACACGACCAGCTGGTGACGGCCATCGAGCTTATCCTTGTTTTTCATTATGTTCAACGCCCTATTTAAAGGGGTGTCGAAAGGGGAGCTCTGAGACGACCCCGCACTACTGCTTTCAGTGTCCTGCGGAAGGAACGTGAATCATTTAGAAATTAGGCTTCATTAACTAGAATGCAACCATATATGCAGCTAATTACGCGGGGGTGTATTCCTTACCAGAACTTTCTCAAGCGCCTTGGTCTTCGAATCCATGGTAAGCTCCTTGGTTACTGGGTCAATCTTGTACCGGGCCCTGGCATAGTTCCTGGTCTGCTTGTCACTGTATTTCTCGAAGCGGGGCGGTAGGCCTTGATCGGCACGCTCCGCGTCCTCCTTGTCCCATATAGGTTCCGCCACTCTGTAACCGCCGGGATCGAGTTGGTGGACCCCTAAGATCAAGTCCCGCATATCTTCCCCCACTGACTTGATTCCACGGTTGCGCTGCTCTCGCACTTGATCTTGAACACCTTGTAGTCATCTTCGCTGATCGAAGGATTTTTCGCCTTGATCTTCTCATAACTATCACCTTTGTCAATCATTCTCTTCACCGCGCTTATCCTAGTAGACAGGGCCGTGCTCATCTTCGTGAGGGCGGCACTGTTCACTTTATTACCTGAGAGGCGTGTGTTTGTGACGTCACCGGGGAACTTGTATCGTTCGTGCAGCTTCGTGAAGAGGAGGCTGCGCAAATTCCCTCGGCCAGGATGCCTTAGGTTCTCGGTGTTGATCGAGACGGTGCTCCGGAGAATGCACCCGAGCTGAACCGTGTACCCCTTGACTATTTCTTTGGGCGCCGTTGGATTCCCCTTCGAGGACACTTCAGTAATTTCCTCCATGACGGTGCCGAGCACGTTCGGGCGCCGGTCCTTTCGTTGCCTCTTCGGTTGGCTGCCATCTGTGCTTGCGCTGCCATTAACAGTGGTGGCATCCTCGGCGGCACCATCAGTGGTGTCATCCCCGACGCCACTAGGGGTTGTGTATTCAGGATCGGTGTCTTTTGCGGCGTCCTCATAGCGGTGAGGTTCTTCCTCCATCTCCTGGGACAGCTCCTGTAATTGCTTGCCGAACCGCCGCCTCATCGTTGTGGGCCATGTTTCGCTTCTAAATAGGAAAAAAGTTTGGTCAAAAAGGTGGATATTGTCAAGGAACAAGATCATGGTCTCATCATTTAGGGTTTGTCGACGCTGAGGCACCCTGAATGCTAAGTTAAGTTTTCATCATTTAGGGTTTATCGATGCGAGGCACCCTAGGTTGACTGATATACATGGGTATCTTCTAATAATATACCCTATCAAGAAAAGGGAAGGAGAATTCTAATACACCAAGAGACAGTAAACATACCACACTTCTATATGTATAACACAAGAGGCAGTTGATCCTACTTAATTTAAGTACTAAGATACCCCGGCCCATGCATTAGTCGCAAGTACCCCATATGTCCTATTTTTAGCAAATAAATGCTAAAATTCATGGGAAATTTCAACATGACCTTTGCTGAAAATAGGACATATGGAGTACCCGAATTTGCCGGAACGGAAGTTAATCGACATTCCAGCAAACTCAAGGGCCTCTCGGGGTACCTGCAAAATCATCACGACACGATGGTTGGAGACATGACCTTTGCTGAAAATTGTTTTATGTAAAAGATGATCATCATCTTTACAAGTCTTTCTGAATGTGATCAATTGATGGATCAACACGTAAAACATGTCCAATAAGTATGATTTATAGAGTCAACATCAGTATGAATATATATAATGTTTTTCTTCATCAGCCAGGCCCATGCAAGTCACTGCATCCAGCAACTATTTATGCTACTCTGTAACTAACTACACTCTCTATTTATAGAGTCATTTCAGATGGGATCAGATTGAGCTCCAGCTGCAGCTGCAGCTGAGGGATCCATGAACCATCATGCCAGCCAGCCAGGCAGGTTATTGTCACTCAAATTAAGCTGGGCTTAGACTGACTGAAGCATCTGTCTTCCTCCCTTTCTTTTTCTCTCTTCCTTTCACATTAACTTTACTTTCCAAAGGAAATAAAAATACAATGCATAAATACATACTAAAGCAGGTAAATAGATAGATAGATAGATGAGCATGTTCAGTTTACAAGAATGAATATAAACAAGCAAAGAATGCATGCATGCATATCAAAAGTTGGCATCTATCGCCATCGCCATCGCTTGCCTCTCGCTTTATCAGCCCATGCCCATGCCCATGCAAGTCACTCCATATGCATCCCACTGCAGCACAAGCCTTGACAAATCTACCAAGCCTGCCTAAAGTACGTCTGCATGATGGGTATCACTCTATCAGTTACTACCAGTTAATTACAAGTCATGCCAAATAAGATACTCCTCCTCATCATCATATAAAAAAAATGACCAATCAGCAAATGCATCAATATGCTCCTCTCCTCTGCTATTACTTCTCTGCTGCTACAAACATAACCACAACAACAATAACAACTAGTGACCACCAACCGATAGCAGTCTCATTCACCACGCAATTCAACCAGACAACACAGATAGACTTTCAGGGATGGTTTGATCAACCTAGAGAGTCTCTCTTTAACAGTAGCGAAATGGTTTGATCATTTTACATGCGATGTTCAGTTAATCAGATAAAAGCTAATTTTGTACCATTTTATACAACTTCTTTGGCAAGTAAGTACTTCAAAAGAAGAATATTTCAATATTGTCTCCCACTACAAAAAAGGAAAATGAAAATTTAGAGGGCATAACCGTAGTTAGAATAAAGTCAATGTGTTGCATGTTTCATGGCATGTCACCTGGGCTGAAGAGAGAATCGCATCTCCAGCAAACGGTTAACTAGTTGAGGAGTGCTTACTTGGTCTTTTGTTTTTTCTTCTATTTCAGATTCACTTTTATGTAATTGGTTCCCTAGAGGGAACTGAATGGAACTGCCTTAGGCATGAAGATGACAACAATGTTTAATGTTGTTTTGAGGTGACCCTTTCAGGCTATAAGAGACTTAGAGCTTACTGTTACAGACTTTTAGAGTAGTATTGTTATTATTACTATCAAGCTCGCTTGCACCGCCAGAGTAGTTTGCTCTGTTCAACTATTTTTCTTTCTCTGAATTTGGTCCAGTGGTATTGTTATCGGGGGCGGAGGAGGCAACAGGCGATGGAGCAGCTTTGCTAGATCTGTTACTCAAAAAATTTGATTCTGAATATTCATGCAGTCTGATCTTGAATAACTCTGTGCTATCACAGAAAATATTCTGCAGTCAAGATAGATTTCTTCGACCAAACTTCGTATCCTATGTGTATGGCATTAGCATACCTTGATGAACCGTAGAAAATCAGTCTTTACTCGTTCCATTTATTACAATCACGGTGAATTCTTGAACAGATACAGTTAGCGTCACACTTTTCTCCCCAACCAAACACTACCAGTACAGTTCCTCCCAATTCGGTGCAGCAGCCGCACCGTGAAGAACCCTAACCTTCAACCCCACACACACTTTTTGGCAAGCAAGTACTTCAAAAGCTTATAGGGGAGAGAGGCGAGAGAATAGGTCACCTTGGCAACATTAGACTTGAGTCCGGGCAGCGGCGAGAGAAGAAGAAGAAGAAATTGAACCCACAGTAGCTAATCCACGGCCCCGTTTCTTCACCCAACACAACCAGATTAGATGGGCGCAATCTGCCTGCACAAACTGCACACACGCACGCATGAGATGCGGGAGACGAAGAAGAAAACTAGAAAGGGAAGAAGAGAAAGGGAAGATGGATTTGTAATTCTTCTTCTTCTTCTTCTTGAGGAGGAGAGGCTGCAGACTTGAGTCCGGGCGGCGGCCTGGATTGGGGAGAGCGGCCCATACGAGGGATCCAGCGGAGGGGCGAGGCGGAGGGAGGGAGGAGGTGGCGTGGCGGAGGTCCGCTTCGTCAAGGTGGGTCGGGCCCTGCTTCGGTGCTCGACGGCGTGGAGACGGAGACGTGTCGGGGTGGGGTCGGAGGGGAGGAAGGGGAGGATGGGGACAAGGAGGCGGCGGCGCGTGGGCGGCTCCCGCGCAGTGGGTCGGGGCAGCGGCGGTGGCAGCGCAGTGGGTCGGCGCAGTGGGTGGCGGGAGGGCTGAGAGAGATGTGATCGATTGGGGGAAATTGGATTGGGGATTCTAGTGGGGGGATGGTTAGCAATGGCGCACCCCCTAGCGGTGCGCCATTAGTAATTTTTTTGGATAGCAATGGCGCACCCCCTAGAGGTGTTGGGGAACGTTGCAGAAAATAAAATTTTTCTAAGCTTTCACCAAGATCAATCTATGAGTTCATCTAGCAACGAGAGAAAGGAGTGCATCTACATACCCTTGTAGATCGCGAGCGGAAGCGTTCAAGAGAACGGGGTTGAGGGAGTCGTACTCGACGTGATCCAAATCACCGATGATCCTTGTGCTGAATGGACAACACCTCCGCGTTCAACACACGTACGGAGCGGAGACGTCTCCCGCGCCTATATCCAGCAAGGTGGAGGGAGAGGTTGAGGAAGAGAGCTCCAGCAGCAGCACGACGGCGTGGTGGTGGTGGAGAGGCAGTACTCCGGCAGGGCTTCGCCAAGCTCTTAACGGAGGAGGAGAGGTGTTGGGAGGGAGGGCTGCGCCTTGGATGTTGTGTGCAGCCCTCCCTCGCCCCTCTATTTATAGGGAAGGGGAAGGGCGGCCCCTCTAGATGAGATCTAGAGGGGGCGGCGGCCAAGGGAGGGCTTGCCCCTAAGCAAGGGGGCGCCCCACTAGGGTTTCCCCCAACCCTAGGCGCATGGGCCCAAGGGGGGAATGCACCCAGCCCTCCAGGGGCTGGTTTCCTACCCACTACGGCCCATGAGGCCCTCCGAGAGAGGTGGCCCCTACCGGTGGACCCCCGGAACCCCTCCGGTGGTCCCGGTACAATACCGATATGCCCCCGAACCTTTCCGGTGACCCTATGACAACTTCCCATATATAAATCTTCACCTCCGGACCATTCCGGAACTCGTCGTGACGTCCGGGATCTTATCCGGGACTCTGAACAACATTCGGTAATCACATACAAGTCTTCCTAATAACCCTAGCGTCACCGAACCTTAAGTGTGTAGACCCTACGGGTTCGGGAGACATGCAGACATGACCGAGACGCCTCTCCGGTCAATAATCAACAGCAGGATCTGGATACCCATGTTGGCTCCCACATACTCCTCGATGATCTCATCGGATGAACCACGATGTTGAGGATTCAATCAATCCCGTATACAATTCCCTTTGTCAATCGGTGTGTTACTTGTCTGAGACTCGATCGTCGGTATCCCAATACCTCGTTTAATCTCGTTACCGGCAAGTCACTTTAATCGTACCGTAATGCATGATCCCGTGACCAGACACTTGGTCACATTGAGCCCATTATGATGATGCATTACCGAGTGGGCCCAGAGATACCTCTCCGTCATACGGAGTGACCAATCCCAGTCTCGATTCGTGCCAACCCAACAAACACTTTCGGAGATACCCGTAGCGTACCTTTATAGTCACCCAGTTACGTTGTGACGTTTGGCACACCCAAAGCACTCCTACGGTATCCGGGAGTTGCACAATCTCATGGTCTAAGGAAATGATACTTGACACTTGGAAAAGCTCTAGCTAAACGAACTACACGATCTTTGAGCTATGCTTAGGATTGGGTCTTGTCCATCACATCATTCTCCTAATGATGTGATCCCGTTATCAATGACATCCAATGTCCATAGTCAGGAAACCATGACTATCTGTTGATCAACGAGCTAATCAACTAGAGGCTTACTAGGGACATGTTGTGGTCTATGTATTCATACGTGTATTACGATTTCCGGATAACACAGTTATAGCATGAATAACAGACTATTATCATGAACAAAGAAATATAATAATAACCATTTTATTATTGCCACTAGGGCATATTTCCAACAGTCACCCACTTGCACTAGAGTCAATATTCTGGTTACATTGTGATGAATTGAACACCCATAGCGTTCTGGTGTTGATCATGTTTTGCTCTAGGGAGAGGTTTAGTCAACGGATCTGCTACATTCAGATCCGTATGTACTTTACAAATATCTATGTCTCCATCTTGAACATTTTCACGTATGGAGTTGAAGCGACGCTTGATGTGCCTGGTCTTCTTGTGAAACCCGGGCTCCTTGGCAAGTGCAATAGCTCCAGTGTTGTCACAGAAGAGTGCGATCGGCCCCGACGCATTGGGTATGACTCCTAGGTCGGTGATGAACTCCTTCACCCATATTGCTTCATGCGCTGCCTCCAAGGCTGCCATGTACTCTGCTTCACATGTAGATCCCGCCACTATGCTTTGCTTGCAAATCGCACTACCATCGCCCCACCATTCAAAATATACACGTATCCGGTCTGTGACTTAGAGTCATCCAGATCTGTGTCGAAGCTAGCGTCGACGTAACCCTTTACGACGAGCTCTTCGTCACCTCCATAAACGAGAAACAAATCCTTAATCCTTTTCAGGTATTTTAGGATGTTCTTGAACGCTGTCCAGTGTTCCTTGCCGGGATTACTTTGGTACCTTCCTACCAAACTTACGGCAAGGTTTACATCAGGTCTGGTACACAGCATGGCATACATAATAGACCCTATGGCTGAGGCATAGGGGATGACACTCATCTCTTCTTTATCTTATGACGTGGTCGGGCATTGAGCCGAGCTCAATCTCACACCTTGCAACTGTGCAAGAACCCTTTCTTGGACTGATCCATATTGAACTTCTTCAATATCTTATCAAGGTATGTGCTTTGTGAAAGATTTATGAGGCATCTCGATCTATCCCTATAGATCTTGATGCCTAATATGTAAGCAGCTTCTCCAAGGTCCTTCATTGAAAAACACTTATTCAAGTAGGCCTTAATGCTGTCCAAAAGTTCTATATCATTTCCCATCAAAAGTATGTCATCTACATATAATATGAGAAACGCCACAGAGCTCCCACTAACTTTCTTGTAAACGCAGGCTTCTCCATAAGTCTCGCAAGATAAACCCAAATGCTTTGATCATCTCATCAAAGTGAATGTTCCAACTCCGAGATGCTTGCACCAGCCCATAAATGGATCACTGGAGCTTGCATACCTTGTTAGCATTCTCGTGGTCGACAAAACTTTCCGCTGCATCATATACAGTTCTTCCTTAAGATGGCCGTTAAGGAATGCCGTTTTGACGTCCATTTTCCATATCTCATAATCATAGTATGCGGCAATTGCTAACATGATTCGGACGGACTTCAGCCGCTACGGGAGAGAAAGTCTCATCGTAGTCAATCCCTTGAACTTGTCGATAACCCTTAGCGACAGGTCGAGCTTTATATATGGTAACATTACCATCCGCGTCCGTCTTCTTCTTAAAGATCCATTTGTTTTCTATTGCTCGCCGATCATCGGGCAAGTCTGTCAAAGTCCATACTTTGTTTTCATACATGGATCCTATCTCGGATTGCATGGCTTCAAGCCATTTATTGGAATCTAGGCCCGCCATCGCTTCTTCATAGTTCGAAGGTTCACCATTGTCTAACAACATGATTTCCAAGACAGGGTTGCCGTACCACTCTGGTGCGGAACGTGTCCTTGTGGACCTTCGAAGTTCAGTAGGAGCTTGATCCTAAGTATCTTGATCATCATCATTAACCTCCTCTCTTGTCGGTGCAGGCACCACAGGAACATCTTCCTAAGTTGCGCTACTTACCGTTTCAAGAGGCAATACTTCATCAAGCTCTACTTTCCTCCCACTTAATTCTTTCGAGAGAAACTCTTTCTCCAGAAAGGACCCGTTCTTGGCAACAAAGATCTTGCCTTCGAATCTTAAGTAGAAGGTATACCCAATGGTTTCCTTAGGGTATCCTATGAAGACACATTTTTCCGACTTGGGTTCGAGCTTTTCAGGATGGAGTTTCTTGACATAAGCATCACATCCCAAACTTTTAGAAACGACAGCTTAGGTTTCTTGCCAAACCATAATTCATACGATGTCATCTCAACGGATTTAGATGGTTCCCTATTTAAAGTGAATGTAGCTGTCTCTAGAGCGTATCCCCAAAATGATAGCGGTAAATAGGTAAGAGACATCATAGATCGCACCATATCCGATAAAGTGCGACACTGACGTTCGGACACACCGCTATTACCGAGGTGTTCTGTGGCGTCGATTGCCAGAAACGATTCCACATTTCCTTAAGTGCGTACCAAATTGCGTGACTTAGATATTCTCCCCATGATCTGATCAGAAGAACTTTATCTTTCGGTCACGTTGATTCTCTACCTCATTCTGAAATTCCTTGAACTTTTCAAAGGTCTCAGACTTGTGTTTCATCAAGTAGACATACCCATATTTACTCAAGTCCTCAATGAGAGTGAAAACATAACAATATCCTCCGCGAGCCTCAACGCTCATTGGACCGCACAAATCAGTATGTATGATTTCCAATAAGTTGGTTGCTCGCTCCATTGTTCCGGAGAACGGAGTCTTGGTCATTTTGCCCATGAGGGATGGTTCGCATGTGTCAAATGGTTCATAATCGAGAGACTCTAAAAGTCCATCAGCATGGAGCTTCTTCATGCGCTTGACACCAATGTGACCAAGGCGGCAGTGCCACAAGTATGTGGGACTATCGTTATCAACTTTACATCTTTTGGTATTCACACTATGAATATGTGTAACATCACGCTCGATATTCATTAAGAATAAACCATTGACCATCGGGGCATGACCATAAAACATATCTCTCATATAAATAGAACAACAATTATTCTCAGATTTAAATGAGTAGCCATCTCGTATTAAACGAGATCCAGATACAATGTTCATGCTCAAAGTTGGTACAGGTTTAAAACTAATCCCGTAGGTAAATTTAGAGGTAGCGTGCCGACGGCGATCACATCGACCTTGGAACCATTCCCGCGCATCGTCACCTCGTCCTTCGCCAGTATCCGCTTATTCCGCAGCTCCTGCTTTGAGTTACAAATATGAGCAACCACACCGGTATCAAATACCCAGGAGCTACTACGAGCACTGGTAAGGTACACATCAATTACATCTATATCAAATATACCTTTGGTTTTGCCGGCCTTCTTGTCCGCTAAGTACTTGGGGCAGTTCCGCTCAAAGGACCACTTCCCTTGCAATAAAAGCACTCAGTCTCAGGCTTGGGTCCATTGTTTGACTTCTTCCCGGTAACTGGCTTACCGGGCGCGGTAACTCCCTTCCCGTCCTTCTTGAAGTTCTTCTTACCCTTGCCTTTCTTGAACTTAGTGGTTCTATTCACCATCAACACTTGATGTTCCTTTTTGATCTCTACCTCCGCTGATTTCAACATTGAATATACCTCAGGAATGGTCTTTTCCATCCCCTGCATATTGAAGTTCATCACAAAGCTCTTGTAGCTCGGTGGAAGCGACTGAAGGATTCTGACAATGACCGCGTCATCCGAGATATTAACTCCCAGCTGAGTCAAGCGGTTGTGCAACCCATACATCTTGAGTATGTGCCTACTGACAGTACTATTTTCCTCCATCTTACAGCTAAAGAACTTGTCGGAGACTTCATATCTCTCGACCCGAGCATGAGCTTGGAAAACCATTTTCAGCTCTTCGAACATATAATATGCTCCATGTTGCTCAAAACGCTTTTGGAGCCCCGGTTCTAAGCTGTAAAGCATGCTGCACTGAACGAGGGAGTAATCATCAGCACGAGACTGCCAAGCGTTCATAACGTCTTGGTTCTCTGGGATTGGTGCTTCACCTAGCGGTGCTTCTAGGACATAATCTTTCTTGGCAGCTATGAGGATGATCCTTAGGTTCCGGACCCAGTCCGTATAGTTGCTGCCATCATCTTTTAGCTTGGTTTTCTCTAGGAACGCGTTGAAGTTGAGGGTAACATGGGCCATTTGATCTACAAGACATATTGTAAAGATTTTAGACTAAGTTCATGATAATTAAGTTCATCTAATCAAATTATTTAATGAACTCCCACTCAGATTAGACATCCTCTAGTCATCTAAGTGAAACATGATTCGAGTCAACTAGGCCGTGTCCGATCATCACGTGAGACCGACTAGTCGACGCCGGTGAACATCTCCATGTTGATCGTATCTTCTATACGACTCATGCTCGACCTTTCGGTCTTACGTGTTCCGAGGCCATGTCCGTACATGCTAGGCTCGTCAAGTCAACCTAAGTGTATTGCGTGTAAATCTGGCTTACACCCGTTGTATTCGAACGTTAGGATCTATCACAACCGATCATCACGTGGTGCTTCGAAACAACGAACCTTCGCAATGGTGCACAGTTAGGGGGAACACTTTCTTGAAATTATTGTGAGGGATCATCTTATTTACTACCGTCATTCTAAGTAAACAAGATGCAAAAACATGATAAACATCACATGCAATCAAATAGTAGTGACATGATATGGCCAATATCATATAGCTCCTTTGATCTCCATCTTCGGGGCTCCATGATCATCTTTGTCACCGGCATGACACCATGATCTCCATCATCGTGTCTCCATGAAGTTGCTCGCCAACTATTACTTCTACTACTATAGCTAACGGTTTAGCAATAAAGTAAAGTAATTACATGGCGTTGAATCAATGACACGCAGGTCATACAATAATTAAGACAACTCCTATGGCTCCTGCCGGTTGTCATACTCATTGACATGCAAGTCGTGATTCCAATTACAAGAACATGATCTCATACATCACATATATCATTCATCATTCATCACAACTTTTGGCCATATCACATCACAAAGCAATTGCTGCAAAAACAAGTTAGATGTCCTCTAATTGTTGTTGCATCTTTACGTGGCTGCAATAGGGTTCTAGCAAGAACGCTTTTCTTACCTCTGAAAAAGCCACAACGTGATTTGTCAACTTCTATTTACCCTTCATAAGGACCCTTTTCATCGAATCCGCTCCAACTAAAGTGGGAGAGACAGACACCATGAGCCACCTTATGCAACTAGTGCATGTCGATCGGTGGAACCTGTCTCACGTAAGCATACGTGTAAGGTCGGTCCGGGCCGCTTCATCCCACAATACCGCTGAAGCAAAATAAGACTAGTAGTGGCAAGAAAGTTGACAACATCTACACCCACAACAGATTTGTGTTCTACTCGTGCAAATAGAACTACACATAGACCTAGCTCATGATGCCACTGTTGGGGAACGTTGCAGAAAATAAAAAATTTCTACGCTTTCACCAAGATTAATCTATGAGTTCATATAGCAACGAGAGAAAGGAGTGCATCTACATACCCTTGTAGATCGCGAGCAGAAGCATTCAAGAGAACGGGGTTGAGGGAGTCGTACTCGACGTGATCCAAATCACCGATGATCCTTGTGCTGAACGGACAGCACCTCCGCGTTCAACACACGAACGGAGCGGAGACGTCTCCCGCGCCTTGATCTAGAAAGGTGGAGGGAGAGGTTGAGGAAGAGAGCTCCAGCAGCAGCACGACGGCGTGGTGGTGGTGGAGAGGCAAGATTCTCGGCAGGCTTCGCCAAGCTCTTAACGGAGGAGGAGAGGTGTTGGGGAGGGAGGATGCGCCTTGGATGTTGTGTGCAGCCCTCCCCTCTCCCCTCTATTTATAGGGGAAGGGGAAGGGCGCCGGCCCCCTCTAGATGAGATCTAGAGGGGGGGCGGCCAAGGGGAGGGGGCTTGCCCCCCAAGCAAGGGGGGCGCCCCACTAGGGTTTCCCCCCAAACCCTAGGCGCATGGGCCCAAGGGGGGATGCGCCCAGCCCTCCAGGGGCTGGTTCCCTGCCCACTACGGCCCATGAGGCCCTCCGAGAGAGGTGGCCTCCTCGGTGGACCTCGAACCCCTCCGGTGGCCCCGGTACAATACCGATATGCCCCCGAACCTTTCCGGTGACCCTATGACAACTTCCCATATATAAATCTTCACCTCCGGACCATTCCGGAACTCCTCGTGACATCCGGGATCTTATCCGGGACTCCGAACAACATTCGGTAATCACATACAAGTCTTCCTAATAACCCTAGCGTCACCGAACCTTATGTGTAGACCCTACGGGTTCGGGAGACATGCAGACATGACCGAGACGCCTCTCCAGTCAATAACCAACAGCGGGATCTGGATACCCATGTTGGCTCCCACATACTCCTCGATGATCTCATCGGATGAACCACGATGTCGAGGATTCAATCAATCCCATATACAATTCCCTTTGTCAATTGGTACGTTACTTGTCCGAGACTCGATCATCGGTATCCCAATACCTCGTTTAATCTCGTTACTGGCAAGTCACTTTACTCGTACTGTAATGCATGATCCCGTGACCAGGCACTTGGTCACATTGAGCTCATTATGATGATGCATTACCGAGTGGGCCCAGAGATACCTCTCCGTCATACGGAGTGACAAATCCGATCTCGATTCGTACCAACCCAACAAACACTTTCGGAGATACCCGTAGTGTACCTTTATAGTCACCCAGTTACGCCAGACGTTTGGCACAACCAAAGCACTCCTACGGTATCCAGGAGTTGCACAATCTCATGGTCTAAGGAAATGATACTTGACACTTGGAAAAGCTCTAGCTAAACGAACTACACGAGCTTTGAGCTATGCTTAGGATTGGGTCTTGTCCATCACATCATTCTCCTAATGATGTGATCCCGTTATCAATGACATCCAATGTCCATAGTCAGGAAACCGTGGCTATTTGTTGATCAACGAGCTAGTCAACTAGAGGCTTACTAGGGACATGTTGTGGTCTATGTATTCACACGTGTATTACGATTTCCGGATAACCCAGTTATAGAATGAATAACATACTATTATCATGAACAAAGAAATATAATAATAACCATTTTATTATGTCCTCTAGGGCATATATCCAACAAGAGGTGCGCCATTAGTAATCTTTTTTTATAGCAATGGCGCACTCCCTAGCCGTGCGCCATTAGTATTTTTTTAGGATTTTTTGTTGCCTAGCGAAGGGCCGGCAGCGGCGTCTTGAACCCTAGGTCTCGCTTGGGGGGGGGGGATGGAGGGGGTGGGTGGTGTCACGACCGGATTTTCAATAAAAATATTTATTGAACAACCGACCTATGAAGTCCAATATGAGGAAAATCCTTCATACCGTAGATAAAACTTTGATACAATAAGCCAGTAGCATTACAATATTACAGTGGGTCGGATCAAGATGCCCAACCAATTATTACAAACACGCTGATAATTATACATAGTGGCGGATATGACTCAAAGGTGTGGGGTGGAAATACTCTTGACTCGAGATATGAGTGGTTGGCGGAATAACACAGCGGGTGGTTAATAAGTCTACTTCAATCGGGCGGCTCATCAAGCGCCGAGGTGAGGCTCGATGAATTTATTTGGGTAGCGGAAGCGGATATATCACAATGACTAATCCAGGGTCGCACGAGACCGATCGGGATTCCTCTAGGCGCCGGACTCGCTATCAATTCTTCATCCATGAGATCGCTTTCGTCGTCCGCCAAATCAACAAGCCAGGTGAGTACTTTGAAAGTACTCGCAAGACAGTTCGGACAAAAGATATAACAAATGAATGCATGAATGAGTCATGATTAATTTTAACAATGCTCAAATAAATCAGTATAGCAAAAATAAATAAGAAGGGAACCGGCGGTAGTCCGCTCGAAAACCCAAAGAAGGATAAACTCAAAACCGATCGAGTGTCTGAAGTGACGCCTCGAAGGGTGAAAATAAGTAAAACATGCCACAGTCGGGCGTCTGGGCGACACCTCATAAAGGGCTTATATTGAAATAAAAATACATGCGTGCTGCAGTCGGACGTCGGAGCGACATCACAGAAAGGGCTTATAATAAAAGTAAATAATAACGATGCCGCAATCGGACGCCCGAGCGACATCACGTAAAGGGCTTATAATGAAAATATATAACAACAATGCATGATCGGACGTCCCGAGCGACATCGCAGAAAGGGCTTATAATGAAAATAAATAACAACAATGCCGCGATGACGTCGAGCGACATCACAGAAAGGGCTTATAATAAAATTAAATAACAACATTGCCGCAGTCGGACGTCTGAGCGACATCGCAGAAAGGGCTTATAATTCATTATTCATAACTGACAAGATATAGTGCTCACGGAAAATATTGATCACAAGACAATAAGCGGGTTAGTCCGTTCACGTGAAAGTAAACATTTAATACTCAAATGGTTCTCAGGAGTTTCGCCACTTTGAGACTGACACTTGACAAGATGAGATGATCACGGTACTTGGACATGAATAAGATGAATTCAAGAATTTTGACTCTGCAGAGTTTGTACCAGAATTGTCCACAGCCAACGGATTTCCATAGTCACGAAGGACTAGTTCCGTTTATGGTATTTCAGAGGAAACACAACTAGCTAGTACACACCCATCATACCTCATGTTGCCAGGAATCACCCTAGACAGCGTTTAAGAAAAACTTTGAGACGGGGAGATCACAATCTCGAATAGCATGGGATCAGATTTATATATCTGGCGCTCTAAGGGGTGCCCCTCTCGGTCCCAACCGAAACACCCATGCCCCTGACCGGATGAAAGGCTTTAATCCAGGGCCATGGAACCTTCATCCCGCCTCTCGATTTGGTGTGTACCAGGAAGTGGTTTGCAACCTACTAGGCCGTATCCCTTGCGGGAAACAGGTGGTAGTACGGAAAGGAAGACGGACGGGAATCTGACTGATTTATGTTGACACTGGGTCAACGATATGGCGTAAGCCTGGCATGGTACAACACTGCCATCTTACCCATACTCATGCCAACTCATGGCCATGCAACAAGTTTCCAAAGAACTCATGGATTTACCGAGCTCATTTGCCTCAATGCTCACGAGATAAACTATCATCGAAAATGCTCATGAACGTGCCATGATACAAAAATAATGCAAACATGCCCAGACACTCATCATATCAAAAGTTCAAACTTTGCTTGCCTGGTTCGGAGTAGTCGGGGTCTAGCTCGGCGAAGTTTGCGGTTCCGTCACCTCCTTCGGTATCTACGGTAAACAAAAATACACGCGCTAACGTAAATACCGTGGGGTACAGAAAGTTGATCCAATTTTTTTTTCAAATAAATATGATAAAAACCTAGACAAAAATTTGAAGAGGACAGAAAAAGAATCACTCAAAAATTCCTTTACATTAAAAAAGTTATAAGGGTTTTAGCCCAAGGACCCATCTGTAATGAAACGAGAAAACTCTGTGGGGCTTTGCAGAAAAATCCAGAAAACGGTTCAGAGTGGAAGCGTATTTGCCAAAGCACGCTTTCGTAAAACGATTCAAAAAGGAGAGGCCGACGGGCGGGTCCCACCCGTCAGGTTTGAAATTTCAAACGAGGGAGTCGGGCTCGGCGCCCAGAGTCATGGTGGTCGCCCGGCGATCCACGGCGAGGTGGAGATCGGAGAGTACCTCCGTGTTCGTGGCGCCATTCCGTTTGTGGGAGGTGGTGGTGGTCACCGGCGAGTACCATGTCGGCGGCGACGCTTGCTCCGGCGGACGGCGATTCGGGTGGTCATGGATCTCGCCGGGGAGAGCTGCGGAGGTGGAATTGAGGAGGGGGTTAGACTCGTGATAGCATGAAAGGGTATCCGACGGGGTTAGGGCGCCGGAGATGACCTCACTGGCGTGAATCGCGGTGGAGTTCGAGGCAGAAGGAAGCGGCCGGAGTCAAGGAAGAAGAGCTCCTCGTGGCCCTTCCAGGGGCTTGGCGAGGTTTGGGGAGGTAGTGGAGGTGTGCGGGGGCGAGAGCAAGCTCGGGGTGCTATATATAGCCAGCCCGAGGCGGTTGCCGAGAACGGGGTTCTCCGGCGAGGTGATTACGGCTGCGCTGTGGTTGCACGGTCGGCTTAGGAGCTTGAGCATCGACTAGACGAAGAACTGGTGCCATCCCCGTGTCCAACTCAGCAAGGTGGGCGCGGTTACGGCTGTCCTCGACGGAACGGCCAGACGCCCGCCGGGCGGCAGAGAGCGCTTCTGCGCATGCCAGGACACGATGACGGTGCTGCATGCGTGCGCTGGCAAGGAAATGGCCACGTGGAGCCACCAGGGGGTTTGGGCGGCGCCGAACGGCGTTATGCCGCCGTTCTGCTCCCTGTCGGCCGCTACGGTGGTTCGGCCACCGCAAGACACGTCGGCGCAGGCGGGCCAAGGTGCCACCGATGCTAGGAACGCGCCAAGCACGTGTGTGAGGCTCCGGACAAGCAAACTAGGTCGCGAGCAACGTGCCAAGTGCACTGTGAATATGTGACTGAAACTCTGACGGAGATCGACACTAAACTCTGAATTTAACTGAAGATGAGCAGAAACAGTGCACGCAAGGTGTTCGGAAGAATGATTTAGGCATGTAGGGAGTTTTCCTTGAGCTGGTTTTTGGTGGAGGGGCCTCTCATTGCATCTAGAGGCTGCCTGAATATTTGTGGAATTTTTGGAGTTTCACCAAATTTGGCAAATCTGGTCCAAACTTACAGAGACTATAATTTGAAATTTTTGGACAGAAGAGGAGTGGATATTGATTGATCTAGGTTGTGGGTACCAAGGACCATCCAAGGGAGTTGGTTTGAGGTCAAAACTCAAATGCATTTAGGTACTTGCTTTGCAAATCACCTAGGCTCAATATAATAGACAGAAAAGATTTGGGAGAGGAAATAATTGAAATAAAATTCAGACAATGGTTGAGCTTGTTGGGACAGAATGTTTGGATTGCCCAAAGTGGAAGGAGAGATTTTTGGGAAGGTTTTACCATGTGGTGCATGGAAGAATCATGAATGGTTTCAAATATGGGAGAGGATGAAAAACTCCTAGAGTTTCCTTTTGAAAGAAAATAAACTCCAAATATTTTTCTTGGAATTTTGAGAAGAGGGCAATCAGAAGAAAATTTAAAACCAAACACTAGAGTTGAAGGAGATGCAAAAATAAAATATTTGCTAAAGGGAAAAAGCTTTGAGAGAGATTTTTTGGAAGGGTTTTGGAGACCTCCTTCAAATCCAACAAAATTTTGAAGAAAACCAAAGGAAAATTTTTGGAGTGTCACAACACCTACCCCCTTAGGAAAAATCTCGTCCCCGAGATTCCAGTTGATCCTCAAATAATTTTGGGTGCTCTGTTCGAAGGAAATCCTCTCTTTCCCAAGTGGCTTCACTTTCGGTGTGGTTACTCCAATCGAACTTTGAAGATCTTGGTGGTTTTCTGTCGGGTTCTCCTTTCTGACTCTTCCAAGATTTTTATCGGATGCTCCCGATATGTAAGGTCTGGTTGCACGTCAATGTTTTTATGGGGTACTTGTTTCTCTGGGTTGCTTACGCACTTCCTCAATTGGGAGACGTGAAATACGTCGTGGATGTCGGATAATTCTTCGGGTAAGTCTAACTGGTAGGCCACCATGCCTCTTCGTGCTACTATGCAGAATGGTCCGATGAATCTTGGTGCTAGCTTCCCTTTAATCTTGAATCGGTGCAGGCCTCTCATGGGTGATACTCGTAGGTACACAAGTTCACCGGGTTCAAAATGGACTCCACGATGCTTCTGATCGTAATAACTCTTTTGTCGACTTTGGGCTGTCTTGAGTCGGTCCTTAATTACCTTGACTTTATCTTCAGTCTCTTTGAGTAGGTGCGAATTGAAGATATGACTGTCTCGGTTTCCAACCAATTTAGCGGGTACGACACCTTCGTCTGCAGAGCTTCAAATGGTGCCATTTGCAGGCTGGATCGATAGCCGTTGTTATATGCAAATTCTGCGATGGTAAGCTCTCCTCCCAACTGGTCCCATAGGTGAGGACACATGCTCTCAAAGCATATCTTCTAGAATCTGGTTTACTCGCTCAGTCGCCCATCTGTCGGGGATGGTATGCGGTCTTGAATGCCACCGAGTCCCAGAGCTTGTTGTAAGTGATCCCAAAACCGGGAGGCAATTGAGTGCCTCTGTCCGAGATTATTTTCTTTGGGACTCCATGTAGGCAAACGATACGGGAGAGGTAGAGCCTAGCAAGCTTCTGAGTGGTGTGTGTTGTCTTCACGGGGATGAAGTGAGCTACTTTAGTCAGTCTATCTGTGATTACCCATATGGCATCATGTCCGTGTCGCGACCGAGGTAGTCCAACAATAAAATCCATTCCAATTTCGTCCCATTTCCACTCGGGTATCTTATTCGGTTGCAATAGCCCGGCCGGTTTCTTGTGCTCGGCCTTGATGCGTTGACAAGAGTCACAACATGCAATAAACGTGGCTATGTCTCTTTTTATACCATGCCACCAAAATGTTTCCTGAAGATCTTTGTACATTTTTGTACCTCCAGGATGGATTGAATATGGAGAGGTGTGGCCTTCAGCCAGGATTTGCTGTTTAAGGTCATGGATATTTGGTACGCAAAGCCTATTCCTGTACCACAATATTCCTTGCTCATCAATAATGAATTCCGAGGCCTTGCCCAACTTCATCTTCCGTTTTATGCCTTCAATGCTGGGGTGTCCACGTTGAGCCTCTTTAACCTTCTCTATCAGGGTAGGCTGTACTTCTAAGTTTGACACACTGCCTTTGGTGACCACAATCAGGTTGAGCTTTGCGAATTCCTGCTGGAATTCAGGTCTTAAGTCTGGCATGCCGTTGTTGGGAAACGTAGTAATTTCAAAAAATTTCCTACGATCACGCAAGACCATGGTGATGGCATAGCAACGAGAGGGAAGAGTGTCCGTCCACGTACCCTCGTAGACCGAAAGCGGAAGCGTTATAACAACGCTGTTGATGTAGTCGCACGCCTTCACGATCCGACCGATCCAAGCACCGAACGACGGCACCTCCGAAGTTCTCGCACACGCTCAGCTCGATGACGATCCCGGACTCCGATCCAGCAAAGTGTCGATGAGTTCCGGCCAAGACGACGGGCGTGATGACGATGTTGATGCTCCACTGACGCAGGGCTTCGCCTAAGCACCGCGACGATATGACTTCTCCGGCGCAGGCTTCGCCTAAGCTCTACGACAATATGACCGAAGTGGAATATGGTGGAAGGGGCACCGCACACGGCTAAGGAAAGATCCGTAGATCAACTTGTGTGTATTGGGGTGCCCTGCCCTGTGATATAAAGGAGACAAGGGGGAGGTGGCCGGCCCTAGAGGAGGCGCACCAAGGAGGAGTCCTACTCCCACCGGGAGTAGGACTCCCCCCCCCCCGTCTCCGAGTTGGAGGAGGATTGGGGAGGGGGGAATGGGGCAGGGGCGCCGCCCCCCCACACCTTGTCCGAATCGGACTGGAAGGGGGGGGGGGGCGCGCAGCCCACCTGGCTGGCCCTTCTCCTTCTCCCTCAAGGCCCATGAGGGCCCATATACCCCCGGGGTTCCGTAGAACCCCGGTGTTCCTAGAACATCCTGCTTTCACTGAACCATTCAAGTCCAAACATAGGCTTCCAATATATCAATCTTTATGTCTCGACCATTTCGAGACTCCTCGTCATGTCCGTGATCACATCCGGGACTTTGAACAACCTTCGGTGCATCAATACTTATAAACTCATTATGAACTGTCATCGAAACGTTAAGCGTGCGGACCCTACGGGTTCGAGAACTATGTAGACATGACCTAGAACCATTCTCGGTCAATAACCAATAGCGGAACCTGGATGCCCATATTGGTTCCTACATATTCTACGAAGATCTTTATCGGTCAAACCGCATAACGACATACGTTGTTCCCTTTGTCATCGGTATGTTACTTACCCGAGATTCGATCGTCGGTATCCAATACCTAGTTCAATCTCGTTACCGGTAAGTCTCTTTACTCGTTACGTAATACATCATCTCACAACTAACTCATTAGTTGTAATGCTTGCAAGGATTAAGAGATGTTCATTACCGAGAAGTCATGTAGATAACTCTCCGACACTCGGAGTGACAAAACCTAATCTCGAAATACGCCAACCCAACAAGTACTTTTGGAGACACCTGTAGTACTCCTTTATAATCACCCGATTACGTTGTGACGCTTTGGTAGTACCCAAAGTGTTCCTCCGTAAACGGGAGTTGCATAATCTCATAGTTATAGGAACATGTATGGGTCATGAAGAAAGCATTAACATACTAAACGATCAAGTGTTAAGCTAACGGAATGGGTCATGTCAATCAGATCATTCTACTAATGATGTGACATTGTTAATCAAATAACAACTCCTTGTTCATGGTTAGGAAACATAACCATCTTTGATTAACAAGCTAGTCAAGTAGAGGCATACTAGTGACATACTGTTTGTCTATATATTCACACATGTATTATGTTTCCGGTTAATACAATTCTAGCATGAATAATAAACATTTATCATGATATAAGGAAATAAATAATAACTTTATTATTGCCTCTAGGGCATATTTCCTTCAGCCGTCGTTGTCTGGACTGGGGTTCCGACTCAGAGCATCTGCTACAACATTTGCCTTGCCCGGGTGGTAGTGGATCCCAACATCATAATCCTTTACTTATTCCAACCAGCGTCGCTGCCGTAAATTTAGTTCTGGTTGTGTGAAAATATACTTGAGGCTTTTGTGGTCCGTGTATATTTCACAACGATTACCAAGTAAAAAGTGTCTCCATTCCTTGAGTGCATGAATAACTGCTGCTAATTCCAGGTCATGGGTAGGGTAATTTTCCTCATGCTTGTGAAGCTGTGCGGAAACATATGCGATAACCTTGCCTTCTTGCATTAATACGCACCCGAGGCCCTTTTCGAGATGCGTCACAAAATACCTCAAAATTTTTGTGTATATCCGGCACAATTAATCGGTGTCGTCAGTCTCCTCTTTAGTTCTTGGAAACTTTTCTCGCAGGCTTCCGTCCATTCAAACTTCCTGTCTTTCTTGAGTAGTTGCGTCATTGGCTTTGCTATGGTGGAGAATCCTTCAATAAATCTCCGGTAGTATCCTGCCATTCCCAAGAAACTTCGTACGTCTGTCACGCTGGCTGGTGGCTTCCAGCTCAGTACGGCCTTGACCTTTTCCGGGTCTACGGCGATACCTTCTTGGGTCAAGACGCGGGCCCGTAAAACCTACTTGCTTTAGCCAAAATTCACACTTGCTGAATTTAGCGCATAACCGATGTGTCCCGAGTTCTCCTAGTACAATCCGGAGATGTTCAGTGCTCTTCCGGTGTGTTTTGGAGTATACCGTAATATCATCGATAAATACCACAACAAACTTATCCATAAACTTCATGAATACTTTGTTCATGAGGTGAACAAAATATGCGGGGGTGTTTGTTAGTCCGAATGGCATTACGGTGAACTCATACAATCCAGATCCGGAGGTGAAAGCGGTCTTGGGAATATCTTCGGTTCGCACTTTCGCTTGATGGTATCCCGATCTCAAGTCAATCTTTGAGAACACCTTGGCCTTAGCGAGTTGATCGAATAAATCATTTATTCGTGGCATCGGATATTTGTTCTTGATTGTGACCATGTTTAGCGCCGATAGTCTATGCACAATCTCAGTGTTCCATCCTTCTTTTTGGCAAACAAAATTGGTGAACCCCAAGGTGAGGAACTGGCTCGTATGTACCCTTTTCCCAATAATTCCTTTATTTGCTTCTTCAGTTCTACCAATTCGGATGGTGCCATTGTGTATGGTTTCTTGTATATGGGAGCGATTCTGGGTGCTAGCTCAATGCTGAATTCTATCTCTCGATCTGGTGGCATGCCTGGTAGTTTTTCGGGAAACACATCTGGAAATTCACACACTACTGGAACCTTGCTCAATTCAGAAATATCCACCTTATTCACTCTCGGTTGCCGGATATTTTTCTTTCCTTGGCTGAAACCTTTATGGCCTTCCCGTGGTGATGGGTGAGAATTATGGTCCTGTTGAAGCAGTCAATAAAACCTTTGTTGGTAGTTAACCAATCCATCCCTAAGATGACATCCAGTCCTTTATTTTCCAACATGATAAGATTTGCGTGAAACTTGAACCCTTCAAACTCGATAACCACACCCTGGCAATAATTTCGGGTAACTTGCTTAATTCTGTGGGACTTGACGATCATAGATTTTCCCAAGGGAAGCATCGAAAAATTATTACGCAAAGCAAAACTTTTCAAACGAATGAGTGAGAAGCTCCAGAATCAAACAAAACCATGGCAGGTATTGTGTTGATGTGAAACGCATCGAGTCACGATATCCGGGGCATTTTGTGCTTCATCTTTGGTCACGTGGTTCAGATGACCCTTCCTGTGGTTGTTATTTGGGTTGAAATTGTTGCGCTTCGGTGCCGAATTATTGCTTCCGTTGTTCGGCTTTGGGGTCGAGTTCCTTGGCTTGGGGCACTGCTTGGCATAGTGCCCTTCTTCTCCACAAGCGTAACAGGTAACGCTTGGGCGATATGTGAACTCCTTGTCCTTGCGTGGAAATTCTTGATTGGGCGAGAGACACTTGTCGTGGGTTTGGGTGTCCAGTTTTTCTGAACATCTGTCTTGCTGCGGTGGTTGTGGGTGTGTTTAGTCTGGTCCCTCTTCCGCTATGGAAATCTTCTAAGCTGCGTCTCTCATTTTCCAAGGTAATGGCCTTATCCACCAGCCGCCTTAAAATCTGGAAATGTGTACGACCAATTGGCATTTAAGTGCGGGCGTCAGACCGTCTAGGAATTTCTCCATCTTTTTATTTTCTGACATACGCTCCTCGTTGGCGTAGCGAGACAGCAGGGTAAACTGACTGTTGTATTCTGACACTGTCATTGTCCTTTGCTTGAGGTCATCAAATTCTCTCTTTTTGATCTTCATAAGACTCTTAGGAATATGTGCCCCATGAAAACCTTCTTTAAATTCCTCCCATGATATATTATTTTCGTTGGGGTGCATGTGTAGGAAATTTTCCCACCACGATGCGGCTGCTCCAATGGATAGTGCGGAGCGTAAAGCACTTTCTCAAGATCTGAACACTGGGCAATGATTAATTTTCTCTCCATGTCTCGAAGCCAGTCCTCGGCTTCAAGAGGTTTGTCAGTGTGAGAAAATGTTTGGGGACGTGTCTTATGTAGCTCAGATAATTTTGATTGCTGCTGATACTGTCCACGGTGATTTCCCATATTGATGACTTGGTTCAGTATTTCCTGATGTTGCTGCTGACTTTGTTCATAAAGACGGCACATTTGGGAAAGTGTCGTTTCACTGTCCTGCTGACTTGTCTGTCCCTGTGTGAAATTGTTGCCTAGGGGTGTGCCATAATTTTCCTCTGTCGGAGTTGGCATGTAGCGCGTCCAAGGACGAGACATAGTTCACTCTGGGGATATATTTGAAACACTCATAAGAAAATAAATTGAGCCGCAAAAATCAATAAATTCAAGAAGATGCAAAAAGTTGCAAATGCTCCAAGATTTTTCAAGAGAAAATACGTTTGCGCACGGAGAAGGACTGTTCATTACATATCTTACACGCAAGCAGTAATTATACAATACGTCACTCAGGATATGCGTACATAAATCCTGACATGTTATTTAGTCTAGTGCACTTCTCCAGATCCTACATGATGCGCAAACAAACTACTTCTCACAGCCTATTTACATATAAACATATCAAACAAGTCGGTACATCGCAAGGCGGCTAAGCGTACTTAGTCGGAGATGGTAAGGATTTCCCTTGGCCTGCCAAGGGTGAGGTGTAGAGAGGCTGGGGACTCAACCTCCTCTTCGGAGATAGGCTCCAGACGCGAGGCGCTGCGCGAAGTTGGTGGAGCAGGTGCCCTGTGCGGGACAACTCGAATCTGAGCGGGCACGAGGGGTGGTGCAGAACGAACCGGAGTAGGCGCAATGACGTGGTTGAACTCCTCCGTGGTAGGCAGGCGACGAGTAGCGGTGCGAGCAGCAGGAGCAAACGATGCTGATGACGAGACGAAAGTCAGTGGCGGTGCGGCGCGCAGGAGCTCCCTCCTGTTGGCGGCACAGCCATGGACTGAGTCCATGCGGGCAGCTACAAAGTCGTCCACCAGTTTGTCGAAGGCTTCCTCCAAAGCCCGGAGATACTGGCGAGCATCTCAAAGCTTCGTCCCGCTTCTCCTCCGGGGCAAGAGAACGCGTAGTGGCAGGTGTATGGCACGTGACATGGCAAGTAGCGGTAGCGACGAAGTCTTCATCGAAGGAAGGATATCCTCGAGACGAGCTATCGCCTCACGGGCTGCCATCTGCAGTGCATGCTTCTCTCAGGGCATGGCTCTCCCCAGAACCGTAGCGCCAACTCGTCCTCTCTTGAATTCCACCGCTGCTTGGTGCATGGTCAGACGGTCGTTGACCTTGTGCCGAGAGAGAGAGAAGATCTGGCGCACATCTCGCCCCATCGCGACTTGGACGACGAAGGAGAGAAGCTTGACGAACCCATCGGGCATGTTGGCGAACATCTACGACTCGCAGTCGTTGCCAGCCATCTACAAAAGTAGGCAAAAGTCCTGAGTAGTCAAATCATAAATTTATGTTGACTGTCAGAAATTGTCTACATTTGTGAAAAAAATAAAATAGCTCTATTATGCTAATAACCGATTAGCGATCGCACCTAGTGGCTTCCTACAGTCAGCTTGTCACGACCGGATTTTCAATAAAAATATTTATTGAACAACCGA
This sequence comes from Aegilops bicornis, assembly GCA_021605145.1. NCBI lineage: Eukaryota > Viridiplantae > Streptophyta > Magnoliopsida > Poales > Poaceae > Aegilops > Aegilops bicornis. The sequence continues at coordinate 98,852,649 of CM038675.1, forward strand.
CCTATGAAGTCCAATATGAGGAAAATCCTTCATACCGGTAGACAAAACTTTGATACAATAAGCCAGTAGCATTACAATATTACAGGGTCGGATGAAGATGCCCAACCAATTATTACAAACACGCCGATAATTATACATAGTGGCGGATATGACTCAAAGGTGTGGGGTGGAAATACTACAGACACGAGATATGAGTGGTTGGCGGAATAACACAACCGGGTGGTTAATAAGTCTCATCGCACTAGCGGCTCATCGAAAGGCCGAGGTGAGGCTCGATGAATTTATTTGGGTAGCGGAAGCGGATATATCACAATGACTAATCTAGGGGTCGCACGAGACTGACTGGGATTCCTCTAGGCGTCGGACTCGCTATCGAATTCTTCATCCATGAGATCGCTTTCACAAGATTCCGCCAAATCAACAAGCCGGTGAGTACTTTGAAAGTACTCGCAAGACAGTTCGGACAAAAGATATAACAAATGAATGCATGAATGAGTCATGATTAATTTTAACAATGCTCAAATAAATCAGTATAGCAAAAATAAATAAGAAGGGAATCGGCGGTAGTCCGCTCGAAAACCCAAAGAAGGATAAACTCAAAACCGATCGAGTGTCTGAAGTGACGCCTCGAAGGGTGAAAATAAGTAAAACATGCCACAGTCGGGCGTCTGGGCGACACCTCATAAAGGGCTTATATTGAAATAAAAATACATGCGTGCCGCAGTCGGACGTTGGAGCGACATCACAGAAAGGGCTTATAATAAAAGTAAATAATAATGATGCCGCAGTCGGACGCTTGAGCGACATCACAGAAAGGGCTTATAATGAAAATATATAACAACAATGCCGCAGTCGGACGTCTGAGCGACATCGCAGAAAGGGCTTATAATGAAAATAAATAACAACAATGTCAGCAATGGACGTCCGAGCGACATCACGTAAAGGGCTTATAATAAAATTAAATAACAACATTGCCGCATGATCGGACGCCCGAGCGACATCGCAGAAAGGGCTTATAATTCATTATTCATAACTGACAAGATATAGTGCTCACGGAAAATATTGATCACAAGACAATAAGCGGGTTAGTCCGTTCACAGGAAAGTAAACATTTAATACTCAAATGGTACTCAGGAGTTTCTGTCACTGAGACTGACACTTGACAAGATGAGATGATCACGGTACTTGGACATGAATAAGATGAATTCAAGAATTTTGACTCTGCAGAGTTTGTACCAGAATTGTCCACAGCCAACGGATTTCCATAGTCACGAAGGACTAGTTCCGTTTACGGTATTTCAGAGGAAACACAACTAGCTAGTACACACCCATCATACCTCACGTTGCCAGGAATCACCCTAGACAGCGTTTAAGAAAAACTTTGAGACGGGAGATCACAATCTCGAATAGCATGGGATCAAATTTATATCTGGCAGCTCTAAGGGGTGCCCCCTCTCGGTCCCAACCGGAAACACCCATGCCCCCGACCGGATGAAAGGCTTTAATCCAGGCCATGGAACCTTCATCCCGGCCTCTCGATTTGGTGTGTACTAGGAAGTGGTTTGCAACCCATTAGGGTCGTATCCCTTGCGGGAAACAGGTGGTAGTACGGAAGGGAAGACGGACGGGAATCTGACCGATTTATGTTGACGCTGGGTCAACGATATGGCATAAGCCTGGCATGCTGCAACACTGCCATCTTACCCATACTCATGCCAACTCATGGCCATGCAACAAGTTTCCAGCAACTCACGGATTTACCGAGCTCATTTGCATCAATGCTCACGAGATAAACTATCATCAAAATGCTCATGAACGTGCCATGAAACAAAAATAATGCAAACATGCCCAGACACTCATCATATCAAAAGTTCAAACTTTGCTTGCCTGGTTCGGAGTAGTCGGGGTCTAGCTCGGCGAAGTTTGCGGTTCCATCACTTCCTTCGGTATCTACGGTAAACAAAAATACACGCGCTAACGTAAATACCGTGGGGTACAGAAAGTTGATCCAATTTTTTTTCAAATAAACATGATAAAAAACTAGACAAAAATTTGAAGAGGGCAGAAAAAGAATCACTCAAAAATTCCTTTCTGTTAAGAAGTTATAAGGGTTTTAGCCCAAGGACCCATCTGTAATGAAACAGAAAACTTCCAGGGGGCTTTGCAGAAAAATCCAGAAAAACGGTTCAGAGTGGAAGCGTATTTGCCAAAGTACGCTTTCAGAAAACGATTCAAAAAAAAGAGAGGCTGACGGGCGGGTCCCACCCGTCAGGTTTGAAATTTCAAACGAGGGAGTCGTGGCTCGTCGGCGCCGAGAGTCATGGGTGGTCGCCGGCGATCCACGGCGAGGTGGAGATCGGAGAGTACCTCCGTGTTCGTGGCGCCATTCCGTGTCTGTGGGAGGTGGTGGTGGTCACCGGCGAGTACCACGTCGTGGCGGGCGACGCTTGTTCGTGACGGCGATTCGGGTGGTCGTGGATCTCGCCGGTGAGAGCTGCGGAGGTGGAATTGAGGTGGGGGTTAGACTCGTGATAGCATGAAAGGGTATCTGACGGGGTTAGGGCGCCGGAGATGACCTCACCGGCGTGAATCGCGGTGGAGGCCGAGGCGGAAGGAAGCGGCCGGAGTCGAGGAAGAAGAGCTCCTCGTGGCCCTTCCAGGGGCTTGGCGAGGTTTGGGGGAGGTAGTGGAGGTGTGCGGGGGCGAGAGCAAGCTCGGGGTGCTATATATAGCCAGCCCGAGGCGGTTGCCGAGAACGGGGTTCTCCGGCGAGGTGATTACGGCGGCGCTGTGGTTGCATGGTCGGGTTAGGAGCTTGAGCATCGACTAGACGAAGAACTCGTGCCATCCCCGTGTCCAACTCAGCAAGGTGGGCAGTTACGGCGCCTATCCTCGACGGAACGGCCGTGACGCCCGGCCGGGCGGCAGAGAGCGTGCTTTCTGCGATGCCGTGACACGGCGACGGTGCTGCATGCGCGCGCTGGCAAGGAAATGGCCACGCTGGAGCCACCGGGGTTTGGGCGGCGCCAACTGCGTTATGCCGCTGCTCGCTCCTCTCGGCCGCTACGGTGGTTCGGCCACCGCAAGACACGCCGGCGCAGGCGGGCCAGGGTGCCACCGACGCCAGGAACGCGCCAAGCACGCGTGTGAGGCTCCGGACAAGCAAACTAGGCCGTGAGCAACGTGCCAAGTGCACCGTGAACATGTGACTGAAACTCTGACGGAGATCGACACTAAACTCTGAATTTAACTGAAGATGAGCAGAAACAGTGCATGCAAGGTGTTCGGCAGAATGATTTAGGCATGTAGGGATTTTTCCTTGAGCTGGTTTTTGGTGGAGGGGCCTCTCATTGCATCTAGAGGCTGCCTGAATATTTGTGGAATTTTTGGAGAAGTGTAGATATGAATTTCACAAAATTTGGCAAATCTGGTCCAAACTTACAGAGACTATAATTTGAAATTTTTGGACAAAAGAGGAGTGGATCTTGATTGATCTAGGTTGTGGGTACCAAGGACCATCCAAGGGAGTTGGTTTGAGGTCAAAACTCAAATGCATTTAGGTACTTGCTTTGCAAATCACCTAGGCTCAATATAATAGACAGAAAAGATTTGGGAGAGGAAATAATTGAAATAAAATTCAGACAATGGTTGAGCTTGTTGGGACAGAATGTTTGGATTGCCCAAAGTGGAAGGAGAGATTTTTGGGAAGGTTTTACCATGTGGTGCATGGAAGAATCATGAATGGTTTCAAATATGGGAGAGGATGAAAACTCCTAGAGTTTCCTTTTGAAAGAAAATAAACTCCAAAGATTTTTCTTGGAATTTTGAGAAGAGGGCAATCAGAAGAAAATTTAAAACCAAACACTAGAGTTGAAGGAGATGCAAAAATAAAATATTTGCTAAAGGGAAAAAGCTTTGAGAGAGATTTTTTTGGAAGGATTTTGGAGACCTCCTTCAAATCCAACAAAATTTTGTAGAAAACCAAAGGAAAAATTTTGGAGTGTCACAGGTGGTGCGCTCGGCCGATTCCGTTCGGGGGAACCGAGCGAGGAGACAGGGTAGGGTGCAGGGGGTGGTCTGCGACGGTGGAGCGGGGGAGGGTTAAAAATATTCATGAATTCAAAAAGTGCCCATGAAATTTGAAAATATTCATGATTTCAAAAAATGTTAACAAATTCAATACTTTTTGTGAGTTAGAAATTCAATACCATAATAAATATAAATAAATATTCAAGAGGACACTAGAACAGAAGAAATATAATTTCAATATGTCGAAATACAATCGAGAAATGAAGGCTACAATTTAAATACAATCGATCTTAGCTAGCTATCTGTTCACAATCTTCTTGCCCTTATTTTTCGTAAATGCTGTTCTTCTCTTGAACGGACATCCTTTAGGTAGGGTGGTCCTGCTTCTTCTTGTGGTGTATGCTGGTACTTCATCGTCGCCGTCATGTTCCATCTTCGGGTCACCGTACTTGTCGAAGTCTTGCTCATTGGCGACTCCATCCATTCCGATGATCTTCCTTTTGCCTCTCCTCACGATAACACAACTGGGCTTTGACGAGTCGGTAATGAAGACGCATTGGTCCACTTGGGAAGCCAGTACCCATGGTTCATTTTTCGCGGTGGCGTTTGTGCCCGCGGTCTTGGATTTGGCTCCGGGTATAACCATGGTGGTGAAATACCGGTCTTCTTTTAGGACGCTCTTGGCCCATCTGACATGGAACATCGGGACCTTCTCTCCAGTGTAGCTCAGCTCCCAGATCTCCTCGATCCTTCCGTAGTATATGTCCTTGTCATTACCGGTGTAGGATCATCGTTACCCCGGAGTTTTGATAACCATCGCTCTTCATGTACTTTCCCTCGGTGTAGAATGTGTAGCCGTTGATATCGTATGCCTCATACGTCATCAGGTTGTGCTTGGCGCCCTTTGACAAATATGAGTTGTTCTTCTGCGGAAGAATCCTCATGTAAAGGGTACGACAGAAGCTTCTGCTTGAACCAATGCGTGAAACATGAGTTGTGCTCTTTGATTATATCTCCGTCCGTCCTCTGTTGGCCTCGGTCATTGTACATCTTCTCAATAAAGGTTTTGTGCTCTACCACCCAAGGATCGACCACGTCTATGTGTTGTAGCGCGACTAGGTTTGCTCTTTGAAAGTCGGCGAGTCGACCCTCAAAGTTGAAATGCATTTCGCGGCGACCCTCACGGTGACCCCATCCAGCGAGCCTGCCGAGGTGCCTGTTGACGGGCAGACCAACGGGGTTCTCGATGCCTAAATAATTCATGCGGTAGGAGATGCACTCTTCGGTCAGAAAGCCCCTGGCTATGCTTCCCTCTGGACGTGACATGTTGCGAACGTATCCTTTGATGACACCATTCATTCTTTCGAACGGCATCATGCTGTGCAGGAACGTTGGCCCGAGTTGGATGATATCCTCCACGATATGGACCAGCAGATGCACCATAACGTGAAAGAATGCGGGCGGGAAGTACATCTCAAGCTCGCATAGTATCACCACGATATCTTCCTGTAGCCTTCTGAGTTGCCTCACGCGAACCGACTTCCAAGAGATGACGTCAAAAAAGTTGCATAGGCCAAATAGCGTTTCATGGACGTGCGTGTCCATGATCCCATGGATTGCAACTGGAAGTATCTGCGTCATCAGCACGTGACAGTTGTGAGACTTCATCCCGCTGAACTTCGTCATTGAGTCTAGGTATCTGCTTATCTTCCTCACAGAATCAGACGGAAGTTTTACTCCTACGAGGCAGGTGAAAAACTGATCGATCTCCTCCTGACTTAGAGTGAAGCACGCAGGAGGGAAGTCATTTCCGGTCTTCTTGGCCTTTTTTCCTTTGCGACGACTTCCCGTGTCCTGCTTCGCCTCATCATCATCATCATTAGCATGAAGCTCCTCCCTGATGCCCATTGATTTCAGGTCTTCCCTTGCTTTCGGCCCATCTTTGGTCCTCTCTGGCATGTTGAGCAGGGTATCAAGAAGACTCTCGCACACGTTCTTCGTGATATGCATGACATCAAGGCTGCGAGGCACACGGTGGATCTTCCAAGACGGCAAGTCCCGTAAAACAGACCTCGCTTTTCCATACCTTCAGCAGCTGCTCTGGCGCTTTCGCTTCTTTCCGGCTCTAGCGCTTTTTGCTTCTTTCTCCGGCAAGGCAATCTTTCCAATTTCTCAACAGCTCGTCTATTTCCTCGCCACTCCTCGTACGCGGGCGTCTTCGGGGTTCGGTTTCACCATCGAACAGATCCTCGTGTTTTCTCCATGGGTCATCATCGCGAAGCCACCTTCGATGTCCCATGAACACGGTTTTTGAATACCTGGGATCTCTATCTAGCTGGCGATACATTGTGTCATCCATGCACCTGACGCATCCAGAAAATCTGTGGTCTACCTGCCCCGTGAGATATCCGTAACCGAGATAGTCGTGCACCGTCGTGAGCAGTGCGACTCACATAGGGAAATATTCTTTCTCCGCCAAGGCCCCACGTATTGGCTGGCATTTTCCACAGCGTGTCTAGCTCCTCTTCAAGGTAGCCCCAGTCTGATTGATGTCGTTCCTGGTTGTTTTGGCCCTTCAATTAGCATACTCATGTGAATGTACTTCCTCTTCATGCACAAACTGTGGGGAAGGTTGTACATCCACACAAACACAGGCCAGGTGCTATGTGTGCTTCTCTGCTGCCAAACGGATTTACTCCATCAGTTTCGCGCCCAAAGACGATGTTCCTTGGATCGTCCCCAAATTCTAGGTGTTTGAAGTTCAACGCCACATCGGCTCGCATCCTTAGGGTGACTCAGCATCTTGTCTTTTTTATTTATCTCCGGATCATTTCCGTCATCTTCTCGCTTCTTCTCCTCCCTATCCGCGTGCCAACGCAGGAGCTTTGCTAGCTTAGGGTCCGCGAAATACCGCTGCAGACGAGGAGTGATCGGAAAGTACCACACCACTTTTCGAGGAGCTTTCTTCCTCTTCTTGTATCGAGTGACGCCGCACACCGGACATATGGTAGACTCCGCGTGCTCGTCCTGATAAATGATGCAATTGTTCATTCACACATGGTATTTCACATGCGGTAAATCCAGAGGACACATGATTTTCTTTGCCTCCTCGAAACTGGTCGGGCACTTGTTCCCCTTGGGAAGACGTTCATGCCAGAATGACATGTTCTCGTCGAAGCATGCCTCGGTCATTTTGTGTTTTACCTTCATCTCCAGAGCCATGAGCGTTACTTTCAGGTGGGTATCCTCGGGTCTGCGTCCTTCATACAATGGATTAACCGCGTCTATCTCCAGTTGATCCAGCTTGGCTTTCTCTCGGGCGGTAGCTCTTGTGTTATCCGTATGCTTGAGAAGCAGCTCTTGAATGTGAGGGTCTTGCACCCAGCCCATCGATGGTCCATCATCGTCTGCTTCGGCATCTTCATCTTCATGATCATGCCCTTCGTCTTGATCTTCCTCATCATCATGTCCGGCATCACCGTCGTGATCATGTCCTGGAGATTGTTCGTCTTGTCGCCCGCCCTCGCCGCGGTGGTTGTCTTGCTGCCCTTCCTCATTTCTTGCCCGGCCCCCATGGACGACTTCATAGTCATCTTCATCACCTTGCCACCGATAGCCATCCATGAAACCACGCAAGAGCAGGTGGTCCGCGCCCGGAATCCGGGTCCGCAATAAGGCTCTACAGCTTGCATCTTCGACACGGACATCTTATCTCCGCCTCGTTCTTTTGAAGCATCTTGGCCTTCGCGGAGCTCAAAAACCTATTCACGATGCCTTCGGTCATCGTGGCGGACCATGGTCGTCAAGGGGTAGAGCAAAATGATATTTTAGAACCAAGAAAAAATTTGGCATTACTTTGCCTAAATATTCGACAAACTAGAATGCATAGTGCCAAATTCTGACTGAAACGGACATTAATCATCATTCCGGCTAAATATTGGCAACTATCGCATTTCAAATACCGGTACCTGCAAACACAAACATATATGCAACACCACAAACATACATAGATCTAGCTAGGCCATAAAAAGTGCGTGTGCACTTACCTATCAAAAAAAGGTAATTTAACCACTTAATTTGGATGAATCTATGGTGCAAATGAGGTGAGGAGGAGGAGGCAATCGAGACAAGCTTGGAGGAGGAGGTGGAGAGAATGAAGTGGGGAAAGTGAGTGTGGTAGGTGGCTGTCTAAAATATCTAGCTGGTCCCAGGTTACTAATGGCGCATAGTGCGCCATTAGTAACCCTGGTTACTAATGGCGCACCACCAGGTGGTGCGCCATTAGTAGTTTTGCAAAAAAAAAATTATGTTAGTAGTGGCGCATGGGGTGAGTGGTGCGCCATTACTAGTTAAAACTAGTAACGGCGCACTGTGCCCTGGTGCGCCATTAGTATTTTTGGAAAAATAATTAAAAAATTTTGTTAGTAGTGGCGCACCATAGGTGCGGTGCGCCATTAGTGTCCATCACACTAATGGTGCACCAACACATGGTGCGCCACTGCTATATAGTAGTGGCGCACCACATGTCTGGTGCGCCATTAATGTCCATATTATCTATACCCCTTTTCCAAGTAGTGCTAGCTCCGTGATCTGAGGATTATCCTCATTACTGCACAGAAGTATTACGTCCTTGATGCACCGCTAGGTGATGTAACTATTGCGGGGAGCAGATGACGCGTTTTGAACGTTTTGACAAAAGCTCGGTATGATAACTACTTGATAGTTTAGTGCACCATGCTTTAGGCTTAGAACTGGGACTTCAAAAATGTTTCGAACACCATGGAGCATGTAAGATGTTCCAAGAGTTGAAATTGGTATTTCATACTCATGCACGTGTCAAGAGGTATGAGACCTCTGACAGTACTTTGCCTACAAAATGGAGGAGAATTGCTCAGCTAGTGAGCATGTGCTCAGAATGTCTGAGTACTACAATTGCTTGAATCAAGTGGGAGTTAATCTTCTAGATAAGATAGTAATTGACAAAGTTCTCTAATCACTATCACCAAGTTACTAGAACTTCGTGATGAACTATAATATGCAAGGGATGACGAAAAAAATTCCCAAGCTCTTCGCGATGCTAAAATCGGCGAAGGTAGAAATCAAGAATAACATCAAGTGTTGATGGTTAACAAGACCATTATTTTCAAGAAAAGGGCAAAGGGAAGAAGGGGAACTTCAAGAAGAACGGCAAGCGAGTTGCTGCTCAAGTGAAGAAGCCCAAGTCTGGACCTAAGCCTGAGACTAAGTGCTTCTACTGCAAAGGGATTGGTCACTAGAAGTGGAACTACCCTAGATACTTGGCGGATAAGAAGGATGGCAAAGTGAACAAAGGTATATTTGATATACATGTTATTGATGTGTACTTTACTAGTGTTTATAGCAACCCCTTGGTATTTGATACTAGTTCAGTTGCTAAGATTAGTAACTCGAAAGGGAGTTGCATAATGAACAGAGACAAGTTAAGGGTGAAGTGACGATGTGTGTTGGAAGTAGTTCCAAGATTGATATGATCATCGTCGCACACTCCTATACTTTCGGGATTAGTTTTGAACCTAAATAAGTGTTATTTGATGTTTGCATTGAGCATGAATATGATTTGATCATGTTTATTGCAATATGGTTATTCATTTAAGTTAGACAATAATTGTTGTTCTTTTTACATGAATAAAACCATCTATGGTCATACACCCAATGAAAATGGTTTGTTGGATCTCGATCGTAGTGATACACATATTCATAATATTGAAGCCAAAAGATGCAAAGTTAATAATGATAGTGCAACTTATTTGTGGCACTGCCGTTTAGGTCATATTGGTGTAAAGCGCGTGAAGAAAATTCATGCCGATGGGCTTTTGGAATCACTTGATTATGAATCAGTTGATGCTTGCGAACCATGCCTCATGGGCAAGATGACTAAGACTTCGTTCTTCGAAACAATGGAGCGAGCTACTGACTTATTGGAAATAATACATACCGATGTATGCGGTCCGATGAGTGTTGAGGCTCGAGGCGGGTATCGTTATTTCCTAACCTTCACAGATGATTTGAGCAGATATGGGTGTATCTACTTAATGAAACTGAAACACTCGAAAAGTTCAAAGAATTTCAGAGTGAAGTGGAGAATCATTGTAACAAGAAAATAAAAGTTTTTCTACAATTTGATCGCAGAGACGAATATTTGAGTTACAAGTTTGGCCTTCAATTAAAACAATGTGGAATAGTTTCACAAACTCATGCCACCTGGAACACCACAGCATAATGGTGTTTCCGAACGTCATAATCGTACTTTATTGGATATAGTGCATTCTATGATGTCTTTTACCGATTTACGACTATCGTTCTGGGGTTATGCATTAGAGACAGCGGCATTCACATTAAATAGGGCACCATCTAATCTGTTGAGATGACACCATATGAGCTATGGTTTAGCAAGAAACCTAAGCTTTCATTTCTTAAAGTTTGGGGATACGATGCTTATGTGAAAAAAAAATCAACCTAATAAGCTCGAACCCAAATCGGAGAAGTGCGTCTTCATAGGATACCCAAAAGGAAATGTTGGGTACACCTTCTATCACAGATCCGAAGGCAAGACATTCATTGCTAAGAATGGATCCTTTCTAGAGAAGGAGTTTCTCTCGAAAGAAGTGAGTGGGTGGTAAGTAGAACTTGATGAGGTAACTGTACCTGCTCCCTTATTGGAAAGTAGTTCATCATAGAAATCTGTTCCTGTGACTCCTACACCAATTAGTGAGGAAGCTAATGATGATGATCATGTAACTTCAGATCAAGTTACTACCGAACCTTGTAGGTCAACAAGAGTGAGATCCGCACCAGAGTGGTATGGTAATCCAGTTCTGGAGGTCATGTTACTTGACCATGAGGAACCTACGAACTATGAGGAAGCGATGATGAGCCCAGATTCCGTGAAATGGCTTGAGGCCATGAAATCTGAGATGGGATCCATGTATGAGAACAAAGTGTGGACTTTGGTTGACTTGCCCGATGATCGGCAAGCCATAGAAATAAATGGATCTTCAAGAGGAAGACGGACGCTGATAGTAGTGTTACTATCTACAAAGCTCGAATTGTCGAAAAAGGTTTTCAACAAGTTCAAGGTGTTGACTACGATGAGTTTTTCTCACTCGTAGTAATGCTTAAGTCTGTCCGAATCATGTTAGCAATTGCTGCATTTTATGAAATCTGGCAAATGGATAAACAAAACTGCATTCCTTAATGGATTTCTTAAAGAAGAGTTGTATATGATGCAACCAGAGGGTTTTGTCGATCCTAAAGATGCTAACAAAGTGTGCAAGCTCCAGCGATCCATTTATGGACTGGTGCAAACCTCTCGGAGTTGGAATAAATGTTTTGATAGTGTGATCAAAGCATATGGTTTTATACAGACTTTTGGAGAAGCCTATATTTACAAGAGAGTGAGTGGGAGCACTACAACATTTCTGATAAGTATATGTGAATGACATATTGTTGATCGAAAATAATGTAGAATTATTCTGCAAAGCATAAAGGAGTGTTTGAAAGGAGTTTTTCAAAGAAAGACCTCGGTAAAGCTACTTACATATTGAGCATCAAGATCTATAGAGATAGATTAAGACGCTTGATAAGTTTTTTCAATGAGTACATACCTTGACAAGATTTTGAAGTAGTTCAAAATGGAACAGTTAAAGAAAGAGTTCTTGCCTGTGTTGCAAGGTGTGAAGTTGAGTAAGACTCAAAACCTGACCACAGCAGAAGATAGAGAGAGAATGAAAGTCATTCCCTATGCCTCAGCCATAGGTTCTATAAAATATGTCATGCTATGTACCAGATCTATTGTATACCCTACACTGAGTTTAGCAAGGGAGTACAATAGTGATCTAGGAGTAGATCACTGGACAACGGTCAAAATTATCCTTAGTGGAATAAGGATATGTTTCTCGATTATGGGGTGACAAAGGTTCGTCAGAAGGGTTACGTCGATGCAAATTTTGACACTGATCCAGATGACTCTAAGTCTCAATCTGGATGCATATTGAAAATGGGAGCAATTAGCTAGAGTATCTCCGTGCAGAGCATTGTCGACATAGAAATTTGCAAAATACATACGGATCTGAATGTTGCAGACCCGTTGACTAAACTTCTCTCACAAGCAAAACATGATCACACCTTAGTACAAGTGATGTGAACTAGATTATTGACTCTAGTGCAAGTGGGAGACTAAAGGAAATATGCCCTAGAGATAATAATAAAGTTATTATTTATTTCCTTATTTCATGATAAATGTTTATTATTCATGCTAGAATTGTATTAACCGGAAATATAATACATGTGTGAATACATAGACAAACATAGTGCCACTAGTATGCCTCTACTTGACTAGCTCGTTAATCAAAGATGGTTAAGTTTCCTAACCAAAGACATGAGTTGTCATTTGATTAACGGGGTCACATCATTAGGAGAATGATGTGATTGACTTGACCCATCCCGTTAGCTTAGCACTAGATCGTTTAGTATTCTGCTATTGCTTTCTTCAAGACTTATACATGTTCCTATGACTATGAGATTATGCAACTCACCTTTACCGGAGGAACACTTTGGGTGCTACCAAACGTCACAACGTAACAGGGTGATTATAAAGGTACTCTACAGGTGTCTCCGAAGGTACTTGGTGGGTTGGCGTATTTCGAGATTAGGATTTGTCACTCTGATTGTTGGAGAGGTATCTCTGGGCCCTCTCAGTAATGCACATCACTATAAGCCTTGCAAGCAATGTGACTAATGAGTTAGTTACGGGATGATGCATTATGGAACGAGTAAAGAGACTTGCTGGTAACGAGATTGAACTAGGTATTGAGATACCGACGATCGAATCTCGGGCAAGTAACATACCGATGAAAAAGGGAACAACATATGTTGTTATGCGGTTTGACCGATAAAGATCTTCGTAGAATATGTAGGAGCCAATATGAGCATCCAGGTTCCACTATTGGTTATTGACCGGAGACATGTCTCGGTCATGTCTACGTAGTTCTCGAACCTATAGGGTCCGCACGCTTAAAGTTCGGTGACGATTTGTATTATGACTTATGTGATTTGGTGTAACGAAGGTAGTTCGGAGTCCCGGATGAGATCGGTGACATGACGAGGAGTCTCGAAATGGTCGAGACGTAAAGATCGATATATTGGACGACTATATTCGGACATCGGAAAGGTTCCTAGTGATTCGGGTATTTTCGGAGTACAGGGGAGTTACGGGAATTCACCGGGAGAAGTATTGGGCCTTATTGGGCCATACGGGAATAGAGGAGAGAGGCCAAAAGGAAGGAGGCGCGCGCACCCCCTCTGGTCCGAATTGGACAAGGGGTGCAGCCCCCTTTTCCTTCTTCCTCTCCCCCTCTTTCCTTCTCTCCTACTCCGGAAAGGAAAGGGGAATCCTACTAGGACTTGGGAGTCCTAGTTGGACTCCCCACACTTGGCGCCCCCCTCTAGGGCCGGCCTCTCCCTCCCTCCTTTATATATGGGGGCAGGGGGCACCTCTAGACACAACAATTGATCATTGCTTAGCCGTGTGTGGTGCCCCGTCCACCATATTCCACCTCGGTAATATCGTAGCGGTGTTTAGGCGAAGCCCTGCGTCGGTAGCATCATCAACACCGTCATCACTCCATCATGCTGACGGAACTCTCCCTCAAAGCTCTGTTGGATCGGAGTTCGTGGGACGACATCGAGTTGAACGTGTGCTGAACTTGGAGGTGTCGTGCGTTCGGTACTTGGATCAGTCGAATCATGAAGACGTATGACTACATCATCCGCGTTGTTCTAACGCTTCCGCTTTCGGTCTACGAGGGTACGTGGACATCACTCTCCCCTCTCGTTGCTATGCATCACCATGATCCTGTGTGTGCGTAGGAATTTTTTTTTTGAAATTACTACGTTCCCCAACAAGCTCATCATTGGAATATACAAGCCAAGTTCTATAATGAATATTCCCACTAGTATATGAAAGTGATAACTAAAGAGACTCCCTATATGAAGAACATGGTGCTACTCTGAAGCACAAATGTGGTAAAAGGATAGTAGCATTGTCCCTTCTCTCTGTTTCTCTCATTTTTTTGTTTTTTTTGTTTTTTTGGGCCTTCTCTTTTTTTGGCCTTTCTCTTTTTTTTCTTTTTTCTCTTTCTTTTCTTTTCTTTTCTTTTTTTCGTCCGGAGTCTCATCCCGACTTGTGGGGAATCATAGTCTCTATCATGCTTTCCTCACTCGGGCAATGCTCTAATAATGATGATCATCACACTTTTATTTACTTACAACTCAATATTGCAACTCGATACTAGAACAAAGATATGACCCCATATGAATTCCTCCGGCGGTGTACCGGGATGTGCAATGATCTAGCATAGCAATGAAATCAAAAAACTGACAAGCCATGAAAACATCATGCTAGCTATCTTACGATCATGCAAAGCAATATGACAATAAACGCTCAAGTCATGTATATGATGATGATGGAAGTTGCATGACAATATATCTCGGAATGGCTATGGAAATGCCATGATAGGTAGGTATGGTGGCTGTTTTGAGGAAGATATAAGGAGGTTTATGTGTGATAGAGCGTATCGTATCACGGGATTTGGATGCACCGGCAAAGTTTGCACCAACTCTCGAGGTGAGAAAGGGCAATGCACGGTCTCGAAGAGGCTAGCAATGATGGAAGGGTGAGAGTGCGTATAATCCATGGACTGACATTAGTCATAAAGAACTCATATACTTATTGCAAAAGTTTATTAGCCCTCGAAGCAAAGTACTACTACACATGCCCCTAGGGGGATAGATTGGTAGGAAAAGACCATCGCTCGTCCCAGACCACCACTCACAAGGAAGACAATCAATAAACACCTCATGCTCCAACTTCGTTACATAACGGTTCACCATACGTGCATGCTATGGGACTTGCGAACCTCAACACAAGTATTTATCAATTTCAAAATTACTCAACTAGCACGACTCTAATATCACCACCTTTATATCGCAAAACTATTGCAAGGAATCAAACATATCATATTCAGTGATCTACAAGTTTTATGTAGGATTTTATGACTAACCATGTGAATGACCAATTCCTGTCATCTCTCTAAATAGATATAAGTGAAGCAAGAGAGCTTAATTCTTTCTACAAAAGATATGCCCACGCTCTAACAAATATAAGTGTAGAAAAAGAGCATTCTACAAATGGCGGTTTTCTATGTGAAGAGAAATAGGCAATCCAAACTTCAAATGATATAAGTGAAGCACATGAAGCATTCTATAAAGCCATACTTAAAAGATATAAGTGAAGTACAAAGAGCATTCTATAAATCAACCATGGACTATCTCATGCCATCATGATGCATAAAATAAAAATGAAAACTAAATGCAAAAGACGCTCGAAGATTTGCACATATCGCATGAACGAAATGAATCTGGAAACATACCAATACTTATTGAAGAAAGAGGGGATGCCTTCCGGGGCATCCCAAGCTTAGTCGCTTGATTCTCCTTGAATATTTACTTGGGGTGCCTTGGGAATCCCCAAGCTTGAGCTCTTGTCTCTCCTCCTTCTCCTCATATCGAGACCTCCTCGATCTTCGAACACTTCATCCACACAAAAACTTCAACAGAAAACTCGGTAAGATCTGTTAGTATAATAAAGCAAATCACTACTCTAAGTACTGTTGCAAACCAATTAATATTTTGTTTTTGCATTATATGTACTGTAATATAACTTTTCCATGGCTTAATCCACTGATAGAAATCGATAGTTTCATCAAAACAAGCAAACTATGCATCAAAACAGAATCTGTCTAAAACAGAACAGTCTGTAACAATCTGAACATTCACCATACCTCTGGTACTCCAAACATTCTACAAAAATTAGGAAAAATAAAACATTTATATATAAAGACATTGCAAAAAATTTCAGAACCGTTTGACATTCCAGTAAAAAATGAAAAATCGCGCACTACAGCCAAAGTTTCTGTTCTGCACCGCACAAACCAACAAGCATTGTAAACATCCTAAAGGCAAACCTTGGCACATTATTTTTATAGTACAATGGTATTTTACAAGCGGATACTTATTTTTATTGAAAAGATTTTTTTAATTAAGATTCACAAAGTTTCTGTGAGCATGAACAAAGTTCAAGGAGCTCTCCCACTTCAACAATGCTTGTCTCTCTCACTTTCACTTTCCTTTTTGAAAAGTTTCGGGTTTCCCTCTTTTTTTTGTTTTAAACTATATGAAGGCACTCAACATAAATAAATGAATCTCTAAAACTTCCGGGTTGTCTCCCTGGCAGCGCTTTCTTTAAAGCCATTAAGCTAGGCATATAGTGCTCAAGTAATGGATCCACCCGGATCCCAAGGTATATCAAAACCAATTTGAATCAACAATGATTTAGAATTTATTAGTGAGAACAAAGCAACATATATCAAGCAATGACAAAGTCTAACTCTTTTCCTATGCATCGGCATGTCATAAAAGAACAATTCATGCACATCAAGTAAAGGCCAATACATAGCATAAGCAGTTTCTTGCAATTTTATCATGTTGGAAACATAGAGAGGTGGAGATATAGTTCCTCTCTCATAATAATTGCAAGTAGGAGCAGCAAGCACATGCATATTATACCTATCAAAATCATCATGTGTAATAGTAAAACGCAACCCACCAATATAATCCTTAATAAGGGCAAACTTCTCTGATATAGTGTAGTTTGGAGAATTCAAAAAGATAATAGGACTATCATGCGTGGGTGCAATAGCAACAATTTCATGTTTAACATAAGGAACTATAGCAAGTTCATCTCCATAAGCATAATTCATATTGGCATCTTGGCCACAAGCATAGCAAGCATCATCAAAAAGGGATATTTCAAGAGAATCAACGGGATTATAACAGTCATCATAGCAAGCATCCTTCGGTAAGCACGAAGGGAAATTAAACAATGTATGAGTTGAAGCGTTACTCACATTAGAAGGTGGGCACAGGTGATCAATCCGCTCTTCCTCCTTTTGTTCTTCGCTCTCCTCCTCATCTTTTTCATCCAATGAGCTCATAGTTTCATCAATTTCTTCTTCCATAGACTCCTGCAAAATATTAATCTCTTCTTGGACAGCGGAGACTTTCTCAATAAATGCATCAATATCAGCATTGTATTCATAATTCTCATAGCAATATTTAAGGATAGCTAAATTTTCAGGTCTATAAACAACATCATAAAGATTTTCACACTCTCTGAATAAAGAGTCAATTTCATAAGCACCCATAAAAGCAACAAATTCTTCTATTTGTTCCACATAATAGTAATCATATATACCTCTAGCGTAAGAAGCCAAGGTTTCATTATCATTAAATTTGCATGAAAAGGGAAGGTGTGGGGCCTTCATCCTAGAGCAACAAGTATAATCATATCTCAAGCATAGTTGCCTAGCATACCACTTCAACATATAAATTTGATCACATAATAGTTTCCCTTTTTGAGTCAAGCGATAATCCCTAAAGTATTCACGTTGATCCAACGTGTCTCTCATTACCAAATTGAATGGGATTTTCTCAGGATTATTAATGTAGTACATAATATATATCACATAACGAGCATCGAGGGTTTTAGGAGGTTCCCCATCTCCATGAGTAGCAAGTAAACCTAATTTTTTGGTATTTCGTGTTCCATATCCAGAACTAAAGATAGAGAACAACTTAGAAAAGCAAATAAAAATTACTTAGAGATAGCGCAAACAAGCACACACGAGAATATTCACCCCACGCTATTGCTCCCCGGCAACGGTGCCAGAAAAAGGTCTTGATAACCCACAAGTATAGGGGATCAATTGTAGCCTCTTTCGATAAGTAAGAGTGTCGAACCTAACGAGGAGCTAAAGGTAGAACAAATATTCACTCAAGTTCTATCGACCACCGACACAACTCTACCCACGCTTAACTTTCGCTTTACCTAAAATAAGTATGAAACTTGAAGTACTTTGTAGGTGTTTTTGGATAGGTTTGCAAGATAATAAGAGCACGTAAATAAAAAGTAGGGGCTGTTTAGATAAAGACACAACTAAATTAGTTTTAGTAAAGAGCTTTTTGTCACGAGAAAGTTTTTTGTCCCTAGGCAATCGATAACTAGACCGGTAATCGTTATTGCAATTTTGTTTGAGGGAGAGGCATAAGCTAACTTTCTCTTCTTGGATCATATGCACTTATGATTGGAACTTTAGCAAGCGTCCGCAACTACTAAAGATCATTAAGGTAAAACCCAACCATAGAATTGAAGTATCAAGTCCTCTTTATTCCCATACGCAAACAACCTACTTACTCGGGTATGTGCTTCTGTCACTCACGCCACCCACCATAAGCAAATCATGAACATGTTGCAAACCCTACAGCGGGAATCCCTCATGCTTGCGCGACACGGAGAGCACCATAGGACAGCACCAATAATAAAACATGCAACTCAAACCAATCACGATCATCAATTAACCCATAGGACAAAACGGATCTCCTCAAACATCATAGGATAGCCATACACCATCGGAAATAATATATAGCATTGAGCACCATGTTTAAGTAGAGATTACAGCGGTGAGGGAGTTCCAGACTAGGGGGTGTCCGGATAGCCGAACTATCATCATCGGCCGGACTCCAAGATTATGAAGATACAAGATTGAAGACTTCGTCCCGTGTCCGGATGGGACTTTCCTTGGCGTGGAAGGCAAGCTTGGCGATGCGGATATGTAGATATCCTACCATTGTAACCGACTCTGTGTAACCCTAACCCTATCTAGTGTCTATATAAACCGGAGGGTTTTAGTCCGTAGGACGAACAACAATCATACCATAGGCTAGCTTCTAGGGTTTAGCATCTTTGATCTCGTGGTAGATCTACTCTTGTAACACACATCATCAATATTAATCAAGCAGGACGTACGGTTTTACCTCCATCAAGAGGGCCCGAACCTGGGTAAAACATCGTGTCCCTTGTCTCCTGTTACCATCCTCCTAGACGCACAGTTCGGGACCCCCTACCCGAGATCCGCCGGTTTTGACACCGACATTGGTGCTTTCATTGAGAGTTCCTCTGTGTTGCAACGATAGGCTCGATGGCTCCTTTGATCATCAACAATGACGTGGTTCAGGGCGAGACTTTTCTCCCCGGACAGATCTTCGTGTTCGGCGGCTTTGCACTGCGGGCCAATTCGCTTGGCCATCTGGAGCAGATCGAAAGCTACGCCCCTGGCCGTCAGGTCAGATTTGGATGTCTAAACTATACGGCCGATATCCGCGGAGACTTGATATTCGACGGATTCGAGCCCCAGCCAAGCGCGCCGCACTGTCTCGATGGGCATGATCTAGCTCTGCAACCGAACAGTGCCCTGGAGGCCACACCAGAATTTGCTCCGACCCTTAATCCGGAGCCGGATTCCCCGATCGAGGACGAGTGGTTGGACACCGCCTCGGGGGCTTTAATCTCTACGGCGATCGAGCCGAACTCCATCCCTGTCGCTGCGAAGACCTTGGCTCTGTGAAGCGGACTCCTCTCCGGACTCCGAACCCTCCGCGCCCTTGCCAATCGAATCCGATTGGGCGCCCGTTATAGAGTTCACGGCCGCGGACATCTTTCAGCACTCACCCTTTGGCGACATGCTGAATTCACTAAAGTCTCTCTCTTTATCCGGAGAGCCCTGGCCGGATTACGGTCAGGATGGTTGGGATGCGGACGACGAAGAAATTCAACGCCCACCCACCACCCACTTGGTAGCCGCTGTCGACGATCTAACCGACATGCTAGACTACAACTCCGAAGACATCGACGGTATGGACGACGATGCCGGAGACGACCAAGACCCAGCGCCTACAGGGCACTGGAAGGCCACCTCGTCATACGACATATATATGGTGGACATCCCAAAAGATGGGAACGGCGATGGAACAACGGAGGATGACCCCTCCAAGAAGCAGCCCAACCGCCGGCGTCAGCGGCGCCGCTCTAAATCCCGCCACAAAGAAGAATGAAGATTCCGGCACCGGAGATAACAATACACCGGACAGTGCGAAGACAATCCACTCCAAAGAAGATCCAAATAGCAGAAGATGGACACGCCAGCCCTCACGAGAGAGCGGCAGAAGAAGAGGTAGAGGATTATATGCCTCCCTCCGGAGACGAAGCAAGCCTCGACGACGATGAATTCGTCGTGCCCGAGAATCCCGTCGAACAAGAGCGTTTTAGACGCAGGCTTATGGCCACGGCGAACAGCCTCAAGAAAAAGCAGCAACAGCTTAGAGTTGATCAGGATCTGCTAGCCGACAGATGGACTGAAGTCCACGCGGCCGAAGAGCATGAGCTCGAACGCCCTTCAAAAGCTACCCTAAACGCAAGCTGCTCCCCCGATTAGAGGAGGAGGCTTACGAACCCGCATCACCAGGAGACAATACGGCTGACCGACCACCCCGTGGTTGCGACAGAGAGGCCTCTAGGCCCTTCACTAGAACCGTACCCCGGCATCGCTCAAAAAGCACACGGCCACAGGGGAACGCCCGACCTGCGAGATACATTGGAGGACAAGGCAAGACAATCAAGATCGATCTATGGATCGCGGGCGCCCACGATGCGTGATTTACAACCGTCGCGCCGACATAGTAAGTCCGCCGGGCCGAACAAAACAGACCAAGCTCTTTTGAGCTTCACAGATATCGCCAAAGATGCAGGGCGCCGACACCCACTATGCTTCATAGACGAAGTAATGGATCATCAAATCCCGAAGGGTTTAAACCCGTCAATATTGAATCCTATGATGGCACAACAGACCCCGCGGTTTGGATCGAAGACTATCTCCTTCACATCCACATGGCCCGCGGTGACGATCTTCACGCCATCAAATACCTCCCCTCAAGCTTAAAGGACCAGCTCGGCATTGGCTCAACAACTTGCGGCAGAGTCAATTGGGAGCTGGGAGGACCCGGAAGCCGCATTCCTCGATAACTTCCAGTGGCACTTATGTGCGACCACCAGACGCTGATGACCTAAGCCACATAATTCAGCAACTGGACGAATCGCCGGACAATTACGGACACGGTTCTTAACCAAGAAAAACCAAATCGTTGACTGTCCGGATGCGGAGGCCCTCGCGGCCTTCAAGCATAACATCCGTGACGAGTGGCTTGCCCAGCACCTAGGACAGGAAAAGCCGAAATCCATGGCAGCCCTCACATCACTCATGACCCGCTTCGCTGGGTGAGGACAGCTGGCTAGCACGCAGCAACAACCTCAAAGAAAAATTACGGCAGTCCGGACTTCAAGGACCAAAATGGCAGGCAGCGTCGTAACAAAACAAACGTCGCGTTAACGGCGACAATATTGAGGATACGGCAGTCAATGCCGGATTCAGAGGCTCTAAACCGGTCAGCGGAAAAAGCCATTCAAAAGAACTACTCCGGTCCGTCCAATTTGGACCCGAATACTTGACCGCTTGTGCGGATACACGGCACCCCCGAAAAGCTAGCTAACCACACCAACAGGGACTGTTGGGTATTCAAGCAGGCAGGCAAGTTAATTGCCGAAAGCAATGACAAGGGGCTGCATAGCGATGACGAGGACGAGACCCAACCGCCGAACAATAGAGGACAGAAGGGTTTCCCCCCACAGGTGCGGACGGTGAACATGATATACGCAACGCACATACCCAAAAGGGAGCGGAAGCATGCACTCAGGGATGTCTACGCGATGGAGCCAGTTGCCCCGAAGTTCAATCCATGGTCCTCCTGCCCGATCACTTTTGACCGAAGGGACCACCCCACCAGCATCCACCACGGTGGATTCGCCGCACTGGTCTTAGACCCAATCGTCGATGGATTTCACCTAACCAAAGTCCTGATGGACGGCGGCAGCAGCCTGAACCTGCTTTACCAGGATACAGTGCGCAAGATGGGCATAGACCCCTCAAGGATTAAACCTACCAAAACGACCTTTAAAGGCGTCATACCAGGTTTAGAAGCCAATTATGCGAGCTCAATTACACCGGAAGTGGTCTTCGGATCCCGGATAACTTCCGAGCGAGGAGTTAATCTTCGACATAGTCCCATTCCGCAGCGGCTATCATGCCTTGCTCGGACGCATCGCTGCGTTGCAAAGTTCAACGCGGTGCCGCACCACGCATACCTCAAGATCAAGATGCCAGGCCCTCGAGGAGTCATTACGGTCAACAGAAACATCGAACGTTCTCTCCGCACGGAGGAACATACTGACTCTCATGGCGAAGTGCAATGCAGCCTCTTAAGGCAATTCTCGAGTCCAGCTGTTAAGCGGCCGGACACAGCTAAGCGCGCCCGGAGTAACTTACAACAAGACCACCTGGCACGTTCAGAGCACGAGTAGCAGTGCGGCCCCAACCCCAGCCCCTGCGAAACGTCAAAGAAGGTCCTTCACGTACACCATTACGCTCTGAAGATACCATGGGCATGGGGACAGGGGCACGACCACGATAAACCCAGACTGCGGCTCAACCACACCAGGGGCTCTCACGTGTGTCGTTCCTTTTTATTTTCTTTTTTACCTTTTACTTTTTACCCACAGGACTCCGTTTGTCAGAAGCCCTGTCCGGCAGCAGACCTGCCGAACTCACGATGCAACAGCCAGGGAAGGACAAAGGCTACAACGAATATACAGGTGGTCTCCATTACGAGCATTTTCATACACCAATCTGCAACCTACCCCTGGAGGGGGACATGTTTAACAGTCTCATACCTTGCTTATCGCACTATTTGTATCGTTCTGCATTCGTAGCAGCACTTATTGAATAAAACAATGCAGCATCTTTTTGTTTATAATTGCATTTCTTTTTCATACATATGTTCATTCACGACATGTAACATCCGTACACTTTGGTACGCCTAATATACACCAGGGGCTTATGTTTCCCGCGTTATGGTGTGATGAGTCCGAACACTTTCACAAGTGCGGCACCCCAAACTTATAGCACTATATGCATCGGCTCCGAATCATGTCTTGGGTCAATAGTTGGGTTTGCCCGGCTCCCGTGTTTTGGTACCTTACGTTCCATTATATCGGCTAAGGTAGCACCGGGAGAACCACTGCGATTCCGCCCCAGTTCGGCTGGGTTAACGCCTCAGTGGAGAAAGCTAAAACTGACCGTCATGATGAGGCGAGAGACCGGTCGCTGTTCGAGAGGTTTTTTGCGAGTTCTTAAAGACTTATGCCGCTTAGAGCGAGGAGCCGGATACTGTCCGGCCAAGGCGTGGATAGCGCCCCAAATTCGGCCTTCTGAACACTAGGGGCTTCGCCGAAATTTAAAATTATAGAATTCTATGGCTAAGTGAGAGTGGTCAAGCATTATAAGTCCGGTTGCCTTGTTCGCTGTATTGAGCGCCTCCTAGATGGACCCAAAATGGGAACAAGAGCGCTCAAGTTTATCCCGAACACCCCAAAGACTCGTGGCATGGGGGCTGAAGGCATTTACGACTTGCCATCTCTCAGATTTGATAAACGGCCGCACAGAAGGTAATATTTTAAATTAACAAGCGTTGCTTAGCGCATATGAACTAAGTTTTCAGCACAGGATAACAAAATGCGAGTCTACTCAAATATTACATCTTTGGAGCACTCACCCGCAATAGTGCGGGCGCCCTTCAAAGACACTCTTATAATACATCTCGGCGTGCGGTGCTCCTTGCCCTCCGGTAGCGGGTCCGTCCACGAGCTAGGGCATCCATCTTGCCCCAAAGGCACCTTTGCGGGCAAGGCCCGACGGGCACCCTCGACATAAGCGGAATGCTTGATAACTTCAACCCACGGGCACGCATCCACCAGCCGCCGCACCAGGCGAAGTAGCTCCTGTGCATGGCCTCCTTAGGCCACAGCCGAACTATGAGGCCCTTCATGGCCTGTTCGGCCGCCTTAGGAGCTTCGACCAGCTGCTTCACCTGGTCGCTAAGGGCACCGGATGTCCGCCTTAGCATACCGAGACGAAGACCTTCTCCGCCGAGCTCCCTCCTCGCCCGGCAGAATGCGGCAGCATCGGACACGCCATGAGGAAGATCTGCGAACGCCTCCCGGAGAGCTCCGAATTCGGGTAAGCAACAGGTAATTAACTCTCACATGCTTACTTTGCATGAAAAATGCTTACCCGCTGCTATTTTCTTCACCGCCTCAATCTCCTGGAGGGCCTTGTAGGCTTCGGCCTTTGCGGCTCTGGCACTCTCAAGAGCCGTTGCAAGCTCAGACTCTCGAGTCTTCGAGTCACGCTCCAAGTCCTCATGTTTTTTCACGAGATCCTGGAGCTCTTGCTGTACCTCCGCCACCCGCGGCTCCTGCTTCTCTCGCTCGGTGCGCTCCGCGGCCGCATTACGTTCGGCCGCGGCCACCGCCTCCTTCAGGGTCGCCACCTCGTTAGTGGCCCCTACAATACCCATGTTATCCTTGTCATTATTCTTGCAACCAAATCCTTTTCTGTAAGGTACAATTTTCATAAGGTATTACTCACCTTCTTTTTCCTCGAGTTGCTTCTTGGCATGACCGAGCTCGCTCTTGGACCGTTCGAGGTTTTACTTCAAAGTATTGACCTCCGCAGTTAGTGCGGCGGAGGTTAGCAGCACAGCCTGCAATCCCATATTGACATATTTTTATGACTCCTGCATTTATCTTTCTAAAGATCCTCAGTCCGGCTTTTCTTTCCGAACACCGAACCGAGCATCAGGGGCTACTGTCTATGCGGTACCATTTTACATATATTGAAATTCTTACCTCAAAGCCTGTTAGAAGGCTGCTGCAGGCTTCGGTCAGCCCGCTCTTGGCGAGCTGAACCTTCTAAATCACCGCACTCATAACAGTGCGGTGTTCCTCTTTGATGGAGGCGCCGTTGAGCACCTCCAGCAAATTATCCGGCACCTCCGGTTGGACGGAGGCAGCCGGCGTCTTGATCTTGCCCTTCTTACGAAGGGGTCGCCCGCCGGACTCCGGAGCCACTGTGGCCTCCGGGGCTGAGTCCGGTGCACAGTACGGGAGGGTGTCCTGTGACACCTCCGGGGCCTCCTCCTCCTGGTGGGTCTTTTTCTGGGATCCCACCTCGGTGTCGTCCGAGGCACGGGGGGTGGAGGCAGTCGGAAGGGAATCCATATCCGACGCACCCAAGGACCCGCTCGACGAAGCGGGAAGATCATCCTCGGGCGGACTGCAGGGTTGTATGCGGCATTAGAAAGACATTATGTGGCGAAAAGAAAAACCTTGAAGTTGTTCGGAGTCACGATACTTACGATCTCGCCAGGGCTTGGCCCTTGGATGCCAATCTTCGTCGTCACTTTGGCGTTGGCGGAGCAGTCCGGAGGAAGAGTTTTTCCTTCTTGGACCCTTGGCCTCCCTTGTTGGGGAGCCCTTCCTTTTCTTTTCCTCCTTCACTGGGAGAGGTTTTCTTCTTCTCCTCCTCACCTTGCTGGGAGGAGTCAGCCTCGGATTCATCATCTGATAGCACATGAAAACGTGAACTCTTCCGAGTCCCCATGGCCGTCATCTTGGCCTTCTACTCCGGCACCACGAGGTGTGCCGGAGCCAGCCCGCTTAGGCGGGCGTCCGCTGGGTCCTTCGGCAATGGGGCGGACAGGTAATCCGCTCGCCTTCGCCACATTCCTGTCAAAGGTAAAGGGAGTTTAGATCCCGCATAGAGCCAAACTATGGAAAACAAGTGGTGAAATCACTTACCTCGTCAGCTGGACGCTGCGAGCGGAATCCGCGATCTTCGGTAGCGGATGCGGGAGCTTCGGCGCCCTTGAACAGCACCTTCCAGACATCTTCGTACGTAGTGTCGAAGAGCCCGCTCAGGGTCTGGTGCTGCGCCGGATCAAACTCCCACATGTTAAAGCCCCGTCGCTGGCACGGGAGAATCCGGCGGATGAGCATGACACGACTACGTTGACAAGCTTGAGCTTCTTGTCCACCAGCTTCGGATACAAGCTTGGAGTTCGGTCAGCTCCTCCGAATCCCCCAAATTCGCCACTCTTTCCAGGAGGTGAGCCGTGTGGGGATGCCAGATCTGAATTGGGGCCGCTGCCCAATCAGGGTCACGCGACCGGTGATGTAGAACCACCCGATTGCCACCCCTTGATGGTTTCCACGAAAGTGCCCTCCAGCCACGTAACGTGGGACATCCTGCCCACCATGGCGCCTCCGCACTCCTCTTGGCAGCCCTTCACAACCTTCGCTTGACATCGAAGGTCTTGAGCCACAAGTGGGGCTGGATGCAGAGGAATGCCTCGCATTACCCACGATAAACGCCGAGATGTTGAGGATGAATTCGGGCCAGATCATGGAAATCTAGGCCATAGTAGAACATGAGCCCCGGACAAAGGGATGAAGCGGGAAGCCCGGTCCATGGAGGAAATGGGGAAGAAATACTACCCTCTCATGGGGCCTGGGTTGGGGACGAGCTCTCCCTCGTCGGGGAGCCGATGTGCGATGTTGCCGGACAAATATCCGGCGTCCGCGCAGCTTCCGGATCTGCCCTTCGTGACGGAGGAGGCCATCCACTTGCCTCCTGCTCCAGACATAGTTGGAGAAGGTTGAGGTGAGAAGTGCGGACGTGGGCGCTGGAGCTCGAGTTCGCGGAGATGGATAAGCCAAGGAGGAAGAAGGCGCAGGTAAAAGGGTTGGATCTTTATCCCCTTATATGGGCGGACAAAAACATGTGTCCCCACCGCCCGGTAAAACTCGCTTATCTACCAAGCGCCACAATCAATGGCGGTTGGGTTACCCACGTCCGTATTGATGGGAATCCCGAATAAGGGGAACACGATCTCTACTTCGACAAGACGCGTGGAAAACCGCTTCGCTAAACGCTACCGAGGTGGAACAATAAAACAATTTGAGTGAAGGCTTGGTAGTGGTGCGACGTCACGCCACAAAATACGTCAGCAGATTGATCTTGTGTAATATTATTCCCTCTACGGTGGTATGTGGAATTTATTTTTGCAGAGCCGGACACTATCCTGGTGTTCACAATCTTCTATAAATTATTTGGAGGAGGAACCCGCCTTGCAATGCCGAAGACAACATGGGCGCCGGACTCGTCGTCATTGAAGCCTGCTTCAGGGGCTACTGAGGGAGTTCCGGACTAGGGGGTGTCCGGATAGCCGAACTATCATCATCGGCCGGACTCCAAGACTATGAAGATACAAGATTAAAGACTTCGTCCCGTGTCCGGATGGGACTTTCCTTGGCGTGGAAGGCAAGCTTGGCGATGCGGATATGTAGATCTCCTACCATTTTAACCGACTCTGTGTAACCCTAACCCTATCCGTGTCTATATATACCGGAGGGTTTTAGTCCAGAGGACTAACAACAATCATACCATAGGCTAGCTTCTAGGGTTTAGCCTCTTTGATCTCGTGGTAGATCTACTCTTGTAACACACATCATCAATATTAATCAAGCAGGACGTAGGGTTTTACCTCCATCAAGAGGGCCCGAACCTGGGTAAAACATCGTGTCCCTTGTCTCCTGTTACCATCCGCCTAGACGCACAGTTCGGGACCCCCTACCCGAGATCCGCCGGTTTTGACACCGACAGCGGGTAAAAGAGGGGTTACACCGCTGCATAGAGGAGGAAAGAGTTGGTGATGATGGCGGTGAAGTTGTTGGTGAAGATTGCGGTGATGATGATGGCCCCCAGTGGCACTCCGGCGCCACCGGAAGCGAGGGGGAGAGAGCCCCCCTCCTTCTTCTTCTTCCTTGACCTCCTCCCTAGGTGGAAGAAGGGTTTCCCCTCTGGTCCTTAGTCTCCATGGCGTGGGAGGGGCGAGAGCCCCTCCGAGATTGGATCCGCCTCTCTGTCTCTCTCTGCTTTCTGCGTTACGGTATTCTCGCCTTTCACCGCTTTCTTATATATCCGGAGATCCGTAACTCCGACTGGATTGAAACCTTCGCCCAGATTTTTCTCTGAAAATTAGCTTTCTTGTGGCCAAAGAAGAGCAGCAACCGCCTTTACGGGTGCCCATGAGGGTCAGGAGTGCGCTGGGGGCAGGCGCGCCCCCCTGCCTCGTGGCCACTTCGGGCACTGTCTCGCGTTGATTATTCTTCCCATATTTAACAAGTATTCCAAAAATATTCTCCGTCCATTTTTATCCGTTTGGACTCCGTTTGGTATGGGGTTTCTGCGAAACATAAAACATGCAACAAACAGGAACTGACACTGGGCACCGGATCAATATGTTAGTCCCAAAAATAGTATAAAAAGTTGTTAAAAGTATATGAAAGTTGTATAATATTGGCATGGAACAATCAAACATTATAGATACGACGGAGACGTATCATGGGCTAAGAATTCTATGGCTGGATGTGCCGATGGAGAGAGAGGACCCCCGATTAAATAAATGGGCATAGAAAGGAATTGGAATTAAAAGAAGGAACAAATAGGTGTGGTAATTAACCTACATGTGCGCGTGTTTGAATAGTGATCTGAGGGCACAGCGTGTGGCATTCATGCACATATTGGTGTTGAATTGGTTGGCAACACAACATGCATAGTGGAGGCGCTTAGCAACTGACCAAACTCACCGCCTTGAGAATGATCTTTGTTCCTTTTGAACCTCGTGTTACAAATTTTGCTTAGCCATGTTTACATTGTACAATTTGTCCATGCTCAAATATGATGACCAAATGACCAAACACACCGCCTTGAGATTTATCACGTTTGTTCCTTGTCGTACATAGATGGACAAGTGACCACCATCGACGATGGTATAAATTGAAAAAGTGGGAACTCATTAGGGGTGCATGAGAGTTTGTTTCTCCCGCTACAATGCATGGGCATATTTGCATGTAGAACTAAAATGTCACGATGCAACTTGCCGTTCGTGATTGATTTGCCACAAACATGCATGGAAGACAGCAAAATATGGAACCACTTCAGCTTGGGAAACGTAAGACAGAATTTGGCACAAGTTTTCTTGAGAATACTCACGTAACTTTACAACTAAAACCATGATACGGATTAACATAAGTGGGTGGAACTTAACTAACAGGACCACAAGTTCTTATTCATGGCAGGAGATGACTAATTGGATTCAACTAACTTGGCAATGCAAACACAGGAGGCCAGAACCAAAAGTAGTAGTATTATCTGAAGACTCCAATGCTTTAGCGCTTTAGACTTATTAATTCTTCTTGGAGCTGCCAGCTTCTTGATCACTCACACTTGTTTTCTTCTTCTTCGAGCCACACCACCAGCTTATTGGTCCTTCAGACTTCTTTTCTTCGTGTTAGGGCTACCAGCCTAAAACGGCAAATATCAAAAGACAAAATAAAATAAGTTGTAAGATGGAGGTACTGAATTGGATACTCCCAAATGCGATTCAAAACTGCCAATATATCATTGCATTGCAAACATTTCGTGTTTGACTGTCTTGGGTTGCAGTTTGCTGGCGATCCGCTTAAAACGGCCACTTGTGAACCATCAGATTTCAGATCAACAACTAAGATTTGATGCTCACGAACAGTGAAATTGTTTGGACCCTCACCTATGATCCAGCCGTTTAGAGTGGTCAATTCACGTACTGTAAGCTGTAACTTAGCCACTCTAAGTCAGCCATGTTGCGCTGGTCACATTTATGGTATGGGCTGCTCTACCTTGGCAGTAGCCAAAATAACTCGATGATTTTTAACTTTTGTCAGCCAATTTGGAGAGAACATGTGAAAGAGGGGGTAAACATGGTATCGATGGGAAAATACTGTTGGAGCAATGACCGTAGGTAATGAGTAGTTTTCATGATTGCGAAGAAATTTCCATCCTTCATTTGGGCAATTTTGGAGAAACTGTAAGTAGATTTTTCTCTGATAGACATGGTCATAGCCTCACACAGGTAACAAAAGCTACATTGTATACAATTCTTAAGATGGATGCTAAAGGGTTCTAGCCACTTTTTTGAAATATGTAGATTAGTCAGTAGATCAACAACTAAGAAATGGAGTGTTAGGTAAGAAAAAAAGAGCCGACCAATCGACAAACAAGTGATTATAAGAAAAATGTTCTAATAAATAGTGCTGCATGCCTCTAGAAAAAAGATGTTTCGCTAGAAATAAATGTGCAGTGAAGCAAGAAAATGAAGGCAATGTAGTGGAGGCCACAATTCTCAAAGCCCATGCAGAGCAGCACGACACCGGCGGTCACATTGTGTCGGTGTGGAATAACACCTATGGAATCACAAAAATCCCTACTACGGTTGCCGGGGCGCTGGGTTGCGAGAAGAGCAGGATTAGTAGTCAGCACAAAGATCGTTTACCCAGGTTCGGGCCACAAGATGCGTGAAACCCTAGTCCTGCTTTGGTGGGTGTATTTTAGAGAGTTCTTGAGCTCTCGAACTAGCTATGGTGAGTGCGTGGTTCGAAAGAGCCGAATCCTTCTCCAGTATGCCATGGGCCTCCTTTTATAGGCGAAAGGGGCTGCCACAGTGGCATACAGGAGGTGGAAAGGCATACAGTATTGCGAGCTTATCGCTTGGATTACAGGACAAGTCGCATTTAATGCGCCGCTGAGGTGTCCCCTAGCTTTATCGGGGACGGGGGCGAGGCCCCGTCCGTCGCCGCCGCTCCTCCTTGCTTTGACACGCGCCCTGGCCAGCGATGCGTGCGGCGCCATGTAGGCAGGCAGGCAGCTGAGGTGGCGCGGTGGTAGGGTCTTCACGAAGATCTGCATGCCGCCACGCAGGCGCCTGCTGAGTTGGCCTGGAAGCTGCATGTTGCCACGCAGGTGCCTGCCCAGCTGGTTGGGCTGGCAGCTGCATGCGACCGGCTGTGGAAACTTAGTTGGTGCGGGTCTGGAAGTGGCCCTGCTGGCGTCCTGGGTGAGAGCCTTGCCGAGTGGCCTGGCAAGGGTCTTGCCGTATGCTGATCATCCCCGCAAGGATCTTGCCGAGGGTCTTGTGGTTCTCCTAGGCAAGGATCTTGCCGAGGACCGTTGTCTTCTAACCCTCATCTGATCTTGAATATGTCTTCACAAAGATCTGCATGCCACCATAGAGGTGTCTCCTGAGCCCTGGCCCAATGTGGTCGATAGTGTTGGAGACTGTGGGCTCGAGGGTGGCTCGCTTTGATGGTGTTTGGGCACGCTGCCCCGGCAAGGGTCTTGCCGGGGTTGCTGAGGCTGTCCCTGGCAAGGGTCTTGCCAGGGAAAACTGCTCCGCCCCTCTGCTTCTTTGCGTCTTTGGTCTTGGCGTTCCTCTGGCTGTCTTGGGCTTCGGTTTTGCCTTGGTTCACCTCCCCTGCCCTGCTTGGTCTGGCCGTGGGCGTGGCTCCGACTGCCTGTGCACAGGTAAAGGGGTACAAAGGTGAGCCCCTTCTTTTGTACACCAACAGGAGCCCCCGGGCCTGGGCCACACATAAGCGCGACATGTTGTTGGGCCAGGCCCAAAATGGTGCGCGGGCAGGTGGGGCGGTTTTTACCGCGGTGAAACTTTTCACGCATCGCGCTTCCCACGACCTGTGTTGAAGGCGCGACGTGGAGGGGCGTGCATGACGTGGGAGGCATGCGTGGGGCGGTTCCTGCACACATGCGTCACATCGCAGTAAATGGGCAGCGCGACCCGCGGCTTCCCCATAAAAAGGGATAACCGCGAGCGCACTGTTCCTTTACCCTTCGTGCAATCCCAATCTCGGAAGCTTCCGCTCGTCTTCCTCTCCTTCCCCAAGCTTCGCCCTCGCTCGCTGCCGTTGCGTTCCCGCCGCCCTCTGCTTTGCCCTTCTCCCCCAGCCGCCATGGCGCCGAAATCCGTCAAGGGCAAGGGTGTGGCTAAGGATGCCGGAGCGGCGGAGCCGCCGGAGAGTGCGCAGGCGGTGCAGCGGATGCAGTCCACCCTCTACCCCTCGACAGTTGATGCGTTTGAGTTTCGGGAAGCCTTCAAGCCCCTGTGAGGGGTGAAGACGGGGGGAGAGAAGTCGGGGCATCTGGCCACACGCGTCATCCCGCCAATCGCGCCGAGGCTGCCCCAAATCGGTACCCTTCTATGTCGACTATTTTTCCCGCGGGCTTTGTCCTCCCTTCTCCAATTTCTTCAGCGACATCATGCACACCTTTGGCTTATGCCTCTTGGATTTTACCCCAAATGCTGTGGCGTGCATGGCCCTCTTCACGCACCTCTGTGAGGGCTTCGCCGGGGTGCACCCCAACACGGCGCTCTTTCACCATTACTTCTCCCCTCGAATCCAACCAGTGGGCGCCATCTCCGGTTGCATCACCTGGATCCCAAGGTCCAAGGGGGTGTATCCGGAGGGCGCCATGAAGGAGAGGTGGGAAGAATGGCGGGGTCGGTGGTGCTGGATCAAAGAGAAAGACCCGCCGGCATTCTCGCTGGTTCGCCAGCACCGCCGGTCCGCAGGTTTATTGAGTGACATCGATGTCGATGACGAGAAGCTCACGATTGCCACCACTAGGATCCTCCGGTTCACCGAGGCCGGGCTCACCCTCGAGATGATCGGGCGAACTTCGTCCGCCGCCGGATCGCTCCGCTGCACAACAAGGGGAGGCCGGCCTGGCTCTTCATGAACCCCGCCGACATCATGCGGCTTCGCTCCGGCCTCGACCACAACTTCATAGTGACGGGGCAAGCTCATTTCTGCCAGCGGCTCTTCCAGCTCGATGTGGGCCGAGACGGCAAGGTCGAACGGACCGGCAAGGCCGCGAGGGCCGCCTCGAAGGCCGGCAATGTCTTCAAGGGGCCTTTGTTCAAGCTGCCGGCGGGAGTGGTCCCGTTGTGCAATAATTCACGCCGGAATGAGATCATCGCCATGATGCCGGACTGTAACGTGCATGGCCCTGACCCGAGCTGGAAGGAGCCGGAGGACGTCGAGGTGCAGCAGTTCTTTGACATCCTGCACGAGGGGTACATCAACGCCGACGCCGAGCGGCTACTCGTCCAAGACACCACCCAGGTGGAGCTGGACTACATCGCCGCCAGGGCGAGGGAGGCGCAGCTTGCCGAGGAGGTCGGCAGCGCTGGTGGTGTGGAGGACAGGGCCGCGACGACCGCGGAGGAGGAGGAGCTCGCCCAATAAACGGCGGCCACCGGGGAAGCCAGTAGCACCGGCACCGAGGCTCCTCTGGTTGAAGACGTGGCTGACGAATCGTTGGAGGGCGAGGCCGGGGCTATTGATCCTTCGGCCACAGGGAGAGCGCGACCCACGGGCGGGCCCCTCCTGATGCGCGGGTGCGGCCCGTCAGGGCCCCGCGGCGGCCAAAGTCCCTGGAGGAGTCCGCGCGCCAGGCGAGGGCCGCGGCGGCGAAGAAGGTGGTGAAGGCCGCGACAGCGAGGAAGAAGGCGTCTGCTTCCTCTTCGTCCAAGCGCACGCAGACTCCGCCCTCTTCCCCTCTCCCGGCAGATGATGACGCGGGGGTCACTTTCGACTATGGATCCCTCAGCCCGAGGAGGAAGAGGAAAACAGCAGAGGAGGAGGTGGACGATGAGTATCCGGTTTCTTCCCGTCATTTCTGTCTCCTTGATCTGTGTCGATGGTCTTGAATTGTTCTCTTCTTGGTAGGGACGCGGAGACGCTGGCCCAAAGGGTGAAGAGGGCCAAGACCTCGGCGGGCGGCCAGCCCCCGGCTGGTACTTCAAGGGCGCCACTGGTAGTGTTGAGCAGCCCGGAGAGCAGCCCCCGGCACAGCCCCCAGCGTAAGTTCATTACCCTCCCCTCGTCAACATGTGTCAGGGGTACGATACTTTGGTGCTGACCTTGCCGGGTATGCAGGAGGAGAGCGGCAGCAGGAGGAGCCGCAGAGGGCTACTCCCAACACGCCGCCCCCATCAACCACGCCGCCCCGAGGGGCGTCCCCGGCAAGGGCGCCAAGCACCGAGCCTACGCACATGGAGGAGGAGGAGGAGAACTTGGGTGCTGGCGGCTTTGCCTCGACGCCAAATGTTGGCGGGGAGGGGACTTCTTTTTCCCAGCTCGCAGGGGATGGTAAGTCGCCGCCTTTCGTCCCTGTTCCTTTTATTTCGGCTCTTGGTCTCCGCCTTGCCTCACTCACTTCTTTGGTGTCCAGATCCTTCCTCGGTGAACCCAGAGGACATGGACGCCATCATCGAGGACGTCACCAAGGCCGCCAAGGCGGACGCCGAGAAGATCGTCATCGAGGAGGCCGCCAAGGGCGCTGCTGAGGGCGCTGCCAAGGGGCTCGCCGGGGAGGCCGGCAGGGCCGCTCCAAGGAGGAGGAGGTGGCTGATGACCAGCCTTCCTCCTGTGCCGCTTCCGGCTCCGGTAGGTACCTGAGGGTGAGCGATGACTTGTCCGTCCACCTTCCAGGCGTGTCGAGCATCAGGACACCCGTCGAGGGAGAGGTGTTCGACGACGAAGTGCTTGCCGCCGCCGGGCTTGAGGTCGTCGACGAGTCGAGCGTTTGTGGCGCGACTCGCAGGAAGAGCGGCTCCTCCACACCATGGGCGCCAGCTTCCGGAAGCTCCAGGCGCTCCACCGCGCCCGTCTGGACAAGGCTAAGTCCAGGATGACGGTGGTGGGGAAGGCAGAGGCGGACCTCCAGGAGCGCATTGCCGAGACACAGGACTGGTTCCGCCAGGCTCACGAGGAGCTGAAGGCTGCCCAGGGCGAGCTGGCCAAGCGCGACGTGGAGCTCACCATGAAGCTCGCCGACGTCGAGAAGGCCCAAGAGGCGATGAAGGACTTGGCCGCTACCGCCGAAGCCGCCCGGGCCCAGCACGAGGCCGTGCTGAACTCCCAGGAGGAGGACCTCTCCACGCGCGAGGAGAAGCTTGCCGCCATGCTTCGCGACAAGGATGAAGAGGTGGAGAAGCTTGTCTTGCAGCGGACCCGTGAGCTGGAGCAGAGGCACCAAGAGGCGCTCGATGCCCAGGCCCTGTTCCATGCTGGCAAGGCGAAGGAGCTGGAGGTAGAGCGGGACGGGCTAAAGGAGCAGGCCCTGAAGCTGTCCTAGGAGAAGGACACGCTCAATGACGCTTTGACGGAGGCGCAGGGCGCGGCCATCAGTAAGGCCGGGGAGCTCTCCGAGGCCAACAAGTCCGTCAAGGACCTCACGCTGAAACTGGAGG
The DNA here is from genome assembly GCA_021605145.1 of Aegilops bicornis. Lineage (NCBI taxonomy): Eukaryota > Viridiplantae > Streptophyta > Magnoliopsida > Poales > Poaceae > Aegilops > Aegilops bicornis. Next base: position 98,887,770 of record CM038675.1, read on the forward strand.
GCCTCGAGGGGATGCTCACGGATGCCAAATCCCGGGAGGGAGTCCTGCCAAGGAGCTGGAGACCGAGAAGCTGCTGCAGAACAACGAGGCCACTGAGCATAAGGATTTCAAGGAGGGTGTGACCCGCCGGATCGGGCACTTTGAGGACGTCGGCGGCAGGATCACCGCGCAGCTGGCTACCATGGGGATGCCAAGCGTGAGGTACGCCCCAGAGCGCAGCGGGACCACCAACGCCAAGCTGACCCTGTTCGTCGAGTTCGTTCTCGGGGCCCTGGAGCAGCTTCACGCCAACCGGGCGGCCTCGCTGGCCGACGAGGCCCGGAGGCTTCGCCAGGGTGCCATGACCAAGGTTCTCACCAAGGTGGCACACTAGTACCCCGACCTCGACTTCGACACCGCGCTGGAGAGCTTGCCGGAGGGTACTGACCTCATGCCGCTCAGTGAGCGCATCAAGCCCATCATCAGCCGTATCGGCGGTATTCTGAGGGTGGAGGGCCAGCACCGGTATTAGGCACCCCTTTTTTTATCATCGCTGCAGGTTCATGTCCAAGACAGTTTCCATCTTTAGTTAGAACCACAGCAACAATTTGATGTAATATAACTTCTGCAGTACTCTTGATATTATGTATGTTATTCTCCCATTCGATTTTTCCTTGTATGTCCACCCTACGTAACTGGGTAGGCTTGTCGGCGCGTAAACCCAGGGCGGCGTCTTGGGGACGGATCGCCGTTGGCCTGCCGTGTGTGCTTGCTGCCGGGCAAACCACCTTACCGCCCTTGGCGCGGCCGCCCAAACTGTTGAGCGGGAGCGTTGCCAAGTGCGGAAGGCTACCCCGCCACTCTCGACGCAGCCGCTTTGAGCTGTTTAGCGGACTCGAAATAGAACAAGGGCGTTGTCAATCGCGGGGAGGGCCCCTTTCGCGTGCAGGTTTTCCATACATAGGCAAGATCTCCGGGGACGATAACCTTATGTATAAAAGGAAATAACTCAAGGCTCTGAATGACTTAGCTTTTCTGTCACCGCGCTGGCGTCCTTCGCGTTCGCAGGCGACGCCTTTTTCTCCTGGCCATCTCCTTCTTGGGAGCCACCGCGATGAAGAAGCGCTGGGCTAGCTACTAGACCAGATTCTCACAATTGCGCCCCCTACCTGGCGCTCCAAAGATGTCGGTGTGGAACGACACCTATGGGATCACAAGAATCCCTACTACGGTTGTCGGGGCGCAGGGTTGCGAGAAGAGCAGGATTAGTAGTCAGCACAAAGATCGTTTGCCCAGGTTCGGGCTGTGAAGATGCGTAAAACCCTAGTCCTGCTTTGGTGGGTGTATTTTAGAGAGTTCTTGAGCTCTCCAACTAGCTATGGTGAGTGCGTGGTTCGAAAGAGCCGAATCCTTCTACAGTATGCCATGGGCCTCCTTTTATAGGTGAAAGGGGCAGCCACAGTGGCATACAGGAGGTGGAAAGGCGTACAGTATTGCGAGCTTATCGCTCGTATTACAGGACAAGTCGCATTTAATGTGCCGCTGAGGTGTCCCCTAGCTTTATCGGGGACGGGGGCGAGGCCCGTCCCGTCCGTCGCCGCTCCTCCTCGCTTTGACACGCGCCCTGGCCAGCGATGCGTGCGGCGCCATGTAGGCAGGCAGGCAGCTGAGGTGGCGCGGTGGTAGGGTCTTCACGAAGATCTGCATGCCGCCACGCAGGCGCTCGCTGAGTTGGCCTGGGAGCTGCATGTTGCCACGCAGGTGCCTGCCCAGCTGGTTGGGCTGGCAGCTGCATGCGAACGGCGCTGGAAGCTTAGTTGGTGTGGACCTAGCAGTGGCCCTGCTGGCGCCCTTGGCGAGAGCCTTTTCCGTGGCTGTGCAAGGGTCTTGCCGTGGCATCGATCATCCCGGCAAGGATCTTGCCGGGGGTCTTGTGGTTCTCCTCGGCAAGGATCTTGCCGAGGACCGTTATCTTCTAAACCTCATCTGATCTTGAATATGTCTTCACAAAGATCTGCATGCCACCACAGAGGTGCCTCCGAGCCCCGCCCAACGTGGTCGATACTGTTGGAGACCGTGGGCTCGAGGGTGGCTCGCTTTGTCGGTGTTTGGGTGCACTGCCCCAGCAAGGGTCTTGCCGGGGTTGCTGAGGCTATCCCTGGCAAGGGTCTTGCCGGGGGAAACTGCTCCGCCCCTCTGCTTCTTTGCGTCCTTGGTCTTGGCGTTGCTCTGGCTGTCTTGGGCTTAGGTTTTGCCTTGGTTAACCTCCCCTGCCCTGCTTAGTGTGGCCGTGGTAGCGGTTCCGACTGCCGTGCACGGGTAAAGGGGTACAAAGGTGTGCCCCTTCTTCTGTACACCAACACATTGCAAACCTTTTTCGCACTGCCGCTATGTAGACTCCATTTAGAGGCATCCACCTCCCACAGTAGCTCCCGGGACTTGTCCTCCTTGCGGAACCATACCCCCAGGACGAGTCCCGGGATCCCGTGATCGCTAAACCGGGGTTCCCAAAGCTGGGATCGGGACGAGCGGCACGTGTGTCAACGCCGACTGCGATCCTTCCAGCACTCGGCGCGGTAGCAATGGCAGGTCGGGCCGCCGCCGCAAGGAGCGCAGCTGACCAGGCCACCTGCTCGTGCCGCGGCGAACCCTGATGGCTTCGGCCGAGGACGCTTCGCGGGCACGGGGCATGATGATTGCACTCGATGGCAGTGGGGGGACGATAGCTATGACGCATATGGGGATGGCCTGCACCGCGGTTCTTCATCGACGGGAGGAGGTCACGGTTTTGCATGGCAGAACGATGGTGGTGGCGGTCGTGACTTCTATGGCCCTTCGGGAGGTTTTGTGGAGGGGCCAGCAGGCCCCAACTACCGGCCTCATGGCAACTACCGGTATAACCGGGGAGGAAGGGGAGGCGGCAGACGACCGCCACCGCCTAGACCTCCGCCGCCACCGGCTCACACGATAGTGGTGCAGAAGACGATGACGACGGTTCATGTGGAGCCGGTTGCTACGCCGACGCTACCGGCGGCTGCCATGGAGGCGGTCACGGCGTTGCTATAATCGCAGGTGCTGCGCAGCGTAACAGACGGCGTCTAAGCCGCGGGACTCTGCTTCTGACAAGAGTTCTGACAAAGCCGAGGGCGAGCGCAAGGGTGCTGACAAACGCGATGGGGAAAAGCTATCCAAGTGGGCACTTAAGAAGAAAAAGTTACCGTGTTACAGATGCGGCGAGCCGGGACATTTTGTGGCAGAGTGCCCGACTAAGCTTTGTGACTATTGCAGTAGATCGCATCATGTGTCTGCGGAATGCTCACTTCTTTCAGGCCCCAAACCGGTGGTTAACATTTATGGGGTCTCTTGTCAAGAGCTGATGTTTATTGAGTCACCGGAAGTGGCACCTATGGGACATGTGATGGAGAGTTGCTTCCCCGCAGTAGTCAAGGTTACTAATGGGATTTTGTCATAGGCACAGATTGTGTGGTAGTTGAGGATCTTGTACGGTGATTATCAGTGGGACCTTGTCAAGTTGGAGAACCAGACTTACAAGGTGGACTTCCCCACTAAGGAGGATCAAATGCATGTTCTCAAGTATGGCTTGTGTAGAGTTCAAAGCTCGAATACTGTCATTACGTTTGATGAGTGGACAGAGAACGAGCCCGAGGGTACACCGTTAGAGAAGATGTGGGTTCGATTCTTTGGGGCACCGTGCAAATATATTAATCATTTTCTGGTTGCTTGGAGCTTGGGCTCACTCATTGGTAAGATGGAGCAGGTTGACATGCCGTTTACTCGAGCTCACGGAGCTGCGAGGCTACTTGTGAGCGTGCTCAGTTTGCAGCACGTGCCGGATGTGGTCAAGTGGACACATGCCGGGGCTACATATGTGCTCGAGCTTGAGATTGAGGATACGCCGGTACCACAGGAGGGAGATGATCTTCAGGACATGGATACGACTGAGGGAGATGGAGCCACCGGGAATCAGGAAAAGGGGCCTGGGAGTAATCCACAGGAGTCGGCCAAGGGGCCGGAGTCGCAGACATATAAGGAGGCTAGGACCAAGGGAGCATCATCCACGACACCGATTCACACGCTTAGGTTTGGTTCTTTTGGACCTCGGTCTACACCTAGTCGGTTATGGAGCAACCGAGTGGAGGCGGATGACCCTCAGGAGCTCGATTTACCACCGGTGTTGCTCCCTTACATTGGTTCGCCTAATGTGCTTTTGCCCCAGAGGGTTGATTCCGAGGTTCAGGACCCGCAGGGCACCGATATACCTATAGCGATTGGGGGGATGATGGGCAGGAGGCTCGCATCCCCAGCCCAATTTGGACTATACCTGGCCAATTGGGGGAGGGGAGGCCCGCCCTGCTCTCTCACCGCGGGGCAGCCCTGGACAGCTTGGAGCGGGGTGCAGGCAGGAGGCCCGCAACTCGTCGACGTCGTCTCCGCGCCACGATGCCGGATTGGTGGGGGCTGCAGAGCAGGTGGCTCCTCGGTCACCGGCTCCCACCATTGCGGCTGAGGTTGCTCGCTCGGCCGCGCCTATCCCTTCGTCACCGGCATTTAGGGATGTGCGTCTGAGTGGGGAGCACTCACCTCCGGAGAGGACTATGGAGGAGCTCATCACCTTCGGTGGGATCCCAGATCCGGTTACGTCTGCCAGGCGTGTCAGCAACCCGATCCAGGAACAACCTGATGCTGATGACCTGCAGTTAGTGCACGCCAAGAGGGCGGCCATGCTTCGAGATGTCGACGCAACTACAGGTATGTCTTTTTATAGAAGTTGTTCAATTATGTTTCAGAGCATGAGATTATTGATAAGGCAAACAACTTAGGAGTTACTTTGGGTTCAAATGAAAAAAGGTAGCAAAATCTGTTAATGATCTTTTGGATTTAGAAGCAGAACATGCTTCTGAAATAATTAGGAACCTTGCATCAGTTAAACACATGAATGAGGATGACATGAATAATTTAGGAATTGTAGCCCTAGAAAACATTTGCAATAATCTTGTGGTAATATCACCGCTAGTCATAGAACTTGCGCTTGATGTTCGGTTTGATGCTAAAACTTTGAAAATACAAATTTGTGGTCATTCAACTTGCATTCTAGTGCAAATACGGTCACTTCGCTCGTATTCAGATAAATCATGCGGCTTATGTGGCATGCCAGCATGTCTACGACCTATTGTCAGTGACTGGAACAGATCGGGCAACGCGTTTTTTTTGCAGAAGCACTGCTCATTCTATATTTAATTAAGCAAAAGCTGATCAATAACATGTTTGGGTTCCACTTGTCAGCATAAGGGCATCTCCAGCCGTTGGCCTCCCCAGGAGGCATTTTTCTCGCCTCCTGGGGGGCTGCCGGCAAAAATGTTGGCCTGGGGGCGTAAATTTTTCCACTCGTTGCGCCCCCCAGAAGCAGTGTTCAGGCTCAAGTAGGCTGCGGCATTTCGTCGAGCAGGTCACAGACGACGTCGTGGCGGCCCTCGCGGCTGAGCACACGGGCGGTGGTGGAGAAGGTTGAGGAGGCAGACGAAGCGCTCACGCCGCACGCCGCCCGTCCGAGGTCGCGTGCTCCATGCACGCGCCAGGCCGTGGCCGCGCTCCCCGCGCTCTGCCCGGCCGTGTCCGTGGCCGCCGCCGAGCCTACGCCAACCGCCTGGGCTCCGCCTTGGAGCAGGGATGGCGAACGCCGGCACCATCGCCCCGCCACAGCAGATGATGGCCGCGCTTCAGCCGCCTCTTTGGTCGTGTCGTCGCCGCCCTGGAGCATGGGCTTCGATGAGCCTTGGCCTCGCCTGTGCTCCGCCTGTGGGACCCGTCAACGCGTCGTGGCGGCCTCACTGGAGAGTGCGAGCCGCACGGCTCGCTGCTCACCTGCAGCTCACCTCGACACCTCGAAGACCATGCTGAGCGAAACCGCCTTTGGTGTGCTTGGGCACGCACGCACGGGAGTGCATGGCGGCCACGGCAAGAAACGCCAGTAGCATGCGGTAGCGAGCAGCAGCAAGAGCAATACGCGGAGCGTGGTGGAGCTCGCGGGCGCCGTGGGCGTGCGGAGCGTGGCGGACGCGGCCGGAGCTCGCGGGCGCTGGTATGGGTGGGCTTCGCGGGCGGGCAGGTCGTGGACCTCGCCAGGGAGGGCGCCGACGTCGGCCTCGCCACGCTGGAGTACATCCACGTGCACAAGACGGCGTGGCTCCTGGAGGCCGCGGTGGTGTGCGGCGCCATCATCGCCGGAGAAGACGACGAGGAGGTCGAGGGCGTCCGCCGCCTCCTCGCACCGTCCGCAGTGGCCTCGCCCCTGGCCTGCACCCCACAACGAGGGCGGGAGGTGCTGTACTTGGAGCCGCCGCCGGGGAGGTCCTCGGCGCCCTCGAAGCACACCTTGAGGCCACCTCCGCTCGATCCTGGCCTGGCGCTGGCCCCGCCCTGGCCGAAGCTCCGCCCGCCCGCCTCACCGCTGGCCGAGCCTGCCGCTGCTGCTTCTTAACCTCCGGCTGCCGCGCGAGCTCCGGCCACGGCCACGGCCGGCTTGCTCTCCCATGCGGCTCGGCGTGTCTGCGTGGGGTAGGTAGAAGAAAGAGAAACGAGAGGGGAGAGAGAGGAAAGGAGAGAGAGGGGGGTGGGTGGCTGACGTGGGCCAATTGGGTGGCTTAAATAAAGCGCCGGTGCTCCCAGATGCCCCCAGATAGCCTGGGTGTGGCCTGCCAGCGCCGGCCGTATTTTTCTTCTAAACCGGCGAAAAGTAAGGTCCTGGGGACTGAGTGGGATGTTTTTTGTCCGCCGGCGCCTAAAAAATGGCTTGGGGAGACTTCTTGGAGGCGCGGCTGGAGATGCCCTAAGGGGGCCGGAGAAATGAGAATAAAAAAAGTGCGGAAGGATTCAAACTCCTAACCTCATATACACGCATGCGCTAGCCAACCACTGCACCAACTACAGATTCATGCCTATAGAGAGATACACTTGGTTATATATTTGACGTAGGTTTTTTCTAGATTCCTTTTTTCCCGGTCCGCAGAAAACCATTTTTCGAAAACTATCGCCATTTTGCGCAATTTTTTTTCAAATGAAATTCAAATAAAAGATCACGTCAAAATGTATAATGTTCAACCCATAATGTATGAAACTTTTCTACGAGCAAGATTTTTTTAATTCCCTTTTCTTCTCGAAGGGACCGGAAAATTCAGGTTTCAACCTATCTTGGCAATTCCAGTTTTTTCCCCAAAATTTTGAAGCAATTTTGAATTCAAATATTTTTAATGTCTAAATATATTTATTTTAACAAACAATTTAAGTAAGTGCTTCCTATTACAGTGCTCCGCTCGACTACTCTCATATAGAAGATTGCAAGTTCAATTTATTGTTGCAGCACCAAGACCATTTTTTCTAAATGAGCATGAACAACTTATAAATATATAGTATTTCACAATACAGGAATAGAACCATAGACCCTACCACTAAGCTAACTGCGTGGTTCTGATATTGTATGCGGACGAAAGATATTATCTTTGACATAGTTTCTATCGTTTAAATTCAAAAAAATTGGGCGATCACAAACTTTCAGGGGACCACCAAAATTTTAGGTGACCGACTGGTTATCCGAATTTTGGTCCGGCAAAAAAAGAACTGAATAGAAGTAGTCGTCGTGGCCAAAATATAAAATTCAGTGTTTGTCTTTACAGGGATAGTACTTGGTGTAGTGGTTAGCGCCTGCCGTTCCATTCCTGAGGTTGATAGGTCGAGTCTATTTGCTCCCTTTTTTTCTGCAAAATTATCTATACGCCCGATGGTTAACCCACTGACAGGTAGGAACTGCCTAGATTAGGCTAACCCGTTGTTAGTATCTCACAGAAAGTACCCTGCTTACGATGAATGAGCAAAGTTCCAAGTCGAAGCTGAGCTAAGCATTCAAGCGCTTCTTAGAGAAGAGGAGCTCAAATGGGCACTTCGTGCCAAAGTGCTTAAGGTTTTCCAAGGGGATGACAATACACAATTTTTCAATATGATTGCGAATGCCAAACATAGGAAGAAGAAAATTATTCAGCTTGAACAGGACCAAGGGACAATTATAGGGCACGAGAACCTGAAGGCGTATATCTCTATTTACTATAAACAACTCTTTGGCCACCAGGAAGCAAGTACGGTGTCCATAGACGAGTCTGTAATTGGTGATATTCTGCAGCTACAGGTAGAAGAGAACGATATTTTGGCTGCACCGTTTACTGAGAAAGGTTCTAGATGCAATCTCACAAATGAAATCGAATAAAGCACCGGGACCAGATGGGTTTCCAGCTGAATTCTATAAGAAATGTTGGCATATTATTAAGGGTGATCTTATGCCTATGTTTCATGATTTGTTTAGTGGTCATTTAGAGTTGTTTCATCTTAACTTTCGCATGATTACGCTATTGCCAAAGAAAGAAGAGGCAGTTCGAATTGAACAATTCAGGCCAACCTGTCTTCTCAATGTGAGTTTCAAAATCTTCACAAAAGTGGGTACTAATAGACTGACACAGATCGCACATTCAGTGGTACAATCGAGCCAAACAGCGTTTATGCCAGGACGATATATACTTGAGGGGGTGGTCGTTTTACATGAAACGCTACATGAAATTCATTCGAAGAAGCTAGATGGGGTTATCTCCAAAGTGGATTTTGAGAAGGCGTATGATAAAGTTAAGTGGCCTTTCCTACAACAGGCAATGCACATGAAAGGATTTAGTGAGGTCTGGCGGAACCAAGTGGGTTCTCAAGTCCAGAAGGATAGTGTCAGAATCAAGGTTAATGATGATATTGGTCATTATTTTCATACACACAAGGGTTTGAGACAAGGAGATTCCATGTCTCCTCTCCTGTTTAATATAGTGGCCGATATGTTAGCCATTCTTATTGGCAGGGCCAAGCAGCATGGGCAAGTGGACGGTTTAGTTTCTCATCTGGTCGATGGAGGAGTATCCATCTTACAGTATGCTGACGTCACTATCCTATTCATGGAACATTGACATTGCTAAGGCGCGTAATATGAAATTTATTTTATGTCTTTTCGAACAATTGTCTGGTTTAAAGATAAACTTTCACAAAAGTGAGTTGTTCTATTTTGGGAAGGCCAAATACGAACAAGACACATATAGACAATTGTTCGGGTGTGAATTGGGTTCTTTACCATTCACTTATTTGGGTATACCGATTCATCACCGTAAGTTATCCAATAAAGAATGGAAATGCATTGAAGATCGAATAGAAAAAAAGCTTAGTTGCTGGAAGGGTAAGCTGATGTCTTATGGAGGTCGGCTAGTGTTGATTAACTCAGTATTGACTAGTATGCCGATGTTCCTACTATCGTTCTTTGAAATTCCGAAAGGGGTACGGAAACGAATTGATTTCTTCATATCTCGGTTCTTCTGGCAGTCAGATGAGGCCAAGAGGAAATACCGTCTCGCACGTTGGGACATTCTTTGTCGACCAAAAGACCAGGGCGGTCTCTGTATTGAGAACTTAGAAATCAAGAACAAGTGCCTCATGAGCAAATGGCTCTACAGGTTAGAGATAGAGCCAGAGGGCATGTGGGCACAAATTTTGCATAATAAATACCTCTAGTCCAAAACACTCGCTCAGGTTACCATGAGACCAACAGACTCGCCATTCTGGAAAGGGCTTATGCGAGTAAAGGACCTGTTCTTTCGGAGGGTCAAATTCCAGGTTGGCAATGGGATGTCAACAAGGTTTTGGGAGGATACGTGGTTAGGAGAGACGCCCCTGGCCGTACAATATCCTACGTTGTATAACATTGTGCAACGGAAGGAGGATTTCGTAGGCACAGTTTTACATACGATCCCCTTAAATATTCAATTCAGACGAGCACTAGTTGGTGAGCGATGAAATGCATGGATGCACCTGGTTTGGAGATTGATAGATGTTCAATTCTCTGATCAAACCGGACTCCATGCAATGGACACTAGCTAAGAATGGGATTTTTACGGTAAAAATTTTCTATATGGATTTGATTAATTCTGGCCCAGTCTCGAGATCATTGCATATTTGGAAGATTAAGGTTCCTTTGCGCATTAAAACCTTTTTGTGGTTTGTCCACAAACAAGTCATTCTTACAAAGGGCAACTTAATCAAGAGGCGATGGGTAGGTAGTCCACGATGTTGCTTTTGTGATCATGATGAAACAATACAACATTTATTTCTTGAATGCCCATTGGCCAAATTGCTTTGGAGAACGATTCATATAGCCTTCAACATTACTCCTCCAGTTGACATTGCATCGTTGTTTGGAATGTGGTTAACTGGGGTCGAACATACTACGGCGGCTCGTATTTGGATTGGAGTTTGTGCGCTATTGTGGGCTATATGGAATTGCAGGAATGATTTGATATTTAACAGACAACACAATTTAACTTTCTTGCAGGTCATCTTCAGAGCTACCGCTTGGATCCGTACGTGGTCCTTACTTACTCCTATGAAATTCAGGAAGCCTTTGGTTACTAGGTGCAACCAGTGGGAGATGGTCGCAGGGGCTATATTCAAACCGTTTGCATGGCGGTCGCATAACAGGATAGGACTCTAGGGAGCTTATCCTTCTTATTGCCATTCCGGTTGAGATTGTTAGCATGAACTTTGCTTTACTTTTATTTTTCGCTCCACTTATGAGCTGTAAGACGACTTTGTGATATTTTATGAATTCTTAATAATATGGCCGCATGTATCATTATGATGCAGAGGCCGGGATATGCCTCTATTTTCAAAAAATAAAAAGGATGAGTTCGTTCGAAATTGATGAGATGTCGACGAGGCAGGTTGTGCCGTCCTCCGCGTCCCCTACGGCGTACGACCGCGGATCAGAGGACACCTTCTCCGGGAGGTCGACATGGGAGAACTCCATGGAGCCGACATCGAGGGAGGTGAGCCGCTGGTTCTGGCTGATCAGATAGATGTGGCCACCCCCGTGCATGGGCCACTTGAGGTACACGCAGTGGCCATTCCTCGGTACACTAATGCCTTGGGGCGACGGCGAGTGGGACAATGGGATCCAAAGGAACGCCGGGCGAACATGGGGTCCGGCGGCGCGGCGGGCGGGTCTCTCATCGGCGTCGTGCGCGGTGGGGCGGTGGCGACCTGCGTGTCGTGAGGTGGTGGCTGCGTTGGCCTGACCGGTGGTCGCGGGTGCCGCCAGATCTAGATCGGATCCATCTGGATCCTTTCTTCGGACTCCGTCGGCCGCCACGGGGTGGTGATGATCGTCGCTAGCCACGTTGGATCGTTGGATTCGGCATCTGGAGATCTACAGGGAGTTCTTCTCGATCCTCCTTTCTGGTGGGTTGAGCCCCATGGCTCTTTCATCTTCGCGGGTTTCGGATCGTGGCTTGCCGGATCCGGAGTACACGGAGGTTTGGTGGCATAGGATGGGGACCGGAGAAAACTTTGGTCGGCGTGTTCGGCCCGGCATCGGCGACGTCACTTGACGCCGTTACCCTTCCTGGAGGCGAAGCCGAGGTCCCCCCTATCCACCCCCGAACCCCTCCCGGACGAAAGTCCAAAATTCAGTCTGGATTGGGCGGCGGCGGCGTCCTGCGCGTCGTATCCTCCATGGAGGCGCCGTCTTGGGAGGAACTGCTGTTCGGGGGAGAGATGTTGTGGATGGTGGGCTCCGAGTAGCTCCAGCAGTGGCGATGGTGTGGAGGTTGCCAGGTGGTGCGGCGTTGTATCTACCGCGTCATTGACGACGAGTGCTGGTGGCATGGTGCAGCTGCATATCGACGATGGATGCGGCTGGATGGACGAGCGCAGGGTGGTCGAGCTGTCTGACGCCATGTTGGCATCGACGGTAGGCCTGGTAAGGTCTGTGCGTCAGTACCTGCTCTGGAGATGGATCGGTGGAAGAAGGCGGTGGCAGCCTCGGTGAGTGCGCCGGACCGGCGTGTGACCCAGTCCCGGTATGTGGCTAGGATGGGCATCCGGCATTAGATGTTAGGATTTGGTGAGATGTCTGTTGGGTATTAGGCTCGGACATTCGGCACCACTGCATCAAGGGGGTAGGAGTAGCGACAGATGTTACCTAGATGGTGGCTTCAGGCTTACTGATGTACTATTTTGTAAGGTTTTTGTGCTTAATAATTAATAAGGTGGCCGTATGCATCGTCCAGATGCAGAGGCCGGGGGTGCATCCTCCTTTTCAAAAAAAAAAGATGAGTGTTCGAAAGAAAATTCAGATATGAAGACAAGACTTGTTGACATGCTTATGCCCAAAAGAAGGTAGGTTTTTTCTATGACACTTACACTAGTAGAAAAATTCGTATATGCGTAGTAAGTTAGTGGTGTGACCCATATTTTTCCTGTGCCACTCTTAGCATGTAGTGTCCGGCGTTCCATACACTGTTCACATCGCTGGTATTTAGCAAAATATCACCGGCGTCGCAAATCTACGCGACGCCATATGCAAGTTTTACTACTCGTGTTGGTGAAGTGTACACGTTCGTAACTTCTCTAGCTAGCGGCGAAGCATATTCAGGAAACGCCACTAATATTTGTTAACATAATTTACAATTTGGTTATCAAGTCAGATAAATGCCAAAAAAATCATGATTAGTATATAGGTTACAAAGTGCCTGTGTGGTTTTAAATTTTTCAAAGAAGAATTTTTGACATATTAAGTCAAAATGATGAGTTTGCGTCAAGACACCAGTCACATTTACATGGACTTACTCGCAAAAAAAAGCTTTCACATGGACTTGGGCGGCTATACGGTCATTAAACATATATGTAAGAAACATGTACTCTAAAACTTTAACCATTTTTTTTGAAAGGTCATACCAGCACAAATGCATACTTCGTGAGCAAAACATAAAAAAATTAAACTTTAATTATCACAAGTGCAAAAAAACTTTATCAGCAATGTTTAACTTTGTCCTAGCGCCACAAGTGAAAGGTAGTACTAGTGTTTGGTAATTGGTCCACACCACAAATGGCCCCGCAAAGGAGGCATAGCCTCAGGGTGATGCCCCACAGGCCATGTAGGATCGGATGTCTGGAAAAGTAGGTTCAGATGGAGCAGTGGGATCTTCTGCAGTATGCGGGTGCTTGGAGAGAAAAAGAGCGATCCGGTCACTAGTAGAAAAAGGGTCAAATATGAAGCACATTAGTGCCGGTTTGTAAACAAACCGGCACTAATGTGATCAATAGTGCCGGTTTGTGGCTGCGATCAATAGTACCGGTTCGTGTTACCAACCGGTACTAAAGGTCTAACCTATAGTACCGGTTCGTGCCACGAACCGGTACTAAAGGGGACAAGCCTTTAGTATCGGTTCGTGCCACGAACCGGTTCTAAAGGGGCCAATTTTCAAACTCTACCCCCCCCCCCCCCCCCCGCGCGTGTGTCGCCATTTCAGTTTTGAAAAAATCAAAAGAAAATAATAAAAACTTCAAAAAAATAAAATCCTTCGAGAGGTAGTTATATTACTATATCTACTAGTTAGGAAAATTTGAAAACATAAATTTAGACATGTTTTGCAAAAAGTGCAGGGAAAATGTAAAACGGCTATAACTTTTGCATACGATATCGGAATAAAACGTATAATATATCAAAAAATTCAGCACGAAAATCCTCAAATTTTTTAGAATCCTCAAATTCGAAAAGGAAAAAAAGATATGGTCAAATTTCAGTTTTTTTTAAAAAAAATTGGTTAAATTTGGTCAAACTACTTATTCAAGAAGTATTAATGTTACTACATAATTATTCAAGAATATTAGTGTTACTAAATAATTATTTCAATTTTTTGAATTTTGGTCAAACTATGGTCAAATTATGGTCAAACTATGGTCAAACTTATTCAAGAAATATTAGCGTTACTAAATAATTATTGTTTTTTTAGGATAATAGTTTCAAACTCAAACGATGAAATGTGTGACTTCATGCTCAAGCTAAACTCCTGAGGGTTAATAGGATTGACATCGTACTATTGTCAGGAAAACAACAAGTGCAGACTCGGAAACGAAGGAGAATAGAACCCGAAAGTTAAGCATGCTCGGGCTGGAGTAGTGAGAGGGATGGGTGACCGGTCGGGAAGTTAGATGATTTGAAATGAGTGATCCACGCTTGAGCAGTTAAGAGTGGTGATTAGAGACTAAATCATCAAATAATTCAGAAAAATAAAAAATAAAAAAAATCAAACTTTTTTCCAAAATTTTCAAAAAAAATTAAAAAAAACCTTTAGTACCGGTTGGTAACACCAACCGGTACTAAAGGTCCCCCATACTAGGGCGCGAGCTCACGCCACGTGGTGGCACTTTAGCGCCGGTTCGTGCCGAACCGGTACTAAAGGGGGGGCCTTTAGTGCTCTGTCGGTTCCATAACCGGCACTAAAGGCCCTTACAAACCGGTTTAAAGCTCCGCTTTCTACTAGTGGGTGTATAAAGCTGAAAAAGTTAAAGTGGAGAGTAGAGATGCATGTGTAGTGAAAGTTTTTATTTTTTGTTCTTTGTTGGGGGGCCACTAGCGGTAGCTTGCATTGGGGGAGAAGAAAAAAAAATCAATGTAGATGCCTCAACCTACTTTTTCTCATTGCCTTATGAGGCATCTGTATCCATATGCCACAATTGTACATGCCCTTATCGACTAGCGATGCCTCTATACTAATATCCTCTGCCCTTTGGCGCCACAACCCTCCAACGTTTCATTTCCCCGTCCAGCACAATCTCGTGCCCGCAGCGCCATTGGCCATGGGTCGTCGACTTCTGACTGTATCGGCCATGCTGCCGTACAATGAGCTTGTGGCATGTGCGGTAAGAGTCGCCGAGATGCACGTTTCTAGCGTCCACATGGACGCCTCGCTGGAGCCAACCCCAACCTCTTCTCTGGTTGGGTCACCATCGCTGGTCGGAAGGGAATCCATATCCGACGCACCCAAGGACCCGCTCGACGAAGCGGGAAGATCATCCTCGGGTGGACTGCAGGGTTGTATGCGGCATTAGAAAGACATTATGTGGCGAAAAGAAAAAACCTTGAAGTTATTCGGGAGTCCGGATACTTACGATCTCGCCAGGGGCTTGGCCCTTGGATGCCAGTCTTCGTCGTCGTCACTGGCGTTGGCGGAGCAGTCCGGAGGAAGAGTTTTTCCCTTCTTGGACCCTTCGGCCTCCCTTGTTGGGGAGGCCTTCCTTTTCTTTCCTCCCCCCGCTGGGGGAGAGGCTTTCTTCTTCTCCTCCTCAGCTTGGTGGGAGGAGTCGGCCTCGGATTCATCATCCGATAGCACCTGAAAACGGGAACTCTTCCGAGTCCCCGTGGCCGTTTTCTTGGCCTTCTTCTCCGGCACCACGTGGGGTGCCGGAGCCAGCAGCCCCGCTAGGCGGGCGTCCGCTGGGTCCTCTAGCAATGGGGCCGGACAGGTAATCCGCTCGGCCTTCGCCAGACATTCCTGTCAAAGGTAAAGGGAGTTTAGATCCCGCATAGAGCCAAACTATGGAAAACAAGTGGTGAAATCACTTACCTCGTCAGCTGGACGCTGCGAGCAGAATCCGCGATCTTCGGTAGCGGATGCGGGAGCTTCGGCGCCCTTGAACAGCACCTTCCAGACATCTTCGTACGTAGTGTCGAAGAGCCCGCTCAGGGTCTGGTGCTGCGCCGGATCAAACTCCCACATGTTGAAGCCCCGTCGCTGGCACGGGAGAATCCGGCGGATGAGCATGACCTGGACTACGTTGACAAGCTTGAGCTTCTTGTCCACCAGCTTCTGGATACAGGCTTGGAGTCCGGTCAGCTCCTCCGAATCCCCCCAAATTCGGCCACTCTCTTTCCAGGAGGTGAGCCGTGTGGGGATGCCAGATCTGAATTCGGGGGCCGCTGCCCAATCAGGGTCACGCGACTCGGTGATGTAGAACCACCCCGATTGCCACCCCTTGATGGTTTCCACGAAAGTGCCCTCCAGCCACGTAACGTGGGACATCCTGCCCACCATGGCGCCTCCGCACTCCTCTTGGCAGCCCTTCACAACCTTCGGCTTGACACTGAAGGTCTTGAGCCACAAGCCGAAGTGGGGCTGGATGCAGAGGAATGTTTCGCATACCCACGATAAACGCCGAGATGTTGAGGATGAATTCGGGGCCAGATCATGGAAATCTAGGCCGTAGTAGAACATGAGCCCCCGGACAAAGGGATGAAGCGGGAAGCCCGGTCCACGGAGGAAATGGGGAAGAAATACTACCCTCTCATGGGGCCTGGGGTTGGGGACGAGCTCTCCCTCGTCGGGGAGCCGATGTGCGATGTTGCTGGACAAATATCCGGCGTCGCGCAGCTTCTGGATCTGCCCCTTCGTGACGGAGGAGGCCATCCACTTGCCTCCTGCTCCAGACATAGTTGGAGAAGGTTGAGGTGAGAAGTGCGGACGTGGGCGCTGGAGCTCGAGTTCGCGGAGATGGATAAGCCAAGGAGGAAGAAGGCGCAGGTAAAAGGGTTGGATCTTTATCCCCTTATATGGGCGGACAAAAAACATGTGTCCCCACCGGCCTGGTAAAACTCGCTTATCTACCAAGCGCCACAATCAATGGCGCGGTTGGGTTACCCACGTCCGTATTGATGGGAATCCCGGAATAAGGGGAACACGATCTCTGCTTCGACAAGACGTGCCAAGGAAACCGCTTCGCTAAACGCGCTGAGGTGGAACAATAAAAACAATTTGAGTGAAGGCTTTGTAGTGGTGCGACGTCACGCCACAAAATACGTCAGCAGATTGATCTTGTGTAATATTATTCCCTCTACGGTGGTATGTGGAATTTATTTTTGCAGAGCCGGACACTATCCTGGTGTTCACAATCTTCTATAAATTATTTGGAGGAGGAACCCGCCTTGCAATGCCGAAGACAACATGCGCGCCGGACTAAATCGTCATTGAAGCCTGGTTCAGGGAGCTCTTGAGGGAGTTCGGACTAGGGGTGTCCGGATAGCCGAACTATCATCATCGGCCGGACTCCAAGACTATGAAGATACAAGATTAAAGACTTCGTCCCGTGTCCGGATGGGACTTTCCTTGGCGTGGAAGGCAAGCTTGGCGATGCGGATATGTAGATCTCCTACCATTTTAACCGACTCTGTGTAACCCTAACCCTATCCGGTGTCTATATAAACCGGAGGGTTTTAGTCCCAGGGACGAACAACAATCATACCATAGGCTAGCTTCTAGGGTTTAGCCTCTTTGATCTCGTGGTAGATCTACTCTTGTAACACACATCATCAATATTAATCAAGCAGGACGTAGGGTTTTACCTCCATCAAGAGGGCCCGGACCTGGGTAAAACATCGTGTCCCTTGTCTCCTGTTACCATCCGCCTAGACGCACAGTTCGGGACCCCCTACCCGAGATCCGCCGGTTTTGACACCGACAGCGGGTAAAAGAGGGGTTACACCGCTGCATAGAGGAGGAAAGAGTTGGTGATGATGGCGGTGAAGTTGTTGGTGAAGATTGCGGTGATGATGATGGCCCCCAGTGGCACTCCGGCGCCACCGGAAGCGAGGGGGAGAGAGCCCCCCTCCTTCTTCTTCTTCCTTGACCTCCTCCCTAGGTGGAAGAAGGGTTTCCCCTCTGGTCCTTAGTCTCCATGGCGTGGGAGGGGCGAGAGCCCCTCCGAGATTGGATCCGTCTCTCTGTCTCTCTCTGTTTCTGCGTTCTGGTATTCTGCCCTTTCACCGTTTCTTATATATCCGGAGATCCGTAACTCCGACTGGATTGAAACCTTCGCCCAGATTTTTCTCTGAAAATTAGCTTTCTTGTGGCCAAAGAAGAGCAGCAACCGCCTTACGGGGTGCCCATGAGGGTCAGGGGTGCGCCTGGGGGGGGCAGGCGCGCCCCCCTGCCTCGTGGCCCCTTCGGGCACTGTCTCGCGTTGATTATTCTTCCCATATTTCACAAGTATTCCAAAAATATTCTCCGTCCATTTTTATCCATTTGGACTCCGTTTGGTATGGGGTTTCTGCGAAACATAAAACATGCAACAAACAGGAACTGACACTGGGCACCGGATCAATATGTTAGTCCCAAAAATAGTATAAAAAGTTGTTAAAAGTATATGAAAGTTGTATAATATTGGCATGGAACAATCAAACATTATAGATACGACGGAGACGTATCATGGGCTAGGAATTCTATGGCTGGATGTGCCGATGGAGAAAGAGGACCCCCGATTAAATAAATGGGCACAGAAAGGAATTGGAATTAAAAGAAGGAACAAATAGGTGTGGTAATTAACCTACATGTGCGCGTGTTTGAATAGTGATCTGAGGGCACAGCGTGTGGCATTCATGCACATATTGGTGTTGAATTGGTTGGCAACACAACATGCATAGTGGAGGCGCTTAGCAACTGACCAAACTCACCGCCTTGAGAATGATCTTTGTTCCTTTTGAACCTCGTGTTACAAATTTTGCTTAGCCATGTTTACATTGTACAATTTGTCCATGCTCAATTATGATGACCAAATGACCAAACACACCGCCTTGAGATTTATCACGTTTGTTCCTTGTCGTACATAGATGGACAAGTGACCACCATCGACGATGGTATAAATTGAAAAAGTGGGAACTCATTAGGGGTGCATGAGAGTTTGTTTCTCCGCTACAATGCATGGGCATATTTGCATGTAGAACTAAAATGTCACGATGCAACTTGCCGTTCGTGATTGATTTGCCACAAACATGCATGGAAGACAGCAAAATATGGAACCACTTCAGCTTGGGAAACGTAAGACAGAATTTGGCACAAATTTTCTTGAGAATACTCACGTAACTTTACAACTAAAAACCATGATACGGATTAACATAAGTGGGTGGAACTTAACTAACAGGACCACAAGTTCTTATTCATGGCAGGAGATGACTAATTGGATTCAACTAACTTGGCAATGCAAACACAGGAGGCCAGAACCAGAAGTAGTAGTATTATCTGAAGACTCCAATGCTTTAGCGCTTTAGACTTATTAATTCTTCTTGGAGCTGCCAGCTTCTTGATCACTCACACTTGTTTTCTTCTTCTTCGAGCCACACCACCAGCTTATTGGTCCTTCAGACTTCTTTTCTTCGTGTTAGGGCTACCAGCCTAAAAACGGCAAATATCAAAAGACAAAATAAAATAAGTTGTAAGATGGAGGTACTGAATTGGATACTCCCAAATGCGATTCAAAACTGCCAATATATCATTGCATTGCAAACATTTCGTGTTTGACTGTCTTGGGTTGCAGTTTGCTGGCGATCCGTTTAAAACGGCCACTTGTGAACCATCAGATTTCAGATCAACAACTAAGATTTGATGCTCACGAACAGTGAAATTGTTTGGACCCCTCACCTATGATCCAGCCGTTTAGAGTGGTCAATTCACGTACTGTAAGCTGTAACTTAGCCACTCTAAGTCAGCCATGTTGCGCTGGTCACATTTATGGTATGGGCTGCTCTACCTTGGCAGTAGCCAAAATAACTCGATGATTTTTAACTTTTGTCAGCCAATTTGGAGAGAACATGTGAAAGAGAGGGGGTAAACATGGTATCGATGGGAAAATACTGTTGGAGCAATGACCGTAGGTAATGAGTAGTTTTCATGATTGCGAAGAAATTTCCATCCTTCATTTGGGCAATTTTGGAGAAACTGTAAGTAGATTTTCTCTCTGATAGACATGGTCATAGCCTCACACAGGTAACAAAAGCTACATTGTATACAATTCTTAAGATGGATGCTAAAGGGTTCTAGCCACTTTTTGAAATATGTAGATTAGTCAGTAGATCAACAACTAAGAAATGGAGTGTTAGGTAAGAAAAAGAGCCGACCAATCGACAAACAAGTGATTATAAGAAAAATGTTCTAATAAATAGTGCTGCATGCCTCTAGAAAAAGATGTTTCGCTAGAAATAAATGTGCAGTGAAGCAAGAAAATGAAGGCAATGTAGTGGAGGCCACAATTCTCAAAGCCCATGCAGAGCAGCACGACACCGGCGGTCACATTGTGTCGGTGTGGAATAACACCTATGGAATCACAAAAATCCCTACTACGGTTGCCGGGGCGCTGGGTTGCGAGAAGAGCAGGATTAGTAGTCAGCACAAAGATCGTTTACCCAGGTTCGGGCCGCGAAGATGCGTAAAACCCTAGTCCTGCTTTGGTGGGTGTATTTTAGAGAGTTCTTGAGCTCTCGAACTAGGTATGGTGAGTGCGTGGTTCGAAAGAGCCGAATCCTTCTCCAGTATACCATGGGCCTCCTTTTATAGGCGAAAGGGGCTGCCACAGTGGCATACAGGAGGTGGAAAGGCATACAGTATTGCAAGCTTATCGCTCGTATTACAGGACAAGTCGCATTTAATGCGCCACTGAGGTGTCCCCTATCTTTATCGCGGGCGGGGGCGAGGCCCGTCCCGTCCGTCGCCGCTCCTCCTCGCTTTGACACGCGCCCTGGCCAGCGATGCATGCGGCGCCATGTAGGCAGGCAGGCAGCTGAGGTGGCGCGGTGGTAGGGTCTTCACGAAGATCTGCATGCCGCCACGCAGGCGCTTGCTGAGTTGGCCTGGGAGCTGCATGTTGCCACGCAGGTGCCTACCCAGCTGGTTGGGCTGGCAGCTGCATGCGAATGGCGGTGGAAGCTTGGTTAGTGCGGGTCTGGCAGTGGCCCTGCTGGCGTCCTGGGTGAGAGCCTTGCCGAGTGGCCTGGCAAGGGTCTTGCCGTGGCGCGCAGTCATCCCCGGCAAGGATCTTGCCGAGGGTCTTGTGGTTCTCCTAGGCAAGGATCTTGCCGAGGACCGTTGTCTTCTAACCCTCATCTGATCTTGAATATGTCTTCACAAAGATCTGCATGCCACCATAGAGGTGTCTCCTGAGCCCTGGCCCAATGTGGTCGATAGTGTTGGAGACTGTGGGCTCGAGGGTGGCTCGCTTTGATGGTGTTTGGGCACGCTGCCCGGCAAGGGTCTTGCCGGGAGTTCTTTGAAACTATCCACAGGCAAGGGTCTTGCTGGGGAAACTGCTCCGCCCCTCTGCTTCTTTGCGTCTTTGGTCTTGGCGTTCCTCTGGCTGTCTTGGGCTTCGGTTTTGCCTTGGTTCACCTCCCCTGCCCTGCTTGGTCTGGCCGTGGGCGTGGCTCCGACTGCCTGTGCACAGGTAAAGGGGTACAAAGGTGCGCCCCTTCTTTTGTACACCGACAGGAGCCCCCCGAGCCTGGGCCACACATAAGCGCGACATGTTGTTGGGCCAGGCCCAAAATGGTGCGCGGGCAGGTGGGGCGGTTTTTACCGCGGTGAAACTTTTCACGCATCGCGCTTCCCACGACCTGTGTTGAAGGCGCGACGTGGAGGGGCGTGCATGACGTGGGAGGCATGCATGGGGCGGTTCCTGCACACATGCGTCACATCGCAGTAAATGGGCAGCGCGACCCGCGGCTTCCCCATAAAAAGGGATAACCGCGAGCGCACTGTTCCTTTACCCTTCGTGCAATCCCAATCTCGGAAGCTTCCGCTCGTCTTCCTCTCCTTCCCCAAGCTTCGCCCTCGCTCGCTGCCGTTGCGTTCCCGCCGCCCTCTGCTTTGCCCTTCTCCCCCAGCCGCCATGGCGCCGAAATCCGTCAAGGGCAAGGGTGTGGCTAAGGATGCCGGAGCGGCGGAGCCGCCGGAGAGTGCGCAGGCGGTGCAGCGGATGCAGTCCACCCTCTACCCCTCGACAGTTGATGCGTTTGAGTTTCAGGAAGCCTTCAAGCCCCTGTGAGGGGTGAAGACGGGGGGAGAGAAGTCGGGGCATCTGGCCACACGCGTCATCCCCGCCAACTGCGCCGAGGCTGCCCCAAATCGGTACCCCTTCTATGTCGACTATTTTTCCTGCGGGCTTTGTCCTTGCTTTTCCGATTTCTTCAGCGACATCATGCACACCTTTGGCTTCCGCCTCTTGGATATTACCCCGAATGCGGTGGCGTGCATGGCCCTCTTCGCGCACCTCTGTGAGGGCTTCGCCGGGGTGCACCCCAACACAGTGCTCTTTCGCCATTACTTCTCCCCTCGAATCCAACCAGGGGGCGCCATCTCCGGTTGCATCACCTGGATCCCAAGGTCCAAGGGGGTGTACCCGGAGGGCGCCATGAAGGAGAGGTGGGAAGAATGGCGGGGCCGGTGGTGCTGGATCAAAGAGAAAGACCCGCCGGCATTCTGCGAAGTTCGCCAGGCACCGCCGGTCCGCAGAAGCGATTGGAGTGACATCGATGTCGATGACGAGAAGCTCACGATTGCCACCACTAGGATCCTCCGGCTCACCGAGGCCGGGCTCACCCTCGAGATGATCGGGCGAACTTCGTCCGCCGCCGGATCGCTCCGCTGCACAACAAGGGGAGGCCGGCCTGGCTCTTCATGAACCCCGCCGACATCATGCGGCTTCGCTCCGGCCTCGACCACAACTTCATAGTGACGGGGCAAGCTCATTTCTGCCAGCGGCTCTTCCGGCTCGATGTGGGCCGAGACGGCAAGGTCGAACGGACCGGCAAGGTCGCGAGGGCCGCCGCGAAGGCCGGCAAGGTCTTGAAGGGGCCTTTGTTCAAGCTGCCGGCAGGAGTGGTCCCGCTGTGCAATAATTTGCGCCGGACTGAGAACATCGCCATGATGCCGGACTACAACATGCATAGCCCTAACCTGAGCTGGAAGGAGCCGGAGGACGTCGAGGTGCAGCAGTTCTTTGACACTCTGCACGAGGGGTACATCAACGCCGACGCCGAGCGGCTACTCGTCCAAGACACCACCCAGGTGGAGCTGGACTACATCGCCGCCAGGGCGAGGGAGGCGCAGCTTGCCGAGGAGGTCGGCACCGCTGGTGGTGTGGAGGACAGGGTCGCGACGACCGCGGAGGAGGAGGAGATCGCCCAATAAACGGCGGCCACCGGGGAAGCCAGTAGCACCGGCACCGAGGCTCCTCTGGTTGAAGACGCGGCTGACGAATCGTTGGAGGGCGAGGCCGGGGCTATTGATCCTTCGGCCACAGGGAGAGGGCGAATCTTACGGCGGGCCCCTCCTGGTTAGCCGGTGCGGCCCGTCAGGGCCCCGCGGCGGCCAAAGTCCCTGGAGGAGTCCGCGCGCCAGGCGAGGGCCGCGGCGGCGAAGAAGGTGGTGAAGGCCGCGACAGCGAGGAAGAAGGCGTCTGCTTCCTCTTCGTCCAAGCGACGCAGACTCCGCCCTCTTCCCCTCTCCCGGCAGATGATGACGCGGGGGTCACTTTCGACTATGGATCCCTCAGCCCGAGGAGGAAGAGGAAAACAGCAGAGGAGGAGGTGGACGATGAGTATCCGGTTTCTTCCCGTCATTTCTGTCTCCTTGATCTGTGTCGATGGTCTTGAATTGTTCTCTTCTTGGTAGGGACGCGGAGACGCTGGCCCAAAGGGTGAAGAGGGCCAAGACCTCGGCGGGCGGCCAGCCCCCGGCTGGTACTTCAAGGGCGCCACTGGTGGTGTTGAGCAGCCCGGACAGCAGCCCCCGGCACAGCCCCCAGCGTAAGTTCATTACCCTCCCCTCGTCGACATGTGTCAGGGGTACGATACTTTGGTGCTGACCTTGCCGGGTATGCAGGAGGAGAGCGGCAGCAGGAGGATCCGCAGAGGGCTACTCCCAACACGCCGCGGCCATCAACCACGCTGCCCCGAGGGGCGTCCCCGGCAAGGGCGCCAAGCACCGAGCCTACGCACATGGAGGAGGAGGAGGAGAACTTGGGTGCTGGCGGCTTTGCCTCGGCGCCAAATGTTGGCGGGGAGGGGACTTCTTTTTCCCAGCCTGGCACTGGGGATGGTAAGTCGCTCGCCTTTCGTCCCTGTTCCTTTTTATTTCTGGCTCTTGGTCTCCGCCTTGCCTCACTCACTTCTTTGGTGTCCAGATCCTTCCTCGGTGAACCCAGAGGACATGGACGCCATCATCGAGGACGTCACCAAGGCCGCCAAGGCGGACGCCGAGAAGATCGTCATCGAGGAGGCCACCAAGGGCGCTGCTGAGGGCGCTGCCAAGGGGCTCGCCGGGGAGGCCGGCAGGGCCGCTCCAAGGAGGAGGAGGTGGCTGATGACCAGCCTTCCTCCTGTGCCGCCTGCCCAGTAGGTACCTGAGGGTGAGCGATGACTTGTCCGTCCACCTTCCAGGCGTGTCGAGCATCAGGACACCCGTCGAGGGAGAGGTGTTCGACGACGAAGTGCTTGCCGCCGCCGGGCTTGAGGTCGTCGACGAGTCGAGCGTTTGTGGCGCGACTCGCAGGAAGAGCGGCTCCTCCACACCATGGGCGCCAGCTTCCGGAAGCTCCAGGTGCTCCACCGCGCCTGTCTGGACAAGGCTAAGTCCAGGATGACGGTGGTGGGGAAGGCAGAGGCGGACCTCCAGGAGCGCATTGCCGAGACACAGGACTGGTTCCGCCAGGCTCACGAGGAGCTGAAGGCTGCCCAGGGCGAGCTGGCCAAGCGTGACGTGGAGCTCACCATGAAGCTCGCCGACGTCGAGAAGGCCCAAGAGGCGATGAAGAACTTGGCCGCTACCGCCGAAGCCGCTGGCCCAAAGACGAGGCCGCGCTGAACTCCCAGGAGGAGGACCTCGCCGCGTGCGAGGAGAAGCTTGCCGCCACGCTTCGCGGCAAGGATGAAGAGGTGGGGAAGCTTGTCTTGCAGCGGACCCGTGAGCTGGAGCAGAGGCACCAAGAGGCGCTCGATGCCCAGGCCCTGTTCCATGCTGGCAAGGCGAAGGAGCTGGAGGTAGAGCGGGATGGGCTAAAGGAGCAGGCCCTGAAGCTGTCCTAGGAGAAGGACACGCTCAATGACGCTTTGACGGAGGCGCAGGGCGCGGCCATCAGTAAGGCCGGGGAGCTCTCCGAGGCCAACAAGTCCGTCAAGGACCTCACGCTGAAACTGGAGGGCCTCGAGGGGATGCTCACGGATGCCAAATCCCGGGAGGGAGTCCTGGCCAAGGAGCTGGAGACCGAGAAGCTGCTACAGAACAACGAGGCCACTGAGCATAAGGATTTCAAGGAGGGTGTGACCCGCCGGATCGGGCACTTTGAGGACGTCGGCGGCAGGATCACCGCGCAGCTGGCTACCATGGGGATGCCAAGCGTGAGGTACGCCCAGAGCGCAGTGGGACCACCAACGCCAAGCTGACCCTGTTCGTCGAGTTCGTTCTCGGGCCCCGAGCAGCTTCACGCCAACCGGGCGGCCTCGCTGGCCGACGAGGCCCGGAGGCTTCGCCAGGGTGCCATGACCAAGGTTCTCACCAAGGTGGCACACTAGTACCCCGACCTCGACTTCGACACCGCGCTGGAGAGCTTGCCGGAGGGTACTGACCTCGTGCCGCTCAGTGAGCGCATCAAGCCCATCATCAGCCGTATCGGCGGTATTCTGAGGGTGGAGGGCCAGCACCGGTATCAGGCACCCCTTTTTTTATCATCGCTGCAGGTTCATGTCCAAGACAGTTTCCATCTTTAGTTAGAACCACAGCAACACATTGATGTAATATAACTGCAGTACTCTTGATATTATGTATGTTATTCTCCCATTCGATTTTTCCTTGTATGTCCACCCCACGTGAATCGGGTAGGCTTGTCGGCGCCAGAAACCTGTGGCGGCGTCTTGGGGACGGATCGCCGTTGGCCTGCCGTGTGTGCTTGCTGCCGGGCAAACCACCTTACCGCCCTTGGCGCGGCCGCCCAAACTGTTGAGCGGGAGCGTTGCTGCGCGGAAGGCTACCCCGCCACTCTCGACGCAGCCGCTTTGAGCTGTTTAGCGGACTCGAAATAGAACAAGGGCGTTGTCAATCGCGGGAGGGCCCCTTTCGCGTGCAGGTTTTCCATACATAGGCAAGATCTCCGGGGACGATAACCTTATGTATAAAAGGAAATAACTCAAGGCTCTGAATGACTTAGCTTTTCTGTCACCGCGCTGGCGTCCTTCGCGTTCGCAGGCGACGCCTTTTTCTCCTGGCCGTCTCCTTCTTGGGAGCCACCGCGATGAAGAAGCTGGGCTAGCTACTAGACCAGATTCTCACAATTGCGCCCCCTACCTGGCGCTCCAAAGATGTCGGTGTGGAACGACACCTATGGGATCACAAGAATCCCTACTACGGTTGTCGGGCGCAGGGTTGCGAAAAGAGCAGGATTAGTAGTCAGCACAAAGATCGTTTGCAGGTTCGGGCTGTGAAGATGCGTAAAACCCTAGTCCTGCTTTGGTGGGTGTATTTTAGAGAGTTCTTGAGCTCTCCAACTAGCTATGGTGAGTGCGTGGTTCGAAAGAGCCGAATCCTTCTACAGTATGCCATGGGCCTCCTTTTATAGGTGAAAGGGGCAGCCACAGTGGCATACAGGAGGTGGAAAGGCGTACACTGTTGCAAGCTTATCGCTCGTATTACAGGACAAGTCGCATTTAATGTGTCGCTGAGGTGTCCCCTAGCTTTATCGGGGGCGGGGGCGAGACCCGTCCCGTCCGTCGCCGCTCCTCCTCGCTTTGACACGCGCCCTGGCCAGCAATGCGTGCAGCGCCATGTAGGCAGGCAGGCAGCTGAGGTGGCGCGGTGATAGGGTCTTCACGAAGATCTGCATGCCGCCACGCAGGCGCTCGCCGAGTTGGCCTAGGAGCTGCATGTTGCCACGCAGGTGCGTGCCCAGCTGGTTGGGCTGGCAGCTGCATGCGAACGGCGGTGGAAGCTTGGTTAGTGCAGGCCTGGCAGTGGCCCTGCTGGCATCCTGGGTGAGAGCCTTTCCGGGTGGCCAGGCAAGGGTCTTGCCGTGGCACGCAGTCATCCCCGGCAAGGATCTTGCCGGGGGTCTTGTGGTTCTCCTCGGCAAGGATCTTGCCGAGGACCGTTATCTTCTAAACCTCATCTGATCTTGAATATGTCTTCACAAAGATCTGCATGCCACCACAGAGGTGCCTCCCGAGCCCTGGCCCAACGTGGTCGATAGTGTTGGAGACCGTGGGCTCGAGGGTGGCTCGCTTTGTCGGTGTTTGGGCGCACTGCCCCAGCAAGGGTCTTGCCGGGGTTTCTGAGGCTATCCCTGGCAAGGGTCTTGCCGGGGGAAACTGCTCCGCCCCTCTGCTTCTTTGCGTCCTTGGTCTTGGCGTTGCTCTGGCTGTCTTGGGCTTAGGTTTTGCCTTGGTTAACCTCCCCTGCCCTGCTTAGTGTGGCCGTGGGCGCGGTTCCGACTGCCCGTGCACAGGTAAAGGGGTACAAAGGTGTGCCCCTTCTTCTGTACACCAACACATTGCAAACCTTTTTCGCACTGCCGCTATGTAGACTCCATTTAGAGGCATCCACCTCCCACAGTAGCTCCCGGGACTTGTCCTCCTTGCGGAACCATACCCCCAGGACGAGTCCCGGGATCCCGTGATCGCTAAACCGGGGTTCCCAAAGCTGGGATCGGGACGAGCGGCACGTGTGTCTCCGCCGGCTGCGATCCTTCCAGCACTCGGCGCGGTAGCAATGGCAGGTCGGGCCGCCGCTGCAAGGAGCGCAGCTGACCAGGCCACCTGCTCGTGCCGCGGCGAACCCTGATGGCTTCGGCCGAGGACGCCAGCGCACGGGCATGATGATTGCACTCGATGGCGGTGGGGGACGATAGCTATGACGCATATGGGGATGGCCTGCACCGCGTTCTTCATCGACGGGAGGAGGTCACGGTTTTGCATGGCGTAACGATGGTGGTGGCGGTCGTGACTTCTATGGCCTTCGGGAGGTTTTGTGGAGGGGCCGCAGGCCCCAACTACCGGCCTCATGGCAACTACCGGTATAACCGGGGAGGAAGGGGAGGCGGCAGACGACCGCCACCGCCTAGACCTCCGCCGCCACCGGCTCACACGATAGTGGTGCAGAAGACGATGACGACGGTTCATGTGGAGCCGGTTGCTACGCCGACGCTACCGGCAGCTGCCATGGAGGCGGTCACGGCGTTGGCAACTGTGCAGGTGCCTGCGCGTAACAGACGGCGTCTAAGCCGCGGGACTCTGCTTCTGACAAGAGTTCTGACAAAGCCGAGGGCGAGCGCAAGGGTGCTGACAAACGCGATGGGGAAAAGCTATCCAAGTGGGCACTTAAGAAGAAAAAGTTACCGTGTTACAGATGCGGCGAGCCGGGACATTTTGTGGCAGAGTGCCCGACTAAGCTTTGTGACTATTGCAGTAGATCGCAGCATGTGTCTGCGGAATGCTCACTTCTTTCAGGCCCCAAACCGGTGGTTAACATTTATGGGGTCTCTTGTCAAGAGCTGATGTTTATTGAGTCACCGGAAGTGGCACCTATGGGACATGTGATGGAGAGTTGCTTCCCCGCGGTAGTCAAGGTTACTAATGGGATTTTGACATAGGCACAGATTGTGTGGTAGTTGAGGGATCTTGTACCAGGTGATTATCAGTGGGACCTTGTCAAGTTGGAGAACCAGACTTACAAGGTGGACTTCCCCACTAAGGAGGATCAGATGCATGTTCTCAAGTATGGCTTGTGTAGAGTTCAAAGCTCGAATACTGTCATTACGTTTGATGAGTGGACAGAGAACGAGCCCGAGGGTACACCGTTAGAGAAGATGTGGGTTCGATTCTTTGGGGCACCGTGCAAATATATTAATCATTTTCTGGTTGCTTGGAGCTTGGGATCACTCATTGGTAAGATGGAGCAGGTTGACATGCCGTTTACTCGAGCTCACGGAGCTGCGAGGCTACTTGTGAGCGTGCTCAGTTTGCAGCACGTGCCGGATGTGGTCAAGTGGACACATGCCGGGGCTACATATGTGCTCGAGCTTGAGATTGAGGATACGCCGGTACCACAGGAGGGAGATGATCTTCAGGACATGGATACGACTGAGGGAGATGGAGCCACCGGGAATCAGGAAAAGGGGCCTGGGAGTAATCCACAGGAGTCGGCCAAGGGGCCGGAGTCGCAGACATATAAGGAGGCTAGGACCAAGGGAGCATCATCCATGACACCGATTCACACGCTTAGGTTTGGTTCTTTTGGAGCTCGGTCTACACCTAGTCGGTTATGGAGCAACCGAGTGGAGGCGGATGACCCTCAGGAGCTCGAGTTACCACCGGTGTTGCTCCCTTCTGTTGGTTCGCCTAATGTGCTTTTGTCCCAGAGGGTTGATTCCGAGGTTCAGGACCCGCAGGGCACCGATATACCGATAGCGATTGGGGGGAATGATGGGCAGGAGGCTCGCATCCCTAGCCCAATTTGGACTATACCTGGCCAATTGGGGGAGGGGAGGCCCGCCCTGCTCTCTCACCGCGGGGCAGCCCTGGACAGCTTGGAGCGGGGTGCAGGCAGGAGGCCCGCAACTCGTCGACGTCGTCTCCGCGCCACGATGCCGGATTGGTGGGGGCTGCAGAGCAGGTGGCTCCTCGGTCACCGGCTCCCACCATTGCGGCTGAGGTTGCTCGCCGCCGCGCCTATCCCTTCGTCACCGGCATTTAGGGATGTGCGTCTGAGTGGGGAGCACTCACCTCCGGAGAGGACTATGGAGGAGCTCATCACCTTCGGTGGGATCCCAGATCCGGTTACGTCTGCCAGGCGTGTCAGCAACCCGATCTAGGAACAACCTGATGCTGATGACCTGCAGTTAGCGCACGCCAAGAGGGCGGCCATGCTTCGAGATGTCGACGCAACTACATGTATGTCTTTTTATAGAAGTTGTTCAATTATGTTTCAGAGCATGAGATTATTGATAAGGCAAACAACTTAGGAGTTACTTTGGGTTCAAATGAAAAAAGGTAGCAAAATCTGTTAATGATCTTTTGGATTTAGAAGCAGAACGGGCTTCTGAAATAATTAGGAACCTTGCATCAGTTAAACACATGAATGAGGATGACATGAATAATTTAGGAATTGTAGCCCTAGAAAACATTTGCAATAATCTTGTGGTAATATCACCGCTAGTCATAGAACTTGCGCTTGATGTTCGGTTTGATGCTAAAACTTTGAAAATACAAATTTGTGGTCATTCAACTTGCATTCTAGTGCAAATACGGTCACTTCGCTCGTATTCAGATGAATCATGCGGCTTATGTGGCATGCCAGCATGTCTACGACCTATTGTCAGTGACTGGAACAGATCGGCAACGCTGCGTTTTTTGCAGAAGCACTGCTCATTCTATATTTAATTAAGCAAAAGCTGATCAATAACATGTTTGGGTTCCACTTGTCAGCATAAGGGCATCTCCAGCCGTTGGCCTCCCAGGAGGCATTTTCTCGCCTCTGGGGGGCTGCGGCAAAAATGTTGGCTGGGGCGTAAATTTTCCACTCGTTGCGCCCCCCAGAAGCAGTGTTCAGGCTCAAGTAGGCTGCGGCATTTCGTCGAGCAGGTCACAGACGACGTCGTGGCGGCCCTCGCGGCTGAGCACACGGGCGGTGGTGGAGAAGGCTGAGGAGACGGACGAAGCGCTCACGCCGCACGCCGCCCCGTCCGGCGAGGTCGTGCTCCATGCACGCGCCAGGCCGTGGCCGCGCTCCCAGCGCTCTGCCCGGCCGTGTCCGTGGCCGCCGCTGAGCCTGCGCCAACCGCCTGGGCTCCGCCTTGGAGCAGGGATGGCGAACGCCGGCACCACCGCCCCGCCACAGCCGATGATGGCCGCGCTTCAGCCGCCTCTTTGGTCGTGTCGTCGCCGCCTGGAGCATGGGCCCGATGAGCCTTGGCCTCGCACGTGCTCCGCCCGAGGGACCCGTCAGCGTCGGCGGCGGCCTCACTTGGAGAGTGCGAGCCGCACGGCTCGCTGCTCACCTGCAGCTCACCTCGACACCTCGAAGACCATGCTGAGCGAAACCGCCACTGGTGTGCTTTGGGCACGCCGCACGGGAGTGCATGGCGGCCACGGCAAGAAACGCCCGTAGCATGCGGTAGCGAGCAGCAGCAAGAGCAATCTGGCGGGCGTGGCGAACTTCGCGGGCGCCCGTGGGCGTCGCGGGCGTGGCGGACGCGGCCGAGCTCGCGGGCGCCCGTGGCGCTGGTGGGCTCATGGCGGGGCAGGTCGTGGACCTCGCCAGGGGAGGCGCCCGGCGTCGGCCTCGCCATGCTGGAGTACATCCACGTGCACAAGACGGCGTGGCTCCTGGAGGCCGCGGTGGTGTGCTTGGCGCCATCATCGCCGGAGAAGACGACGAGGAGGTCGAGGGCGTCCGCCGCCTCCTCGCACCGTCCGCAGTGGCCTCGCCCCTGGCCTGCACCCCACAACGAGGGCGGGAGGTGCTGTACTTGGAGCCGCCGCCGGGGAGGTCCTCGGCGCCCTCGAAGCACACCTTGAGGGCCACCTCCGCTCGATCCTGGCCTGGCCGCCGCGCCCCTGGCCCCGCCGCGCGAGCTCCGCCCCGCCCCGCCTCACCGCTGGCCGAGCCTGCCGCTGCTGCTTCTTGACCTCCGGCCGCCGTGCGAGCTCCGTCCACGGCCACGGCCGGCTTGCTCTCCCATGCGGCTCGGCGTGTCTGCGTGGGGTAGGTAGAAGAAAGAGAAACGAGAGGGGAGAGAGAGAGGAGAGGAGAGAGAGGGGGGTGGGTGGCTGACGTGGGCCAATTGGGTGGCTTAAATAAAGCGCCGGTGCTCCCAGATGCCCCCAGATAGCCTGGGTGTGGCCTGCCAGCGCCGGCCGTATTTTTCTTCTAAACCGGCGAAAAGTAAGGTCCTGGGGGACTGAGTGGGATGTTTTTTGTCCGCCGGCGCCTAAAAAATGGCTTGGGGAGGCTTCTTGAAGGCGCGGCTGGAGATGCCCTAAGGGGGCCGGAGAAATGAGAATAAAAAAAGTGCGGAAGGATTCAAACTCCTAACCTCATATACACGCATGCGCTAGCCAACCACTGCACCAACTACAGATTCATGCCTATAGAGAGATACACTTGGTTATATATTTGACGTAGGTTTTTTCTAGATTCCTTTTTTCCCCGGGTCCGGCAGAAAACCATTTTTCGAAAACTATCGCCATTTTGCGCAATTTTTTTTCAAATGAAATTCAAATAAAAGATCACGTCAAAATGTATAATGTTCAACCCATAATGTATGAAACTTTTCTACGAGCAAGATTTTTTTAATTCCCTTTTCTTCTCGAAGGGACCGGAAAATTCAGGTTTCAACCTATCTTGGCAATTCCAGTTTTTTCGCCCAAAATTTTGAAACGAATTTTGAATTCAAATATTTTTAATGTCTAAATATATTTATTTTAACAAACAATTTAAGTAAGTGCTTCCTATTACAGTGCTCCGCTCGACTACTCTCATATAGAAGATTGCAAGTTCAATTTATTGTTGCAGCACCAAGACCATTTTTTCTAAATGAGCATGAACAACTTATAAATATATAGTATTTCACAATACAGGAATAGAACCATAGACCCTACCACTAAGCTAACTGCGTGGTTCTGATATTGTATGCGGACGAAAGATATTATCTTTGACATAGTTTCTATCGTTTAAATTCAAAAAAATTGGGCGATCACAAACTTTCAGGGGACCACCAAAATTTTAGGTGACCGACTGGTTATCCGAATTTTGGTCCGGCAAAAAAAGAACTGAATAGAAGTAGTCGTCGTGGCCAAAATATAAAATTCAGTGTTTGTCTTTACAGGGATAGTACTTGGTGTAGTGGTTAGCGCCTGCCGTTCCATTCCTGAGGTTGATAGGTCGAGTCTATTTGCTCCCTTTTTTTCTGCAAAATTATCTATACGCCCGATGGTTAACCCACTGACAGGTAGGAACTGCCTAGATTAGGCTAACCCGTTGTTAGTATCTCACAGAAAGTACCCTGCTTACGATGAATGAGCAAAGTTCCAAGTCCGAAGCTGAGCTAAGCATTCAAGCGCTTCTTAGAGAAGAGGAGCTCAAATGGGCACTTCGTGCCAAAGTGCTTAAGGTTTTCCAAGGGGATGACAATACACAATTTTTCAATATGATTGCGAATGCCAAACATAGGAAGAAGAAAATTATTCAGCTTGAACAGGACCAAGGGACAATTATAGGGCACGAGAACCTGAAGGCGTATATCTCTATTTACTATAAACAACTCTTTGGCCACCAGGAAGCAAGTACGGTGTCCATAGACGAGTCTATAATTGGTGATATTCCGCAGCTACAGGTAGATGAGAACGATATTTTGGCTGCACCGTTTACTGAGAAAGAGGTTCTACATGCAATCTCACAAATGAAATCGAATAAAGCACCGGGACCAGATGGGTTTCCAGCTGAATTCTATAAAAAATGTTGGCATATTATTAAGGGTGATCTTATGCCTATGTTTCATGATTTGTTTAGTGGTCATTTAGAGTTGTTTCATCTTAACTTTCGCATGATTACGCTATTGCCAAAGAAAGAAGAGGCAGTTCGAATTGAACAATTCAGGCCAATCTGTCTTCTCAATGTGAGTTTCAAAATCTTCACAAAAGTGGGTACTAATAGACTGACACAGATCGCCCATTCAGTGGTACAACCGAGCCAAACAGCGTCCATGCCAGGACGACATATACTTGAGGGGTGGTCGTTTTGCATGAAACGCTACATGAAATTCATTCGAAGAAGCTAGATGGGGTTATCTCCAAAGTGGATTTTGAGAAGGCGTATGATAAAGTTAAGTGGCCTTTCCTACAACAGGCAATGCACATGAAAGGATTTAGTGAGGTCTGGCGGAACCAAGTGGGTTCTCAAGTCCAGAAGGATAGTGTCAGAATCAAGGTTAATGATGATATCGGTCATTATTTTCATACACACAAGGGTTTGAGACAAGGAGATTCCATGTCTCCTCTCCTGTTTAATATAGTGGCCGATATGTTAGCCATTCTTATTGGCAGGGCCAAGCAGCATGGGCAAGTGGACGGTTTAGTTTCTCATCCGGTCGATGGAGGAGTATCCATCTTACAAAGTATGCTGACGTCACTATCCTATTCATGGAACATTGACATTGCTAAGGCGCGTAATATGAAATTTATTTTATGTCTTTTCGAACAATTGTCTGGTTTAAAGATAAACTTTCACAAAAGTGAGTTGTTCTATTTTGGGAAGGCCAAATCTGAACAAGACACATATAGACAATTGTTCGGGTGTGAATTGAGTTCTTTACCATTCACTTATTTGGGTATACCAATTCATCACCGTAAGTTATCCAATAAAGAATGGAAATGCATCGAAGATCGAATAGAAAAAAAGCTTAGTTGCTGGAAGGGTAAGCTAATGTCTTATGGAGGTCGGCTAGTGTTGATTAACTCAGTACTGACTAGTATGCCGATGTTCCTACTATCGTTCTTCGAAATTCCGAAAGGGGTACGGAAACGACTTGATTTCTTCAGATCTCGGTTCTTCTGGCAGTCAGATGAGGCCAAGAGGAAATACCGTCTCGCACGTGGGACATTCTTTGTCGACCAAAAGACCAGGGCGGTCTCTGTATTGAGAACTTAGAAATCAAGAACAAGTGCCTCATGAGCAAATGGCTCTACAGGTTAGAGATAGAGCCAGAGGGCATGTGGGCACAAATTTTGCATAATAAATACCTCTAGTCCAAAACACTCGCTCAGGTTACCATGAGACCAACAGACTCGCCATTCTGGAAAGGGCTTATGCGAGTAAAGGACCTGTTCTTTCGGAGGGTCAAATTCCAGGTTGGCAATGGGATGTCAACAAGGTTTTGGGAGGATACGTGGTTAGGAGAGACGCCCCTGGCCGTACAATATCCTACGTTGTATAACATTGTGCAACGGAAGGAGGATTTCGTAGGCACAGTTTTACATACGATCCCCTTAAATATTCAATTCAGACGAGCACTAGTTGGTGAGCGATGAAATGCATGGATGCACCTGGTTTGGAGATTGATAGATGTTCAATTCTCTGATCAAACCGGACTCCATGCAATGGACACTAGCTAAGAATGGAATTTTTACGGTAAAAATTTTCTATATGGATTTGATTAATTCTGGCCCGGTCTCGAGATCATTGCATATTTGGAAGATTAAGGTTCCTTTGCGCATTAAAACCTTTTTGTGGTTTGTCCACAAACAAGTCATTCTTACAAAGGGCAACTTAATCAAGAGGCGATGGGTAGGTAGTCCACGATGTTGCTTTTGTGATCATGATGAAACAATACAACATTTATTTCTTGAATGCCCATTGGCCAAATTGCTTTGGAGAACGATTCATATAGCCTTCAACATTACTCCTCCAGTTGACATTGCATCGTTGTTTGGAATGTGGTTAACTGGGGTCGAACATACCACCGGCTCGTATTTGGATTGGAGTTTGTGCGCTATTGTGGGCTATATGGAATTGCAAGAATGATTTGATATTTAACAGACAACACAATTTAACTTTCTTGCAGGTCATCGTCAGAGCTACCGCTTGGATCCGTATGTGGTCCTTACTTACTCCTATGAAATTCAGGAAGCCTTTGGTTACTAGGTGCAACCAGTGGGAGATGGTCGCAGGGGCTATATTCAAACCGTTTGCATGGCGGTCGCATAACAGGATAGGACTCTAGGGAGCTTATCCTTCTTATTGCCATTCCGGTTGAGATTGTTAGCATGAACTTTGCTTTACTTTTATTTTTCGCTCCACTTATGAGCTGTAAGACGACTTTGTGATATTTTATGAATTCTTAATAATATGGCTGCATGTATCATTATGATGCAGAGGCCGGGGTATGCCTCTATTTTCAAAAAATAAAAAGGATGAGTTCGTTCGAAATTGATGAGATGTCGACGAGGCAGGTTGTGCCGTCCTCCGCGTCCCCACGGGCGCATTTACCATGGATCGAGAGGACACCTTCTCCGGGAGGTCGACATGGGAGAACTCCATGGAGCCGACATCGAGGGAGGTGAGCCGCTGGTTACGGCTGATCGATAGATGTGGCCACCCGTGCATGGGCCACTTGAGGTACACGCAGTGGCCATTCCTCGGTACACTAATGCCTTGGGGCGACGGGCGAGTGGGACAATGGGATCAAAGGAACGCCGGGCGAACATGGGGTCCGGGCGGCGGCGGGCGGGTCTCTCATCGGCGTCGTGCGCGGTGGGGCGGTGGCGACCTGCGTGTCGTGAGGTGGTGGCTGCGTTGGCCTGACCGGTGGTCGCGGGTGCCGCCGGATCCAGATCGGATCCATCTGGATCCTTTCTTCGGACTCCGTCGGCCGCCGCGGGGTGGTGATGATCGTCGCTGGCCACGTCGGATCGTTGGATTCGGCATCTGGAGATCTACAGGGAGTTCTTCTCGATCCTCCTTTCTGGTGGGTTGAGCCCCATGGCTCTTTCATCTTCGCGGTTTCGGATCGTGGCTTGCCGGATCCGGAGTACCTGGAGGTTTGGTGGCATAGGATGGGGACCGGAGAAAACTTTGGTCGGCGTGTTCGGCCCGGCATCGGCGACGTCACTTGACGCTGTTACCCTTCCTGGAGGCGAAGCCGAGGTCCCCCCTATCCACCCCCGAACCCTTCCCGGACGAATGTCCAAAATTCAGTCTGGATTGGGCGGCGGCGGCGTCCTGCGCGTCGTATCCTCCATGGAGGCGCCGTCTTGGGAGGAACTGCTGTTTGGGGGAGAGATGTTGTGGATGGTGGGCTTCGAGTAGCTCCAGCAGTGGTGATGGTGTGAAGGTTGCCAGGTGGTGCGGCGTTGTATCTACCGCGTCATTGACGACGAGTGCTGGTGGCATGGTGCAGCTGCATATCGACGATGGATGCGGCTGGATGGACGAGCGCAGGGTGGTCGAGCTGTCTGACGCCATGTTGGCATCGACGGTAGGCCTGGTAAGGTCTGTCGCGTCAAGACACTGCTCGGAGATGGATCGGTGGAAGAAGGCGGTGGCAGCCTCGGTGAGTGCGCCGGACCGGCGTGTGACCCAGTCCCGGTATGTGGCTAGGATGGGCATCCGGCATTAGATGTTAGGATTTGGTGAGATGTCTGTTGGGTATTAGGCTCGGACATTCGGCACCACTGCATCAAGGGGGTAGGAGTAGCGACAGATGTTACCTAGATGGTGGCTTCAGGCTTACTGATGTACTATTTTGTAAGGTTTTTGTGCTTAATAATTAATAAGGTGGCCGTATGCATCGTCCAGATGCAGAGGCCGGGGGTGCATCCTCCTTTTCTAAAAAAAAGATGAGTGTTCGAAAGAAAATTCAGATATGAAGACAAGACTTGTTGACATGCTTATGCCCAAAAGAAGGTAGGTTTTTTCCATGACACTTACACTAGTAGAAAAATTCGTATATGCGTAGTAAGTTAGTGGTGTGACCCATATTTTTCCTGTGCCACTCTTAGCATGTAGTGTCCGGCGTTCCATACACTGTTCACATCGCTGGTATTTAGCAAAATATCACCGGCGTCGCAAATCTACGCGACGCCATATGCAAGTTTTACTACTCGTGTTGGTGAAGTGTACACGTTCGTAACTTCTCTAGCTAGCGGCGAAGCATATTCAGGAAACGCCACTAATATTTGTTAACATAATTTACAATTTGGTTATCAAGTCAGATAAATGCCAAAAAAATCATGATTAGTATATAGGTTACAAAGTGCCTGTGTGGTTTTAAATTTTTCAAAGAAGAATTTTTGACATATTAAGTCAAAATGATGAGTTTGCGTCAAGACACCAGTCACATTTACATGGACTTACTCGCAAAAAAAAGCTTTCACATGGACTTGGGTGGCTATACGGTCATTAAACATATATGTAAGAAACATGTACTCTAAAACTTTAACCATTTTTTTTGAAAGGTCATACCAGCACAAATGCATACTTCGTGAGCAAAGGTAGTACTAGTGTTTGGTAATTGGTCCACACCACAAATGGCCCCGCAAAGGAGGCATAGCCTCAGGGTGATGCCCCACAGGCCATGTAGGATCGGATGTCTGGAAAAGTAGGTTCAGATGGAGCAGTGGGATCTTCTACAGTATGCGGGTGCTTGGAGAGAAAAAGAGCGATCCGGTCACTAGTAGAAAAAGGGTCAAATATGAAGCACATTAGTGCCGGTTTGTAAACAAACCGGCACTAATGTGATCAATAGTGCCGGTTTGTGGCTGCGATCAATAGTACCGGTTCGTGTTGAGCCTTTAGTACCGGTTCGTGCCGCGAACCGGTACTAAAGGGGTAGTGGCAGGCTGGCGTCAGGCCGGGTCCCCACGAGCCCCTTTAGTACCGGTTTGTGTTACCAACCGGTACTAACGGTCTAACCTATAGTACGGTTCGTGCCACGAACCGGTACTAAAGGACAAGTTTTAGTATCGGTTCGTGCCACGAACCGGTACTAAAGAACCAATTTTCAAACTCTACCCTCCGCTCGGTGTCGCCATTTCAGTTTTGAAAAATCAAAAGAAAATAATAAAACTTCAAAAAAATAAAATCCTTCGAGAGGTAGTTATATTACTATATCTACTAGTTAGGAAAATTTGAAAACATAAATTTAGACATGTTTTGCAAAAAGTGTAGGGAAAATGTAAAACGGCTATAACTTTTGCATACGATGTCGGAATAAAACGTATAATATATCAAAAAATTCAGCACGAAAATCCTCAAATTTTTTAGAATCCTCAAATTCGAAAAGGAAAAAAAGATATGGCCAAATTTCAGTTTTTTTAAAAAAAAATTGGTTAAATTTGGTCAAACTACTTATTCAAGAAGTATTAATGTTACTACATAATTATTCAAGAATATTAGTGTTACTAAATAATTGTTTCAATTTTTTGAATTTTGGTCAAACTATGGTCAAATTATGGTCAAACTATGGTCAAACTTATTCAAGAAATATTAGCGTTACTAAATAATTATTGTTTTTTTAGGATAATAGTTTCAAACTCAAACGATGAAATGTGTGACTTCATGCTCAAGCTAAACTCACGAGGGTTAATAGGATTGACATCGTACTATTGTCGTGAAAACAACAAGTGCAGACTCGAAAGCGAAGGAGAATAGAACCCGAAAGTTAAGCATGCTCGGGCTGGAGTAGTGAGAGGGATGGGTGACCGGTCGGGAAGTTAGATGATTTGAAATGAGTGATCCACACTTGAGCAGTTAAGAGAGGTGATTAGAGACTATATCATCAAATAATTCAGAAAAATTAAAAATAAAAAAATCAAACTTTTTTCCAAAATTTTCAAAAAAAAATTTAAAAAAAAACCTTTAGTACCGGTTGGTAACACCAACCGGTACTAAAGGTCCCCCATATTAGGGCGCGAGCTCACGCCACGTGGTGGCACTTTAGCGCCGGTTCGTGCCGAACCGGTACTAAAGGGGGGGCCTTTAGTGCTCTGTCGGTTCCATAACCGGCACTAAAGGCCCTTACAAACCGGTTTTAAAGCTCCGTTTTCTACTAGTGGGTGTATAAAGCTGAAAAAGTTAAAGTGGAGAGTAGAGATGCATGTGTAGTGAAAGTTTTTATTTTTTGTTCTTTGTTGGGGGGCCACTAGCGGTAGCTTGCACTTGGGGAGAAGAAAAAAAAATCAATGTAGATGCCTCAACCTACTTTTTCTCATTGCCTTATGAGGCATCTGTATCCATATGCCACAATTGTACATGCCCTTATCGACTAGCGCTGCCTCCATACTAATATCCTCTGCCCTTTGGCGCCACAACCCTCCAACGTTTCATTTCCCCCGTCCAGCACAATCTCGTGCCGGCAGCGCCGTTGGCCATGGGTCGTCGACTTCTGACTGTATCGGCCATGCTGCCGTACAATGAGCTTGTGGCATGTGCGGTAAGAGTCGCCGAGATGCACGTTTCTAGCGTCCACATGGACGCCTCGCTGGAGCCAACCCCAACCTCTTCTCTGGTTGGGTCACCATCGTCATCCCCAATGTCCTCGCCAGAGCTGATACAAACCACTACTCTGGATGGTCGTCGCTGCCATCCCCTACGCCCTTGCTACCTCGTCACCGCCGTGAGGCATCGATTTGGTGGACGAGGTGGCGATGCAGCAGCATCTAGAGGTAGAGGCTCGGATTGAGGCCTGGCAGGCCAATGAGGACATCAGCGCGCTCTATTGTGCAAATCTAAAGTTTGTGGAGCTCCAGATGGCCATCGACACATCCTCCGAGTCCTCATGGCCATTGCACGGACCTTGAGATCATCTTTCTTTGATGTTATTTTCATGTGACACCTTAGAAGAAGTCAAAAACTTGTCAAATTCACTTCTACAGATTATATATCACATGGTAGGATTATTGACCAATGAACTCGACATACAACATGCATGTTACACAAAATACACCGTCAAATTCATATGTGAAAGGAGTTTCTAATATTTTTATATCATGCATCTCATATATTATTAATCTTATCAATGGTCAAAGGCAACCTTGAAAACGTATCAAGCACTATATATTTGAATGTAGGGAGTAAGGAGTTGCGGAACTAGAATCTCACGATGCAATCTTGCTGTTCGTGACTGATTTGCCACAAACATGCATGGAAGACAGCAAAATAGGGAACCACTTCAGCTTGGGAAACCTAAGACAGAATTTGGCACAAGTTTTCTTCAGAATGCTCACATAACTTTACCACTAGAAACCATGATATGGATTAACATAAGTGGGTGAACTTAAGTAACAGGACCACAAGTTCATATTCATGCCAGGAGATGGCTAACTGGATCAACTAACTTAGCAGTGCAAACCCACGAGGCCAAAACCAAAAGTACACCCGCTAAACACATCTAGTACTATCTGAAGACTCCAATGCATAAGCATTCAGATCCTTAGCGCTTTAGACTTGTTAATTCTTCTTGGAGCTGCCAGCTTCTTGATCTTTCAGGCTTGTTTTCTTCTTCTTCGAGCCACCAGCTTCTTGATCCTTCAGGCTTGTTTTCTTCGTGTTAGAGCTGCCACCCTGAAAACGGCAAATATCAAAGGCAAAATCAAATAAGTTGTAAGATGGAGGTACTGAATAGGAGACTCCAACATGCGATTCAAAACTGCCAATATATCATTTCATTGCAACCATTTCGTGTTTGACTGTGGTTGTAGTTTGTTGGGGATGCGCTTACTTCAAGTGTACGGTGTCGCTGACTTGGTCACTTGTGAGCCATCTGATTTCAAGTCAACGACTCAGAGTTGATGCCCAAGTTGCCACTCTAGCTAAGTCAGCCAAGCTGCGCGGGTCACAGTTATGTTATGGGCTGCTCTAAAACAAATCTGAGAATTTTGTAAACTTTTGTCAGCCAATTTGGAGAGAACGTGTGAAGAGAAGTGGAAAACACCAATGACCTTACTAGTCGGTGATGAGTAGTTTATACGATTGGGAAGAAACTTTCGTCCTTCGGTTGGGCAATTTTGAAAAAACAGTAAATAGATTTTTCAGTAAATATACACGGTCATTGCCTCATAGGCAACAGAAACTACATTGTACACAATTCTTAACATTGATGGCCCGGCCGGGTAACATTAGCTTCGCTTAGTTAAAAAAGGGTTCTAACCACTGCTCTGAAAAACAAGGAAAAATGGAGTATTAGCTAACATTAGCTTCGCTTAGTCAAAATGGAGTATTAGGCAACAGAAACTACATTGTATACAATTCTTAACATTGATGCCCCGGCCGGGTAACATTAGCTTGGTTAGTTAAGAAAGGGTTCTAGCCACTTTTCTGAAATTTAGATTAGTCGCTGGATCATCAACTAAGAAATGTTGTATAGCTAAATAAAAAAGAGCCGACCAATCCACAAACAAGCGATTGTTAGCAAAATGTTCTAATAAACAGTACCACTTCTAGAAAAAAAGATGTTTTGCAAGAGATAAAAATGCAGTCAAGCAAGAAAATGAGAGGAGAAACAATTTTGGCGCACCTTCAGGGTGGGGCGTGGCCATGCCATGAAATAGGGGCGCACCCATCCACTGGATGTGAAGAAGTCTGCCTCCAATTGCAACTTAGGCTGGAGGGCGTTCTTGAGGCGAAAGGCACAATAGTGGAGGGCGCCATTCTCGATGCCCATGGAGATCAGCACGACGCCGGCGGTCACACCGCAAATCTTCTTTACACGGCTTAGAAGCGGATACCATTTCGAAGCATCCACCT
Organism: Aegilops bicornis; assembly: GCA_021605145.1. Taxonomy (NCBI): domain Eukaryota; kingdom Viridiplantae; phylum Streptophyta; class Magnoliopsida; order Poales; family Poaceae; genus Aegilops; species Aegilops bicornis. Next base: position 98,929,724 of record CM038675.1, read on the forward strand.
TGCACTGCTGCTTCCAGGACTTGTCCTCCTTCCGGAACCACACCCGCAGGAGACTATCTTCCATGGCCACGAGGCAGGTTGTGCCGTCCTCCGTTTCCCCGACGACGCACAACGACGGATCGGAGCCTAGGTTCTCCGGGAGAGCGACGTGGCAGAACTCCATGGAACCAACATGGAGGGAGGTGAGCCGAAGTAGTCTAGACCCCCTCCAATAGATGCTCCCACCGCTGTGCACGGGCCACCTGTGGTCGTCACTCCTCGGCGCAGTAATGCCTTCGGGCGCCCGCGTGTGGGAGCACCACTCGCCTGTCCGGGAGCTGTAGACGTGTGCGAGCACCCGGCCGCCCCGGCTCTCCAGCGAGAGCACACGGAATGAGGTCGGACTGACGCTGGAGGCCGGGAGGAAGCAGTGGAACTGGGACGAGTTGCTGGTGATGCTCTTGTGGTTGTGGGTTATGCGCAGTCGCGAGTGGGAGATCGGGTCGAACACGACCAAGTAAGGGTCGCTGCTGAGGAGTAGGAGGCCGTGGCGGCAGTCCATGAGGCGCCACTTGTACTCCTCGAAATCCGTGAGATGGAAGTCGCCGCGGCGGACGACGGCGGCGAGGTGGCGGTCGCGGCGGAGGAGCGCGCGGTGGAAGGCGGGGACGGCGCCGCGGGGGCGGGGGGCCGACACGAAGTAGCCCAGTAAGGGAGCCCGGGGAAGGAAGCGGTCGGAGACGGCAGGTGAGGAGGCAACGCTGCACAGCCGAGGGCTGGCGAGGGCGGCGCTGGCGAGCGAGGGCAGCGACGGGAGGCGGATGAGGATCTCGCCGAGCATGTCGTCGCCGAGAGACATGAGGGAGGTGGGCTCTGCATTGCGCTTGCGCTTGCGCCTGGTACGGCCGTTGGTTGCCATCTCAAATTCTCAATGGCGGAGAATGGGGATGGCGAGGTGTGGGTGCTCGGAGCGTCGGAGGCGGAGGAGAGTTATATGGAGCTAGCGGCTCGGGAGATCGAGAGGATCTAGGAGCATTGGTAGATGCGACCTGCCATGCACCAATGGTCGCATCTTGGCACCGTCCATGCTGGCCAATCGAGTAGGAACATTAGATGCGACCTGCCATGCACCAATGGTCGCACCTTGCAACTTCCATGCTGACCAATCGAGTAGGCGCACAGCTGCACAAGTGCTTCCTTGATGATGGCACGAGGAGTCAAAGCGGCATGCGCTGCTTCATCCAATAAACAAGAACTTGGTCGCGTGGAGTTTAGTGCTAGAATTTAAAAATATAGTTTGTGGTTAACTAAGTTGACTCAAGCGTGCAGAAACGATCACAATACGCATATGCAGATGTATTCGTGTGTATGCCCAGTGAAAAATAACATGTTGCCATCTGTAAGCTGAGTGTACATTATTGTGTACTCGCCTTATGCAAGTGTAAGCCAAGTATCAGCAAAACTCACTAGTAGAAAAAGAGGCTTCCATACGCCCCCATTAGTCCCCAAAATAATCGAACCGCGACCAAAGGGGTCTTTAGTCGCGGTTCGGGAGGAGACCCGCGACCAACTATCTGGGCCCAGGCGTGTATTTGGCGAATGGTGGGGCTTTAGTCCCGGTTGGCACGGCCAACCGGGACTAAAATCTCGAGTGGCCGAAGGCCTTTAATCATGGTAGGCCGTGCCAACCGGGACTAAAGGTTAGACCTTTAGTCCCGGTTGGTCCGCCAACCATGATTAATCGGTTCAACTTTAGTCATGATTGGCGGACCAACCGGGACTAAAGCTTAGACTTTAGTCGGTTGGTCTGCCAACCGCGACTAAAGGATTTGAGGCCTCATTTTCAAAATGGGCATAACTTTTGCATACGAACTCGGATGAAAAAAAAAATTATATGAAAAATCATCTACTCGAAAAGTTATATCCGAATTTAACATTTTCAAAATCCTCAAAAACCTAACAGAAAAAAAGATACGGGGCTTTTAAGATTTGGAGAGGCAAAAAATTCAAAAATTTCAAATTGTGGTCAAACAGTGGTCAAACAATGGTCAAACTAATTATTCTAGAATATTAGTGTTACTAAATAATTATTTCAGTTTTTTTAAATTTTGGTCAAATCTGGTCAAACAGTGGTCAAACAATGGTCAAACTAATTATTCCAGAAATATTAGTGTTACTAAATAATTATTGTTTTTAAAACAATAGTTTCAAACTCAAACAGTGAAATGTGTCACTTCATGCTCAAGCTAAATTCACGAGGGTTAATAGAATTGACATCCTACTATTGTCAGGAAAACAACAAGTGCAGACTTGGAAACGTGGGAGAATAGAACCTGGAAGTTAAGCGTGCTCAGGCTGGAGTAGTGAGAGGATGGGTGACCGTCCGGAAAGTTAGATGATTTGGAATGATGAGGGGTGATTAGATATTAGAGGTTAAATTGAGCAGTGACGAGGGGTGATTACAGATTAGAGGTTAAAATAATTCAGAAATTTGAAAATAAAAAAATTAAAAAAACCACGAGACAAGAACCGGGACTAAAGGACGGGCCTTTAGTCCCGGTTAGCCACGAGAACCGGGACTAAAGGACGGGCCTTTAGTCCCGGTTATTACGAGAACCGGGACTAAAGCCTTTAGTCGCGGTTCGTAAGAGGCGCGACTAAAGGGGGGGGGGTCTTTAATCGCGCATATTTAGTCCCGGTTGCATAGCCGGGACTAAAGGCCTTTGCGAACCGGGACTAAAGGCCTTTTTTCTACCAGTGACTACACTCAGCTTACATAGGGCACTCGGCTTATCCAAGTATAAGCCGAGTCCCGCCCAAAAAACACTCGGTTTATTTCATGGAGAACACTCGGCTTACATGCAAAACTCGGCGAACTAACTGTCATGTGGTCACTGTCACCCACACGATGGCTTCGTGACGGCGGGCACTATAATTAATTAGCGCAACGCCTAACATCCAGGCGTTACACAGTGTAGTGCAGCACCCCTATGTTAGGAGCAGCCCCAGCCAATAGAGAGAGCAAGTTGGGGTTGGTCAGTCCATTTTGCCATGATATTTTCACCAGCAATTCAATTTGTGAAATACTTTCGTCTCGAGGTCAAATGTGTCCATTTTGCCATGATAGTCATAGTTTGAAAAACCGAACTGGCCGGTGAGGCCGTCGTCGGATGAGATTGTTCTGATCGAACCTCCAGTTCATTGGTTCATTTGCCAAAAACAGAAAAAAAATGTTTAAAGTGTATTTTCAATTTTTGACCTAACATCAAATGAATACACATGATATTAGATGAAAACCATTAACAAATCATAAGTATTACTAGCCTAGTTGATTACTGGGCCATTAGCATGCCTTGCCTCAAGCAGGTCAGGTCTTTGATTTCTCGTTGATGCCCTGTTATTTTTCTGATTTCTTAAACGACTTTTCAAGATGCCGGTTTTCAACTTTTTCGGTCGGACTGCCGGTTTGGTGCAGTTTTTAAAACTATGTCTACATGATGCATACATCTAATCTAATCCCATATCTCACCTAAACAGGCTTGCACCCTCTTTAGATAAAGCACAAATCAAAGCACACCTTTAAACAATATAAAGTAGTAGGATGACCCTCTTAGAAAACAGATTTCGGGTTACCCGTATAACATAAAACGCACGCGACTACGTTGTGAAAAGAACAAAGGCAGACAACACCATGTCACACCCTTTGACACCCAAACTCCAAGACAACGTCATTAAGAGGGAAAACAACGCGAAGCGCCGCCGCAACCCAGTCTGGACAGAAAAGGGTCTTCATCTGGAGCCCTGAGAGAGAGGAGAACCAGAACGACGTCCTCGAGACGAGGGTGGCGCCCGTAGGCATCGCCGCCATCGACACAAAGCATGGAGGTTTCACTCGGCGGCTCATCGATTGGTGTCAGCACGAGGCATCCAGGACAACTATGATGTACATAGACCTCCAGCTTTGGATATGGACATCACCACTACCAACAAAAAAAGCAAGCGCGAGCAACCCACCACTACACCCCTTGCCACCCACACGACCAAGATGGATGCCACCGCCGTCGACATGATGCCCATCGGGAGAGTCAACTATGCAGACTGCCATTTGAGGCAACAACCTTAGCATCCATGGCTCAAGGACACGACCAATTGTGTACATCACAACACACGAACCTTGGTAGGAACAGCAGAAGGCACTTCCTCCCACTCCTAGTCTGGCATCAGCCACCGAGTCTAGATCAACGCCTTCACGATATAAGAGGCGCCAATGACTGCATCACCCAATCAGTCCCGGTGGACCGGGGGTGTCATTGTAGGGTAACGTCAGGGCCGTCCATGGGCTTGCGCGAGCTGTGCGCTCCGCAGGGCCCCCAAAAACTGTCCGGATTTTCGCTTATAGGCCCATCAGAACAACAAGTAGTTGCTCAGCCTTCAGGCCTGGGCCTGTTAGCCCGGAGCCCCTACTTCTCGCTTCACGCGAGCTGGGAGCAAAGCTCTCGCTGAAGGGTGGGCGAGCTAGGCCAGCCCACGAGCGGGGGAAGCCACAACCTCTTTTCCCTGTTTTTTTTTTTACGTTTTCTGTGTTCCTTGGTACTTTTGTTTATACTTTAAAATATTCAAAATATATATATTAAAAATAAAAACTCTTCAAAAAACATTTGAAAAAATGTTGATCATGTATATAAAAATGTTGAGTAAGTATTTGAAAAATTGTTGATCATGTATATAAAAATGTTGAGTAAGTATTTGAAAAAATATTGAACAAGTATTTGAAAAATGTTGAAGAAGTATTTGAAGAAATGTTGAACAAATTTTTGAAACATGTTGATCATGTATATAAAAATGTTGAACAAGTATTTGAAAAATGTTGAACATATATTTGAAAAAAATGTTGAACAAGTATTTGACAAATGTTGAACAAGTATTTGAAAAATGTTGAACAAGTACTTGAAAATGTTTTGTCAATCATGCATATAAAAATGTTGAAAAAGTATTTGAAAAAAATGTTGAGCAAGTATTTGAAAAATGTTGAGCAAGTATTTGAAAAAATCTTGAGCAAATATTTGAAAAAATGTTGGACAAGTATTTAAATAAATGTTGAAAAAGTATTCGAAACATGTTGATGACGTATATAAAAATTGTTGAACAAGTATTTGCAAAATGTTTAACAAATATTTGAAAAAAATGTTGACGAAGTATTTGACAAATATTGAAGAAGTATTTGAAAAATGTTAAACAAGTATTTGAAAAAATGTTGAACAAGTATTTGAAAAAATGTTGAACATGTATTTGAAAAATTGTTGATCATGTATACGATAACGTAGAATGAAAAAATAGAAACAAAGAAAAAACAGAAACGAAGAAGGAACAAGAAAAACAAAGAAGAAAAAAGAAAAAATGGAGAAGAAAACAGAAAAGAAAGAAAAAGGGAAAAAAGAGAAAAGAAAACCATCTCCACTTGCTTCAAAGTAGGTCGCATCTCTTTAGTTAACATGAACTACAAGCAGGCACGGTGGCTAGTCGCGTTTGGTTCGCTCGCGACGACCAAGGATCGACCCCTCCCACATTCTCGTTTTTTTTCTACTAGCAAACATGTCCGTGCATTGCAACGGGAGAAATAATATCACGTGTCTCTAACCGCATAAGCACGACTCAAGACTCCACCAGTACGTGTACTTCATTTCAATGCGACACATTGTCATCTCGCGGCTTATCCTCCTTCTCACCCTCACCATCAAAGGGGTTGTGCCTACATGATCACAATGCATCCAAAAACATGGTGAATCCTAAGGCAATGATCTCGTCCACCGCATGACACACCTGACATTGAACTAGGACGATGTAAGGAATTTTTTAAATATATTCTCACACGACTTTGATTTTAGTGGTCACCACCGCGCATGTCTAATTTAATCGGGTCTCTCAAATCTCACAATTTTAATTTGCAACCCACATGAATATGGTTTATTTAGTGTTCACCACCGATGCATGTCTGATTTAATCGGGTCTCTCTCAAATCCCATAATTATAATGTGTCCCCCACATGAATCTGGTTATTTTTCGTGCTCACAAATTCAGTTTTAGTGCTCACCATTTATGCATGTCTGATTTAATGGGTCTCTCAAGGTCTCTCAAATCCCACAATTATAATGTGTCTCCCACATGAAACTATTTTTTTAGTGCTCACCGCCGATTTTAATTAATCTCTCAATCTCACAATTAATATGCCATTATTTTTAATTGTGCGCCACCCTTTTTCTGAAGCATCCCTCAACTAAAGCATCCCTTTTTCTGAACACATGATTAGACAATCTCTTATATCTCTGCTATTTTTTAATTCATTTATCAAGGGCATCATGCGTAAACATGTCAATTCACTTTTTTATTTCCCTTGAGACAACCCGGAAAGGCTAGTTTGAATTATTGTGGTCCTCTTCTATCTCTGCTGCTATTTTCTTTCATTCATTGATCAGGGATCGTGCATGAATGTAATTAGCCACTCTTTCCTTCATTTAACTAGCCTCTATTTCCTTTCTCTTTTCTTGTTATAATTTCTCATGCAATTAGCCTCCCTTTCCATGGGCTACTAAATTAGCCTCTCCTTTCCTTTCTCTTTTGTTCTTTATTTCTTTCATTTGCAGGATTTTCATTCCTTTCTTTTCCTAGGGATCCGCATCTCATCTTCATCCTCGAGGCTTTATGTTGATTATCGTATAAATTGGTGGAATTTAATTGAAAGGGGCAAGGTGGGACTAATTAGTTCTCAACAAACCATATTTTTTCACACAATCGTAAACTGTTCAGTTGGCTGCACCTTGGGAATTTGAGCGAGAGGTTGTGAGATCGAACCCCCAATACAACAACTTTTTTTCCGCTACTCCACAATCAAGGAAAAAAAAGGTGTAGATTAGGCCCAGCTTGGCCCAATCAACAGGCTAGCTAATGTGGCCGCCTGGTCCAAGCTTCGGGGAAAGAAATATAAAATGGACGTCTTTAACTTAATATATTTTTGAGTCAGCGGTCGGGGTTCGAGTCCCATGTAACCCAATATATTTTTGAGTCAAAACGGAACGCAATTTTTTTACATTACAACGCAAAAAGGTATGAAAAGCGGAAGACGGACCAAAAACCCCTGGACTCAAAAAAAATGGAAAAACAATCCTTCCTTTAATATTAGGTAGAGATTTTTCTTAGGTGTGCACGAAAATGAGCCGGCTCAGTAATAAAACCTTCGACGCGGGACTTCCTGGGACTCTCGCTAATGCGAAATAGTCCCTTTCTTCAGTTGTACAACAACTTTTTTCCGCTACTCCACAATCAAGGAAAAAAGGTGTAGATTAGGCCCAGCTTGGCCCAATCAACAGGCTAGCTAATGTGGCCGCCTGGTCCAAGCTTCGGGAAAGAAATATAAAATGGACGTCTTTAACTTAATATATTTTTGAGTCAGCGGTCGGGGTTCGAGTCCCATGTAACCCAATATATTTTTGAGTCAAAACGGAACGCAATTTTTTTTACGTACAACGCAAAAAGGTATGAAAACGGAAGACGGACCAAAAACCCCTGGACTCAAAAAAAATGGAAAAACAATCCTTCCTTTAATATTAGGTAGAGATTTTTCTTAGGTGTGCACGAAAATGAGCCGGCTCAGTAATAAAACCTTCGACGCGGGACTTCCTGGGACTCTCGCTTAATGCGAGAAATAGTCCCTTTCTTCAGCTGTACAACAACTTTTTTTCCGCTACTCCACAATCAAGGAAAAAAAGGTGTAGATTAGGCCCAGCTTGGCCCAATCAACAGGCTAGCTAATGTGGCTGCCTGGTCCAAGCTTCGGGGAAAGAAATATAAAATGGACGTCTGTAACTTAATATATTTTTGAGTCAGCGGTCGGGGTTCGAGTCCCATGTAACCCAATATATTTTTGAGTCAAAACGGACCGCACGTTTTTTTACGTACAACGCAAAAAGGTATGAAAACGGAAGACGGACCAAAAACCCCTGGACTCAAAAAAAATGGAAAAACAATCCTTCCTTTAATATTAGGTAGAGATTTTTCTTAGGTGTGCACGAAAATGAGCCGGCTCAGTAATAAAACCTTCGACGCGGGACTTCCTGGGACTCTCGCTTAATGCGAGAAATAGTCCCTTTCTTCAGCTGTACGCGAAAATGAGCCAGCCCAGTAATAACACCTTCGACGCGATACTTCCGGAGACGCTCGCTTAATGCGAGAAATAGTCCCTGCGCTGTTAGCTTGGTCACCTCCATCCACTCGTGGGCCTCGTGGGCTTGCTGCTCGTTGGATTTGCTGCTACAACCGTGTCCTTTCCGGGCGAACTCAATCTGGTCCATCTTTTTTTTTTTTGATAAAAACTCAATCTGGTCGATCTAATTTCTCAATTGCCTAAAAAAATCTAATTTCTCAAAAACAGAAAAGATCTGTTCGGTACTTCGGTCTACACGCACATGACATGAGGTAGGACAGCCGGCAGCTATTTCATCATTTTCTTTGTGGGTAGCTATAGGGTGACTGCTAGGCGCCGGCGGACCGGCGCAAGGATTCGACCGGTCCCACGCAGACCGTCAGATAGGCATCCCGTAGCCGCCTGATCCCGCTACTCCACATCATCTTATCTTCTTTCCCTAACCGCTTCATCTCGGTTCAGAAACATACCTGCGCGAGTCCTTCTTCCGCGTCGCTTGCCGCATCCGCCTCACGCGCTCGGCGCTCCCCACGACCCACCGCAGCTACCGCTGCCCTTTAGTCATCGGCCCCAACCAACACCGCAAGCAGGCCCGTCAGCTTCCCCAGCCGGTGGCGATTGAAACACGTCCTTTCTGGGTTGGCAGAAAAAGCTTTTGCTGCCTAGGTTATAAGGGCATCTCCAGCCGTTGGCCTCCCCAGGAGGCATTTTTCTCGCCTCCTGGGGGGCTGCCGGCGAAAATTTTACTTCGGGGCTCAAATCTCTTCCAGTCGTTGCCCCCCCACCCCACCCCCCCCCCCTTCCTCCACAGGCAGACCGCCCTCCCGTGGCCGCGCTCGCTCCCGCCCGTGGCCTGGCCGCGGTAGACCTGCTGCTCAGGATCCCGCTCCTTCCCGACGACGGCGTCGCCGAGGCATCGCGTGAGGACGGCTCCAGCGCGACGCACGCGCCCGGCGAGGACGCGTAGACCGCCGCGGCGTCCACGGGGCCCTCGAAGCCGTTGCCGGACGGGTCGTACACCGTGAGGTTCACGGCGCCGGGGAGCACCGGGTGTCCGCCGTTGAACGCGTTGTACGACACGTTGAACATGCGCGCCGCCGGGAGCTCGAGCTTGGGCCCGATCGCGCCGGCCAGCGTGTTGGAGCTGACGTCGAGCACCTCGAGGCGGCGCAGCCGGAGGAGAGGCGGGCGGCGCCCGCAGCGTGTTGCCGGAGAGGTTGAGCACGCGAGCGCCGTCGGCCCGCAAGCGAGGGCAGCACCACCGACGACGCCCAGCGGCCGTCAGAGACCACGCCGCCACGCAGGCAGCCGCCCTCATCGTCATCAACGACGGCCGCCATCCATCCACGAGCATCAAGACCGCCGAGAACCCTCACAACGCTGCAGCAAGGTCGCCTTCCCGCATCAAGTGGCGTGGGCTACTGCGACGCCTCGACATCATGACAAAGACACGACCACCGGCTGCAGCAGCGCCGCCACCGCCACCAGTCTACCCGTCCTGCGCCGTGCCTTGCCTCCCTCGCCGTCCTGCGCCATACATCCTGCGCCATACGTCCTGCACCTCCGCAGGAACGCCTCGCGCGCGGGAGTCCGCCGTCAAGGTGCCTTGTGACGCCCCCGATTCAATCGTACACTAATCATGCACGCAAATGTGTACGATCAAGATCAGGGACTCACGGGAAGATATCACAACACAACTCTACAAATAAAATAAGTCATACAAGCATCATAATACAAGCTAGGGGCCTCGAGGGCTCGAATACAAGTGCTTTCGATCACAGACGAGTCCGGAAGCAACAATATCTCGAAATGCAGACATAAGTTAAACAAGTTTGCCTTAAGAAGGCTAGCACAAATCGGGATACAGATCGAAGAGGCGCAGGCCTCCTGCTGGATCCTCCTAAGCTACTCACAGTCGCGTCGTCGCCGGGCTGCACGTAGTAGTAGGCACCTCCGGTGTAGTAGTCGCCATCGACGATGGCGTCGCCTCTGGGCTCCATCGTCGATTGCAGCAATCGAGTAGAGGTAGGGAAAAAGGGGAACAAGGCAACCGTGAGTACTCATCCAAAGTACTGCAAGCAAGGAGCTACACTACATATGCATGGATATATGTGTAAAGGGCCATATCGGTGGGTGAGCTGCAGAATGCGAGAATAAGAGGGGATAGCTAGTCTTATCGAAGATTACGCTCGGTCACCTGTCTTGCAACAGTAGAGGAGGGTAGGTTGGCGTCCTCCAAGTAACATCACATAGCAATAATCCTACCCGGCGATCCCCTCCTCATATCCTTGAGAGAGAGCGACCACCGGTTGTATCTGGCACTTGGAAGGGTGTGTTTTATCAAGTATCCGGTTCTAGTTGTCATAAGCTCAAGGTACAACTCCAAGTCGTCCTGTTACCGAAGATCACGGCTATTCGAATAGATTAACTTCCCTGCAGGGTTGCACCATCTTACCCAAAGACGCTTGATCCCATTTGGCGGACACACTTTCTGGGTCATGCCCGCCGCGGAAGATCAACACGCCGCAGCCCCACCTAGGCTCAACAGAGAGGCCGACGCCGGTCTAAACCTAAGTGCACAGGGTGCAGGCCCATCGCCCAATGCACACACTGCACGTTGTAACGCGGCCGGAAGCGTAACTAGCCCCTTAATACAAGAGCAGGCTTACGTTCCAATCCGGCGCGCGCCACTCAGTTGCTGACGTCACGAAGTGCTTCGGCTGATACCACGACGCCGGGATACCCATAACTACTCCCGCGTAGATGGTTAGTGCGTATAGGCTCGTAGCCAACTCAGATCGAATACAAAGATCTCGTTAAGCGTGTTAAGTAACGACGAACGCCGAACAGGGCCAGGCCCACCTCTCTCCTAGGCGGTCTCAACCTGCCCTGTCGCTCCGCCACAAAGATCCATCCAGAGGGCCGTCGGGACAAAGGTCCTTTCAGCCCCCAATCCGTGAATCACTCACGGGTGCTCCACAAGCCGACCCGACTTTAGTCACCACATGTATCATGTATAAGAATAAGTATATACCCGTGATCACCTCCCGAGTGATCACGGCCCGATAGTATAGCACGGCAGACGGACAAGAATGTAGGGCCACAGATGAAAGTACTAGCATCCTATACTAAGCATATAGGATTGCAGGTAAAGGTAACAACAGTAGTAACAAGGACAGGCTATGCATCAGGATAGGTATAACAGAAAGCAGTAACATGCTACACTACTCTAATGCAAGCAGTATAGAGAAGAGTAGGCGATATCTGGTGATCAAGGGGGGGCTTGCCTGGTTGCTCTGGCAAGAAGTAGGGGTCGTCAACTCCGTAGTCGTACTGGGTAGCAGCGGCGGCGGTCTCGGTGTCTAGCGAGAGAAGAGGGGGAAGAAACAATAAATATTTAAGCAAGAAGATGCATAGCGATGCATGACATAACAAGTTTCGGTGCTAGAGGTGACCTAACGCGGTATGAGGTGATACTGGTGAAGGAGGGAAACATCCGGGAAAGTATCCCCGGTGTTTCGCGTTTTCGGGCCGAGGAGCCGTAGGGAGAAAGTTGTGAGTTCGATAGGTTAGGGGGGTGTGGCGGACGAACGGGTTGCCTATCCGGAATGACCTCGTCGTTCTGAGCAACTTTGATGTAGAAAGTTTTTCAATCCGAGCAATGGTTTAATTTCTATGATTTTTCGAAGTTTTAAAGACATTCTAAAATTTAATTTAAAACGAAAATAAGTTTACTGCATCAGCATGACGTCATCATGATGTCAGCAGGGTCAACATTCAACTCTGACCGGGTTGACTGGTCAAAAGGGCCTGTGGGGCCCATCTGTCATTGACACTACAAACTTAACCTAACAATTTAGTTAAGACTAATTATGTGGTTAGGTTAATTAAGCAAGGTTAATTTAAGTTAATTAATTAACTATTTAATTATTTAACTAATTAATTAATTGTTTTTATATTTATTATTTATTTATTCTTTTTATTATTATTTTTTAATAGGGGGCAGCCCGGTGATCGATGGCCTAATGGGGCCAATGTCAGGCGGCTAAAACGAGGGCCAGGCGCCTTGCATAGCCATGGGCGTGGTATTGGGCGCATCGGCAACCCACGGCGAGGCTCGTTAGCCAGCCGTTCAGCGACAAAACCGGTCTTGGCGAAGCGCGGCGTTAGTATGGCGGGGAGGCGGTTGCGATGCGGTCAGCGGCGTCGGGGAAAGCGATGGCGACGCAACCATCGATGGGCTCGGGCGGGAGCCAGACGATGCGCTGGTGGCGGCGAGTGCGCGCTGGGCACGTCGAGGAAGCGGCATACGGCAAAGTCGCGTCCGTCTGTGAGCATAACGCCCGAAGCGCGGTGGCGGTGACCACAAGAGGTGGCCGGAGCGAAGTGCGAGGCGACCCACGCCGACCGGATCACTGTGGGAACGGAGCAAAGACGGACGAGGCCTCACCGGGGCTGTAGTTGTGCAAAAGTCGGCTCGGGGAGGGCGGGGATGCGTTCGGCGACGAGGGCGTTGGTCGGCTGACGGCGGCAGAGGCCTCGGCGGGCGTGTGTGACGAAGAAGAAGGGCAAGGAGGCGACGGGATGGGCAATTGTCGGGACGCCACGGTGACAAGGCACTCGAGTGGCAGCGTCATGGCGAGGGCAACGGGAGGTGTTGGGGCCGAACCCCAGTTCAGATTCGGGGGCGTGTCACGAGCGAGAGAGGTGGGGGTCTGGGCTCTCAAGGCGCTGGAGGAGAGGGTGGAGATCGTGGGGAGTGGGGGGTGAAGTGGGGAGTCGGTCGGGCTAGGGTTTCAGTGCGGGCAGAGAGGGATATGGGCGCGGCTGGTGGGCCGGCCTGGTGGCCTGCTGGCCCAGGGGGGGGGCTTCTCTTTTTTTGTTTAGCTTTGTTTTCTGTTTTTGTGTTTTCTTTTTCTTTTATTTATTTTCCTTTTCTGTTTTAAATCATTTTAAATTATCTAGGAATTTTATAAAAATGTGTTTGTTTTATTATAATTACCCAGGCATTTAACTGCACACCCCGAACATTTTAGTTTAATATTTTGAAAACTTTTATTGCTTTCATAATTTTAAATCTGAATTTCGAAACAGTTTGAGTTAACCCGTGGTGAACTACAGTGACAAAGGTGACGTGGCACCATCAACGTGAGATTACTGTAGCATGATTATCCGGGCGTTACATGCCTCACGTTGGTGGCGCCGTCCCGCGTGGCGCAGACGCAGTCGGGCATGGTGGCGCGGGTGTAGCTTGTGATGCCCCTGATTCAATCTTACACTAATCATACAAGCAAACGTGTACGATCAAGATCAGGGACTCACGGGAAGATATCCCAACACAACTCTAAAAATAAAAATAAGTCATACAAGCATCATAATACAAGCCAGGGGTCGCGAGGGCTCGAATACAAGTGCTCGATCATAGACGAGTCAGCGGAAGCAACAATATCTGAGTACAGACATAAGTTAAACAAGTTTGCCTTAAGAAGGCTAGCACAAATCGGGATACAGATCGAAGAGGCGCAGGCCTCTGCACTCGATCCTCCTAAGCTACTCACAGTCGTCGCCGCCGGGCTACACGTAGTAGTAGGCACCTCCGGTGTAGTCGTCATCGACGGTGGCGTCGCTCTGGGCTCCATCGTGCAGTCGCAAACAATCGAGTAGAGATAGGGGGAAAAGGGGAACAAGGCAACCGTGAGTACTCATCCAAAGTACTGCAAGCAAGGAACTACACTACATATGCATGGATATATGTGTAAAGGGCCATATCGGTGGACTGAGCTGCAGAATGCCGAGAATAAGAGGGGATATCTAATCACAGCCGAAGACTAAACCACAGCAGCCTCCGTCTTGCAACATGTAGAAGAGAGCAGACTGAAGTCCTCCAAGTAGCATCGTATAGCATAATCTACCCGGCGATCCCCTCCTCGTAACCCTGAGAGAGAGCGACCACCGGTTGTATCTGGCACTTGGAAGGGTGTGTTTTATTAAGTATCCGGCTCTAGTTGTCATAAGGTCAAGGTACAACTCCAAGTCGTCCTGTTATCAAGATCACAACTTTTGAATAGATTAACTTCCCTGCAGGGTGCACCACATAACCCAACACGCTTGATCCCATTTGGCGGACACACTTTTCTCGGGTCATGCCCGCCGTGGAAGATCAACACGCCGCAGCCCCACCTAGGCACAACAGAGAGGCCAAAGACGCCGGTCTAAACCTAAGCACCACAGTGCAGGCCCATCGCCTAATGCACACCAAGACGTTATGGTATGGGCCGAAAGCGTAACTAGCCCCTTAATACAAGAGCAGTCCTACGTTCCAATCCGGTAGCGCGCCGCTTCGATTATTGGCGTCCACGAAGGCTTCGGTGATACCACGGCCGGGATACCCATAACTACTCCCACGTAGATGGTTAGTGCGTATAGACCAAATGGCGGACTCGGATCAAATACCAAGATCTCGTTAAGCGTGTTAAATATCCATGAAGCCGAGCAGGGCAGGCCCACCTCTCTCCTAGGCGGTCTCAACTTGCCTGTCGCTCCGCCTCAAAGATCCACTCGCGGGTGCTCCACAAGCCGACCCGACTTTAGTCACCACATGTATCATATATAAGTATATAGTATATATCCGTGATCACTTCCCGAGTGATCACGGCCCGATAGTATAGCACAGCAGACGGACAAGAATGTAGGGCCACAGATGAAATACTAGCATCCTATACTAAGCATGTAGGATTGCAGGTAAAGGTAACAACAGTAGTAGCAAGGACATGCTATGCATCGAGGATAGGTATAACTAAAGCGGTAACATGCTACACTACTCTAATGCAAGCGGTATAGAGTAGAATAGGCGATATCTGGTGATCAAGGGGCTTGCCTGGTTGCTCTGGCAAGAGAGAGGTCGTCAACTCCGTAGTCGTCTTGGGCAGCGACAACGTCGGTCTCGATGTCTCAGCGGAAGAAGAGGGGAAGAAACAATGAATATTTAAGCAAACAGATGCATGACGATGCATGACAAAGCAAAGCGTGATGCTAGGCGTGCCCTAACGCGGTATGTGGTGATACCGGTGAAGAAACATCCGGGAAAGTATTCGGTGTTTCGCGTTTTGAGCGAGAGGCCGGAGGGGAAAGTTGCGAGTTCGATAGGTTAGGGGGGTGTGGCCGACGAACGGGATGCGTATCCGGAATCGTCTCGTCGTTTTGAGCAACTTTCATGTACAAAGTTTTTCTATCCGAGCTACGGTTTATTTTATATTAATTTTCAAAGTTTTAAATCACATTTAGAATTATCAGAAATTAATTTAATTCAAAAACGTTTACTGCATCATCATGACATCAGCGGTCAGCGTTGACCGTTGACCGGTCAAACAGGGCAGTGGGGCCCATCTGTCATTGACTGTTTACCTAATCAGATAATTAAGGCTAATTAGCGGTGTTAATTAGATTAACTAATAGGATTAACTAAGTTAATTAATTATCTTAATTAATTAATTATTATTCTTACTATTATTTTATTCTTCTTTATTTTCATTTTTTTAAAAGTTCCAGGGAGGTGGGGCCTGCCTGTCATTGGCCCCAGGGGGCTAGCGGGTTCGGCGGGTTCGGGCGCTGGAGCGGACAACCTTGAGATAGGAGCCCGCTTGAGAAAGGCGACTTGTGCCGGGCGCCTTGGCCCAGCGCGGCCAGCGGCTGCGGCGTGAGGCGGAGGCCTGGGGCGAAGCAATGGGCGTCGAGGACTGTCTTGGCGACGGGGCACGGTGGCGGGCATCGGGCGCGACCGGAGATGGCGCGGCGTGCTGCAGCGATGGGGACAGGCGCCGGTGTGAGGCTAGCCGGGGAAGGCGGAAGTCTTGCCGGCGTGGGGAGAGGAGGAGGAAAGGCGATCGCTCACGGCGGGGAGTAGGGTCCAGGCGGCCAGGCTCGGGGTGGTCCGGCGAGGAGGAGGCGAGGAGGAGGACGGCGGCAACGAGGTCCGACGACGGCGTGGCAGCTCCGGGGCGATGGCGGTGAGGTGATGTCGTTGGGGATGGCGAGGCTTGGTGGAGCCGTCGAAGGCGAGGCGAGGAGGCGTGCAGTCCGGCGGAGAGGAAGACGGGGATGAAGGCGTAGAGGACGGCGGGGGAAGGTCCGGCGAGGTCCAGGTTGATGGCCAACACGGCCGGTGCGGCGAGAGGCGCCGCCGAGCGCCTGATCCAATCTGGATCGGGGGAGCAGAGGAAGGAGTGGGAGGAGTGGGGGCAAGTGGTGTGGTCGGGCTAGGGTTTGGGGTGTGAGGGGGTTAGTAGTTGGCGGCTGGGCCGGCCTGGTTGGCCCGGTGGCCAGCTGGGCCGAGGCCCAGCGAGGGGGGGGGGGGGCGGTTGTGCCCTTTTGCTTTTATTGTTTTGTCTCTTTTTTTGTAGTTTATTTTATTTTTATTTTTATAAAAATTACCACTAGTGCCTAAATTTGTATTTATCAACATACTACTGTCAGATTAATTCTTAACCCATAATAAAATAGTTTTAGCATCTTATAAATTCAATAGGCATTTCTTTAATTGTTTTCACTACTGTTTTAATTGTTTTAGAGCCTTTAAACATTTTATCAAAGTTTGGTTTCTCCACCATAATTGCTTATGATTTATTTGACACCATCCGAACAATTTAGTTTTATTATTTGAACACTTTTATTGTTTGCTTGATTTTGAATTTGAATTCGAATCGGTTTCGAACTAACTCGAGATTAGCAACAGTAATCGAGGTGACATGGCATCATTAGCGGAGGGTTACTGTGGCTTAATTATCCGGGCGTCACATAGCTCCAGAGGGCCTCGCAGAAGTGGCTGGCGGGGCGCGCGGGCGGCCGGGCGCGGAGGCGATGCTGCGGGCGGGAGCGCAGCAAGACGTAGGGCTTGGCTGGGGAGAGAGAGAAAAGTGGACGGGGAGAGGGGAGGTGGGGCAGAGAAAGCGACAGGGGAGAGAGAGAGAGATGTGGGGACAGAAACCGACGTGTGGGGCTTTCGCATGCATAAGGTAGTGCCGGCGCCCCCGGCTGACCCCAGCTTTGTGGGTTTCTCTTGCCAGCGCCGGCCGTAGTTTTAGCTAATACCGGCGAAAGCCGAGCCCGTGGGAGCGTGACTGGGACCATTTTTTACTGCCGGCGCTGAAAAAATGCTCCTGGGGAGCCTAGTGGAGATGCCCTAACTCTGCTGCCGCTTGGTTCCAGCACACGGTAATCATGAGAGCAGCGGCGTCGGTCGTAAAGCTCCCACGCACTGATGGTCGCCGGCACCGTGCCTCGCCATGCATCGCAGCTCAGGCAACACGGCTATGGGGTCGCCTCAAAACGCTTGCAGCTCTGATGCACATGGATGTAGATACTTCAGTACACGGTTGAAGCATTTTTCCAATGACAGCGTCGCTGGTTATAGCTCCCGCGACATGGTTGTAGGAACGTCATAATGGTTGCAGCTTTGACGCACGTGGATGTAGCTTGTGCGGGACACGGTTGAAGCATTTTGCCGACAATGGCGTCGCCGGTTGCAGCTCCCGTGTGCACCGTTGTAGCTCCCAGCACCGCCGCTCATACCGTTGTTAGCAAACAGCGCCAGTTTTTGAAGCTTTTCATGATGGAAGCTTTTTTCTGTGCCGTTTGAAGCTTTTTACACAACGGTTGAAGCTTTTTTGCCATGGTTGAAGCTTTTCGCTGTTTCGGTCGAAGCTTTTGTTCACACTGGTTGAAGCTTCTCCAACGCCGGTTGAAGCTTTTTTTTCAAGTTTGAATTCCCTCCAGGCAGGCTGTAGCATTTTTTATCATGGTTGAAGCTTTTTCCTATACCGGTTGAATCTTTTTCCCATGCCGGTTGAAGCACCCTTGACTAGCCGTCGTAGGAACAATACCTCACTCCAGAATCGTTTGGTGACGGTCGCAACACCTGTGGCTGTCTTCTCTAGCTCCGGCTGGTGCTGGTTGCAACTCCGTCATCCGGTGGCGCCGTTGTAGTAGGAGGGTTGGGAGAGTGCATCCATGAGCTGACGCCCTTCATGCGACAAGCGACGAAGAGGGAGAGAACACCATGGCTGATGGAAGGAGGAGGAGGCGGCCATGGCTGATGGGAGGGAGAAAAGAGCATGTGAAGAAAGGAGAGGAGATGAAGATGCAATCAATCAGAGGAGGAAGATAAGTGAGCGTCAGAGATAAGGTGGGCCGCCCAAGCACATGGCCAGTAGTTTCTCACGAAGGGATATGCGCGTGTCGCGAGGTGACCGGCCCAACACTTAGCCGGTCGGCTGAATACAAGCGTTTCCCTTTTCTCAATGTGACAACGCACTAGGCTTGCAGGAAATTGCATGGGCCCTAGTGCTCCGTCCTTTTTTTTTTTACTAAATCTACTTATAATTTACTAATTTAGACACCCTCAATTTTTTACTACTCTAGACTATTCTTTTCTGATAGATAATTATGTTACGATGTATAAAGAATATTGAACAATTATGTTTTTCTTATCAATTCATCTTCAGAAATACTATATTGAACCATTATGTAATTTTATCATTTCCATCTTTTGTGTACATGTGCACATGTTTATTAATTTTAATCGTTTCATCTTCTGCTATGCAGCCAAATTGTTTGTGGTAAGTATTACGAAGATATAATTGACGATTTCGTTCAAGAAATACTAGATGGATGATGCTTTTCGGTAGATCGGGAGATCAGATTATTGCTTTAGTATTACATTTATTCAGTTTTCTTTAGAATTGTATTTGATATATTTCTAAGTTTATAGAAGTAACATGTATCTGAAGTTATATCGATAAATGAGAGTATGCTTCGATTGTATCATACGAATATTCAAAATTTTAGGGCTCCATTCCGCATTTCGCACCGGGGCCCTAAATTTCTGGAGACGGCCCTGAGTAACGTGTTACGCAACAACAAAAATATATGCTACACGATCACGCCCAGGACAACTATTAAGATGGCGGGTAACGATCAAACTCACCAACTAGCAGAGTTGCGGAAGCCGTAAGAAGTTGGTGAAGTGCGACGATTACCATAGCTAGGTTATACCTCCCAGCCACGAGAATTTCTTTGAGACGATCCGCCGATCAAGAGTCGAAGTAGATGACCCCTCCAAGGTATCCATGCGTGAAAGTAAAAAAAAAACAGCACATGGAATGAATGGTTTCCTTACCGTCTTTAACTTACCAAGAGTGCTACGCAAGTAGATCATGCCATGTCAGTGAACTTAGACAATTACCGAGTTAAACATGTCATAATTAGCATACTAACAAGCCAGAGAGCGAGCAAGTGACCCTAGGATGCACAAATAAAACATAAACATGACCATATGTACATGAATAATAGCTTAGAATGCTGGAAATTGGGAATTTCCCAAACTATGGAACCAAGCCAATACAACAAGCACAAGCACAATGCACAGAGCCATATCAACCCTCAAATACCACCTCAACAAGCTCAGGAAAATAGTACAATGCCTCAACAGTATCCAAATAGCACAATTGGACTCAAGAGAGCACAATCACCGTTTGGTGGCCATGTCACGAGTCATGGAATAGCCATGGCACAAAGCCATGGGCTTAGAGCAATCCATGGTATGACACAGGAGGAGGAGGAACTCAGCAGTGATGTTGTAGCAGAGGCCGAGTGCAAATTTCCTTAATTAATTAATTTCCTTACATAAAGGCTAAGTTGAAAATCATGGGTAAAGTAGCGCCCCTCTATAGAGTGTATTGAATTGTTACTTGTTGCTTCCCGATCTGGGAAAGATCAACGATCATGGTAGAATAGGAACCACGAGAGGTTCTAACAGCTTGTGAAGTCTGATGATCACATGAAATTAACTAAAACTTGACTTCTACAAGATATTTGCAAAGTGCATCGTTGTGGCCCTTTGGCCCCATTAGTAGTGTTAGAGCATACATTACTCATCTGCTCTTTTTTTTTGAGAATTGCATTACTCATCTACTATAAATTAACATGTTGAGTACCTCATGCACTCATCTCCCACATAAATTACTTTCTTTAGACTCCGAATATTGGGAGAAAATGCAGGAATACCCCACAGCAGGAGGGCGGGGGGGGGGGGGTATTACTAGGAGGAGCTAGACATGTTAGGCGGAGTCAAAGTTGTCGACTATATCATAGCTTATGTTGCAAACAATGGAGAAGAGGGGGCAAGACCAATAGGCGTAGCCTAGTCGTAGTAACGATAAAAGTTTTTTTGCAGGTAAAGATAGAAGTTACTACAGTAGTAACCAAGGCTGAATAAACAATCATAGATTCATCATGGTGTTACATCACAAATTCTTTTTTAATATAGATGCTCACAAACCATGCATATGCATTTCATGATTTACATGCATTTTGGAAGTTTCCAGGGATTAATTTGGCTATTTAATAACCCTAATTTATTTAGGGATTTATTTAACTGTCCATATTAAGGCCTACCGAAAATGGATTTTAAAAAATTGCTTTGGTGCTGCAAATATGTTTCCTATAATTTAGGATACCAATTTTTTTGTGGAAGTATATGTGATATTTGGATTTGAAATGGCAATTTTTGAGCCACGTTAAACTCTCTAGTTCTAATTAAATGGAATTAAAAAGGGCACTATTCACTGGGCCAAAACAGTAGCCACAGTAGAGCAGCCTAGCTAACCGCCCAACCACTTTAGGCCCACGACCCCCACCCCCCCCCCCCCCCCCCCGCCCCCTCTTTGTGTGTGTCTCTCTGTGTGGGTGTCCGATGGACCCCGTCATCATCATCGTCAACCTCCCACCCGAGATTTCACGGGGCATGATCCCATGCACGCCCTCATGGCCACACACACGTTCTGCATGAACCAGAGCACCAAAAGCCGTCCAATCTAGCTTGTCAAAAATCCGCTACCGCCCTGGACCAAGAGAAAACCAGAAGTCGAAGTAAACCGACAACATGGCATGCTTAGTTAGCACCGAGACAAAAAAAACGAGGTAATTTGGCACCAGCTTGGCTAAATTTATTAAAAATGTGTATTTTTCTGCTAAATAGAGTAAATCTTGTCACAAATGTGAAATCTAGGGGTAAAAAATGAAATTCACTCTAAAATAAACACATTGGGAGCTAGCTGGAGCTCATTTTCCATTAGCTAGAAACAAACATTATATAGGTGATAGAGTACGTTGTCCATCACATCGTTTATGAGGATTGGTACAATTTCACTTTTTGCCTCCTCGAACCAATCAGAAATGAAAGAAAATCTAGCCAATTGCAAGTTCGTGAGTAACTTTATTTGCTTCTCCATTATAGTGCTCGAATCTAGAAATAGAAAAGTCACAAGCAAAATGAAAATAATCATCAAAAACTGCCGCCGCTGCCCCTGACGATCGTCCTCCATCCTTTATGGTATCAATCACCTCCATGTTATTCGAGTTTGTTATAATGCGATTGCATCTCGTCCTTTGCGCCAGCGATAGACCGAATTTTAGGGACAGAGTTTCAGCCATTAGTACATCCGCACACCAGTCAATCTTACAATTTCCCCAACAATAAATCTATCTTTGTCATATCTTAAGACCGCCCCAATTGTACTCATGAGTAAATCATGCTTAAAAGAAGTATTAACCTTAAGTTTAACAAACCCCACCGGAGGACACGATACTGATGGTGACCAATTTGAATCCTTGTCTTTTTTTTTTCTTTTTTTGAGAAAGAATCCTTCTCGTCTTAGTCTACTGGAAATCAGTCATCGCTGATGGTGACCCGATAATTACTTGACCTGGCGGACACGCAATGGTGCTGGAGACAAGTCACAATAGATATAAACACTTGACTCGGAATACGTCAGACAGTTGAGTGCCTTGAGTCAAGACGTCACGTGGAAAACTTAAAATTCAACATCAGTACTTGCTCCTACATTTAATTGAGTACTCCCTCCGACCGAATTACTTGTCGCAGAAATGGATGTATTACGAAAAAAAATTACGTTTAGATAAGTTCATTTCCCTGACAAATAATTCCGGACGGAGGAAGCACTACGTACTGATAATGACATAGGATGATGACATGTATCTGTGACACTCCAAAATTTTTATTGTTTTTCTTTCCAGCAAAAGCCTTGCTTGGTTTGAAGAAGGTCATTTAAACCCTTCTTAAAAACCTCTCTTCTGAGTTTTCTTCTCAAAAAGCATTTCTTGGGTTTATTTTCTTCTAAATAGAAACCTTTTAGGTTTTGGGTTATTCTTTGGTTTTGATGCATCCTTGGTTTTACCATGCCTCTTGTAGTAAATTTCTCCCAAAACCCTCCTTCCACTTTGGTTCAACTCAAACATTCTGTCCAAACTAGTAAAATCCATTTTTGGACTTTATTCCAATTATTTCTTCTCCCAAAATAATTCTGTCTTTTCTTTTGAGCCTAAGTGATTTGCAAAGCAAGTACCCTAATGCTCTTGATTTTGACCTCAAACCAACTCCCTTGGATAGTCCTTGGTACCCACAACACAGAACCATCTTGATCCACTCTTCCTCTTTTCAAAATTTTCAAAATTTAACCTCTGCAAGTTTGGACCAGATTCATCATTTTTGGTGAAATTCATATCTCCTCTTCCCCAAAAATTCTACCAAAATTCAGGCAGCCCTCAGATGCAATGAGAGACCACCACACCAAAGATCAGCTCAAGAAAAATTTCCCACATGCCAAAATCATTTCGTCGAACACTTGGCCGGCACTGTTCCTGTGCACTTTCAGAAAGTTCAGAGTTGCAGTGTCGTTTTCGTCAGAGTGTTGGCACTGATCGCCCGTGCACCCTGGCGCTTTGCGCACGACCTCTTCCCCCTGGCCAGAGCACCGCACGCACGCTTGGACGGACGCAGGCGTCGGTGGCGGTGAGCATCTTCAACGCCGGCAGCCTCTGCGGTTGCAGGGCCACCCGTGGCGGTCGAACGGAGCCTGCTCCGGCTCGCAACGCCGTTCTGCGCCGCCCATTGCGCCCTAGCCCTCCGCGTGGCCTCATGCATGCCAGCGCACCCCCGCAGCACCGTCGCCGTGGCCCGGCAAGCACAGGGCGCACCCTCTGCCGCCGACGGGCCCGCGCCGCCCCGTTCCATCGAATCCACCCAGGGCTCCTAATCCAAGCTTGTTTAGCGTCAAAACGGAACCAGTGGAACTCCACGCTGACGCCCCACTCCCTAAACCTCCCCGACCAAGCTCTGCACCGCCGTAACCATCGCTTGAGAAGCCCGTTCACGGCCACCGCCTCGGATCGCCTATAAAAAGGAGCCCCGAGCTCGCTCTCGTGCACACACCACCTCTGCACTTCACCAAGACCACGCTTAGCCACGGAAGAGCCCCGAGGAGTCTCCTTCCTCGACTCCGGCCGCCGCGACCCGCCACGGGATCCAGCTCGATTCGCTCCCGTGCGTGCGCCTCTGCCTCCCATCTCTTGCCAGTAGCTCTCTAGTACATCCCTCCTTCTGACCCGCGCTTCAATTCGAAGTTTGTAGCACACTACCAGAGTTCCCAACCATCGCCCGAGCCACCGTCCGCCGGAGAAAGTGTCGCCGTCGACGTGGTGCTCCCCGACGCCCAAGTCCACCACCCACCGACGCGGAAGGACACGCTGATACTCTTGGTACACTCCGATCTCCCTGACTCGCCGTTGTTCGACGCCGACGACCACCGCAGCCTTCGGGCGCCGGCGAGGTCTTTCAAACCTGACATGTGGACCCCCATGTCAGCCTCTCTTTCTTTTCCCGCGAACCGTTTTCCGTTGGCACCTTCGGGCAGAGTACGTTTTCCCTGTGGGCTTGCGCGTTTCTATTCGAACCGTTTTCTGTTTTCTCAGTTAAACCCCTGAAACTTTTCTGTTTCATTACAGATGAGTCTCTGGACAGAAACCCTTATAACTTTTTGATAAAAAGTGATTTTTGAGTGATTCTTTTTCTGACAGTCTTATAATTTTGTCTAGTTTTTTATGGGATTTATTTGGAAATTTTTTGGAAACAACTTTTATGCACGTTGGTTTTCACGTTAGTATGCCTTTTCGCTATACCGTAGGTTCCGGAAGAGGTGACGGAGCTGCGAACTTCGCCGAGCTAGACTCCGACTTCTCCGAACCAGGCAAGCATGTTTGAACTTTCGATATGATGAGTGTTCTGGCAGGTTTGCATTAAGTAGTTTCATGGCATGTTTGTGAGCATACCGATGAAGGTTATTTTCATGCAAAGTTGAGGCAGGTGAGTTCGATAATCCATACGTGTTGGATGTGAATGTGCATGGCCATGTGTTGGCATGTGGATGGGTAAGATGGCAGTGTTGCAGCATGCCAGTCTTATGCCATACTATTTGACTTCAGTGTCAACTCAGATCAGTTCGGTTCCCATCCATTTCCCTTCCCGTACTACCACATGTTTTCCATAAGGGATATGGCTTAGTAAGTTGCGAACCGCTTTCCTGGTACAAACCAAATGGAGAGGCCGTGATGATGGTTCCATGGCCCTGGATTAAAGCCAGTCATCCGGTCAGGGGGCATGGGTGTTTCCGGTTGGGACCGAGAGGGGGGCACCCCTTAGAGCGCGCGACTATAAATTTGATCCCATGCTATTCGAGATTGTGATCTCCCGTCTCAAAAGTTTTTCTTGGATGATGTCTAGGGTGATTCCTGGCATTCGTGAGGTAGGATGGGTGTGTACTGGTTAGCTGTGTTTCTTCCGAAATACCATAAACGGAACTAGTCCTTCAGGACTACGGAAATCCGTTGGCTGTGAGTAATTTTAGTACAAACTCTGCAGAGTCATAATTCCTCGAATCATCTTATCCATGTCCAAGTTCTGTATTATCTTATCCTGACAAGTGTCAGTTTTGGTGACAGATACTCCGGTGATTCACATGAGTACTAAGTCCGGTTAAATGTTTATTCCTGTGGATGGACTAACCCGTTTATATTCATGTGTTGAATATTTATTATGAGTGCTATATCTTTGTGATGAAAGCCCTTTCTGTGATGTCGCTCAGACTCTGACTGCGGCATTATTGTTATTTCGTTTCATTATAAGCCCTTTCTGTGATGTCGCTCAGACGTCCGACTGCGGCATTATTGTTATTTCTTTTCATTATAAGCCCTTTCTGTGATGTCGCTCAGACGTCCGACTGCGGCATTATTGTTATTTATTTTCATTATAAGCCCTTTCTGTGATGTCGCTCAGACGTCCGACTGCGGCATTGTCGTTATTTATTTTCATTATAAGCCCTTTCTGTGATGTCGCTCATAAGTCAGATTGCGGCATTATTGTTATTAATATTCATTATAAGCCCATTCTGTGATGTCGCTCAGACGTCCGACTGCGGCAATAATGTAATATAATTTCATTATAATCCCTTTATGTGATGTCGCTCAGACGTCCGACTGCGGCATTGTCGTTATTTATTTTAATTATAAGCCCATTATGTGATGTCGCTCAGACGTCCGACTGCGGCATTGTCGTTATTTATTTTCATTATAAGCCCTTTCTGTGATGTCGCTCAGACGTCCGACTGCGGCACGCATGTATTTTTATTTCAATGTAAGCCCTTTATGAGGTGTCGCTCAGACGCCCGACTGTGGCATGTTTTGCTTATTTATTCACCCTTCGAGGCGTCGCTTCAGACACCCGACTGTGGCATGTTTTGCTTATTTATTCACCCTTCGAGGCGTCGCTTCAGACACCCGATCGGTTTTGAGTTTATCTTCTTTGGGTTTTTGAGCGGACTACCGCCGATTCCCTTCTTAATTATTTTGCTATACTGTTTTAATTGAGCATTGTTAAGATTAACCATGTCGCATTCATGCATTCATTTGTTATATCTTTTGTCCGAACTGTCTTGCGAGTACTTTCATAGTACTCACCTGGCTTGTTGATTTGGCCAGATGCTGATGAAGGCGATCTCATGGATGAAGAGTTTGATAGCGAGTCCGACGCCTAGAGGAATCCTAGTCAGTCTCGTGCGACCCCTGGATTAGTCATTGTGATATATCCGCTTCCACTACCCAAATAAATTCATCGAGCCTCACCTCGACGCTTTCGATGAGCCGCCCGATCTTGATAGACTTATTAACCACCCGCTGTGTTATTCCACCAACCACTCATAGCTCGAGTCAGTAGTATTTCCACCCCACACCTTTGAGTCATATTCGCCACTATGTATAATCATTGGCGTGTTGTAATAATTGGTTGGACATCTTCAGTCCGACCCTTGTAATATTGTAATGCTACTGGCTTATTATATCAAAGTTTTGTCAACCGGTATGAAGGATTTTTCCTCATATTGGACTTCATAGGTCGGTTGTTCAATAAATATTTTTATTAAAAAACCGGTCGTGACAAGCTTGGTACCAGAGCCAGGCTGACTGTAGGAAGCCACTAGGTACGATCGCTAATCGGTTATTAGCATAGTAGAGCTATTTATTATTTTTACAAATGTAGTCAATTTCTGACAGTCAGCATAAAATTTATGATTTGACTCCTCAGGATTTTTGCCTACTTTTGTAGATGGCCAGCAACGACTGCGAGTCGCAGATGTTCGCCAACATGCCCGATGGGTTTGTCAAGCTTCTCTCCTTCATCGTCCAAGTCGCGATGGGGCCAGATGTGCACCCAGTTTTCTCTCTCTCTCAGCACAAGGTCAATGACCGTCTAACCATGCACCAAGCCGCGGTGGAATTCAAGAGAGGACGAGTTGAGCCATGCCCACAGAGAAGCACGCGCTACAGATGGCAGCCCGTGAGGCGATAGCCCGTCTCAGGGATATCCTGCCTTCGATGAAGACTCGTCGCTACCGCTACCTGCTATGTCACGTGCCATGCCCTTGCCACTACGCGTTCTCTTGCCCCAGAGGAGAACGGGATGAAGCTTTTGAGATGCTCATCGAGTATCTTCGGGCTTTGAAGGCAGCCTTCGACAACCTGATGGACGACTTTGTAGCTGCCCGCATGGACTCAGTCCATGGCTGTACCGCCAACAGGAGGGAGCTCCTGCGTGCTGCACCACCACTGACTTTCGTCTCGTCATCAGCATCGTTCGCTCCTACTACTCGCACTTCTACTCGTCGCCTACCTACCACGGAGGAATTCAACCACGTCATTGCGCCTACTCCGGTTCGTTCTGCACCACCCCTCGTGCCCGCTCAGATTCGTGTTGTCCCGCACAGGGCACCTGCTCCACCAACTCCGCGCAGCACCTCTCGTCTGGAGCCTATCTCTGAGGAGGAGGTTGAGTCCCCAGCCTCTCTACGCCTCACCCTTGGCAGGCCAAGGGAAATCCTTACCATCTCTGACTAAGTGCGCTTAGCCGCCATGCGATGTACCGACTTGTGCGATATGTTTATGTGTAAATAGGCTGTGAGAAGTAGTCTGTTTGCGCATCATGTAGGATCCGGAGGAGTGCACTAGACTAAATAACATGTCAGGATTTATGTACGCATATCCTGAGTGATGTATTGTATAATTACTGCTTGCGTGTAAGATATGTAATGAACAGTCCTTCTCCGTGCGCAAACGTATTTTTTCTCTTGAAAAATCTTGGAGCATTTGCAATTTTTTTGCATCTTCTTGAATTTATTGATTTTTGCGGCTCAATTCCTTTTCTTATGAGTGTTTCAAAATATATCCCCAGAGTGAACTATGTCTCGTCCTTGGACGCGCTCCATGCCAACTCCGACAGAGAAGAATTATGACACACCCCCAGGCAACAATTTCACACAGGGACAGACAAGTCAGCAGGACAGTGAAACGGCACTTTCCCAAATGTGCCGTCTTTATGAACAAAGTCAGCAGCAACATCAGGAAATACTGAACCAAGTCATCCATATGGGAAATCACCGCGGACTGTATCAGCAGCAATCCAAGTTATCTGAGCTACATAAGACGCGTCCCCAAACATTTTCTCACACTGACAAGCCTCTGGAAGCCGAGGACTGGCTTCGAGACATGGAGAGAAAATTAATTATCGCCCAGTGTTCAGACCTTGAGAAAGTACTTTATGCTCCGCACTATCTCACTGGAGCAGCCGCATCGTGGTGGGAAAATTTCCTACACATGCACCCCAACGAAAATAATATATCATGGGAGGAATTTAAAGAAGGTTTTCGTGGGGCACATATTCCTAAGAGCCTTATGAAGATCAAAAAGAGAGAATTTGATGACCTCAAGCAAAGGACAATGACAGTGTCAGAATACAACAGTCAGTTTACCCTGCTATCTCGCTACGCCAACGAGGAGCGTATGCGAAAAACAAAAGATGGAGAAATTCCTAGACGGTCCGACACCCGCTTAAATGTCAATTGGTCGTACACACATTTCCAGATTTTAAGGCGCTGGTGGATAAGGCCATTACCTTGGAAAATGAGAGACGCAACTTAGAAGATTTCCATAGCGGAAGAGGGACAAGACTAAACACACCCGCAACCACCGCAGCAAGACAGATGTACAGAAGAACTGGACACCCAAACCCACGACAAGCGCCTCACGCCCAATCAAGAATTACCACGCAAGGGACAATGAGTTAACATACCGCCCAGGCGTTACCTGTTACGCTAGGAGAAGAAGGGCACTATGCCAAGCAGTGCCCCAAGCCAAGGAACTCGACCCCAAAGCCGAACAACGGAAGCAATAATTCGGCACCAAAGCGCAACAATTTCAACCCAAATAACAACCACATCAAGGGTCATCTGAACCACGTGACCAAAGAGGAAGCACAAAATGCCCCAGATATCGTACTCGGTACGTTTCCTGTCAACACAATACCTGCCATGGTTTTGTTTGATTCTGGAGCTTCTCACTCGTTCGTTTCGAAAAGTTTTTCTTTGCAAAATAATTTTTCGATGCTTCCCTTGGGAAAATCTATGATCGTCAAGTCCCTGGTATTTAGCAAGTTACCCAGAATTATTGCCAGGGTGTGGTTATCGAGTTTGAAGGGTTGAAGTTCCACGCAAATCTTATCGTATTGGAAAATAAAGGACTGGATGTCATCTTAGGGATGGATTGGTTAACCACCAACAAATGTTTTATTGACTGCTTCAACAGGACGGTAATTCTCACCCATCACCACGGGGAGACCATAAAGGTTTCATCCAAGGAAAGAAAAATATCCAGGCAACCGAGATTGAACAAGGTGGATATTTCTGAATTGAGCAAAGTTCCAGTAGTGTGTGAATTTCCAGATGTATTCCCCGAAGAACTACCGTGCATGCCACGGATCGAGAGATAGAATTCAGCATTGAGCTAGCACCCGGAACCGCTCCCATATACAAGAAACCATACAGAATGGCACCTTCCGAATTGGTGGAACTGAAGAAGCAAATAAAGGAACTGTTGGAAAAAGGGTACATACGAGCCAGTTCCTCACCTTGGGGTTCACCAATTTTATTCGCCAAAAAGAAGGATGGAACACTGAGATTGTGCATAGACTATCGAGCGCTAAACATGGTCACAATCAAGAACAAATATCCGATGCCGCGAATAAATGATTTATTCGATCAACTCGCTAAGGCCAAGGTATTCTCAAAGATTGACTTGAGATCGGGATATCATCAACTGAAAGTACGAACCGAGGATATTCCCAAGACCGCCTTTCACCTCCAGACACGGATTATGCGAAGTTCACCGTGATGCCATTCGGACTAACAAACGCCTCAAGATATTTTGTTCACCTCATGAACAAAGTATTCATGAAGTTTATGGATAAATTTGTTGTGGTATTTATCGATGATATTCGGTATACTCCAAAACACCAGAAGAACACGCTGAACATCTCCGGATTGTACTAGGAGAACTCAG
The DNA here is from genome assembly GCA_021605145.1 of Aegilops bicornis. Taxonomy (NCBI): domain Eukaryota; kingdom Viridiplantae; phylum Streptophyta; class Magnoliopsida; order Poales; family Poaceae; genus Aegilops; species Aegilops bicornis. The sequence continues at coordinate 98,959,692 of CM038675.1, forward strand.
GAAACATCAGTTGTACGCCAAATTCAGCAAGTGTGAATTTTGGCTAAAGCAAGTAGGTTTTCTGGGCCACGTACTAACTCAAGAAGGTATCGCCGTAGACCCGGAAAAAGTCAAGGCCGTACTTGGCTGGAAGCCACCAGCCAAAGGTGACGGATGTACGAAGTTTCTTGGGAATGGCAGGATACTACCGAAAATTTATTGAAGGATTCTCCACCATAGCAAAGCCAATGACACAACTACTCAAGAAAGACAGGAAGTTTGAATGGACGGAAGCCTGCGAGATAAGTTTCCAGGAACTAAAGAGGAAACTGACGACAGCACCAGTACTAATTGTGCCAGATATACACAAGAATTTTGAAGTATTTTGTGACGCATCTCGAAAGGGCCTCGGATGCGTATTAATGCAAGAAGGCAAGGTTGTCGCATATGTTTCCAGACAGCTGCGCAAGCATGAGGAAAATTACCCTACCCATGACCTGGAATTAGCAGCAGTGATACATGCACTCAAGGAATGAAGACACTTTCTACTTGGTAATCGTTGTGAAATATACACGGACCACAAAAGCCTCAAGTATATTTTCACACAACAGAACTAAATTTACGGCAGCAACGCTGGTTGGAATTAGTAATGGATTATGATGTTGGGATCACTACCACCCGGGCAAAGCAAATGTTGTAGCAGACGCTCTCAGTCGGAATCCCAGTCCAGACAACGACAACATGCCAGACTTAAGACCTGAATTCCAGCAGGAGTTCGCAAGGCTCAACCTGATGGTGGTCACCGAAGGCAGTGTGTCAAACTTAGAAGTACAGCCTACCCTGATAGAGAAGGTTAGAGAGGCTCAACGTGGACACCCCAGCATTGAAGGCATAAAGCGTAAGATGAAATTGGGCAAGGCCTCAGAATTCAGTATTGATGAGCAAGGAATATTGTGGTACGGGAATAGGCTCTACGTACCAAATATCCATGACCTTAAACAACAAATCCTGGCTGAAAGCCACACCGCTCCATATTCAATCCATCCTGGAGGAACAAAAATGTACAAAGATCTTCAGGAAACATTTTGGTGGCATGGTATAAAAAGAGACATAGCCACGTTTATTGCATGTTGTGACTCTTGTCAACGCATCAAGGCCAAGCACCAGAAACTGGCCGGACTATTGCAACCGAATAAGATACCCGAGTGGAAATGGGACCAGATCGGAATGGATTTTATTGTTGGACTACCTCGGTCACGACACGGACATGATGCCATATGGGTAATCACCGATAGACTGACTAAAGTAGCTCACTTCATCCCGTGAAGACAACACACACCACTCGAAGCTTGCTAGGCTCTACCTCTCCCGTATCGTTTGCCTACATGGAGTCCCAAAGAAAATAATCTCGGACAGAGGCACTCAATTGCCTCTCGGTTTTGGGATCACTTACAACAAGCTCTGGGAACTCAGCTGGCATTCAAGACCGCATACCATCCCTGCAGGATGGGCAGACTGAACGAGTAAATCAAATTCTAGAAGATATGCTGAGAGCATGTGTCCTCACCTATGGGACCAGTTGGGAGGAGAGCTTACCATACGCAGAATTCGCATACAACAACAGCTATCAGTCCAGCCTGCAAATGGCACCACTTGAAGCTCTGTACGGACGAAGATGTCGTACCCCGCTAAATTGGTCGGAGACCGGAGACAGTCATATCTTCAGCCCAGACCTGCTCAAGGAGGCTGAGGATAAAGTCAAGGTAATTAAGGACCAGCTCAAGACAACCCAAAGTCGACAAAAGAGTTATTACGATCAGAAGCATCGTGGAGTCCATTTTGAACCCGGTGAATTTGTGTACCTACGAGTATCACCCATGAGAGGCCTGCACTGATTCAAGATTAAAGGAAAACTAGCACCGAGATTCATCGGGCCTTTCCGCATAGTAGCACGAAGAGGCACGGTGGCCTACCAGCTAGACTTACCCGAAGAATTATCCGACATCCACGACGTATTCCACGTCTCCCAATTGAGGAAGTGCGTATGCAACCCAGAGAAACAAGTACCCCATAAAAACATTGATGTGCAACCAGATCTCACATATCGGGAGCATCCGATAAAAATCTTGGAAGAGTCAGAAAGGAGAACCCGACAGAAAACTAACCAAGTTCTTCAAAGTTCAGTGGAGCAACCACACCGAAAGTGAAGCCACTTGGGAAAGGGAGGATTTCCTTGAGCAGGCACCCACAATTATTTGAAAATCAACTGGAATCTCGGGACGAGATTTTTCCTAAGGGGTAGGTGCTGTGACACTCCAAATTTTTGTTGTTTTTGTTTTCAGCAAAAGCCTTGCTTGGTTTGAAGAAGGTCATTTAAACCCTTCTTAAAAACCTCTCTTCTGAGTTTTCTTCTCAAAAAGCATTTCTTGGATTTATTTTCTTCTAAAAGGAAACCTTTTTGGTTTTGGGTTATTCTTTGGTTTTGATCCATCCTTGGTTTTACCATGCCTCTTGTAGTAAATTTCTCCCAAAACCCTCCTTCCACTTTGGTTCAACTCAAACATTCTGTCCAAACTAGTAAAATCCATTTTGGACTTTATTCCAATTATTTCTTCTCCCAAAATAATTCTGTCTTTTCTTTTGAGCCTAAGTGATTTGCAAAGCAAGTACCCTAATGCTCTTGATTTTTGACCTCAAACCAACTCCCTTGGATAGTCCTTGGTACCCACAACCCAGAACCATCTTGATCCACTCTTCCTCTTTTCAAAATTTTCAAAATTTAACCTCTGCAAGTTTGGACCAGATTCATCATTTTTGGTGAAATTCATATCTCCTCTTCCCCAAAAATTCTACCAAAATTCAGGCAGCCCTCAGATGCAATGAGAGACCACCACACCAAACATCATCTCAAGAAAAATTTCCAACATGCCAAAATCATTTCGTCGAACACTTGGCCGGCACTGTTCCTGTGTACTTCCAGAAAGTTCAGAGTTGCAGTGTCTTTTTCGTCCGAGTGTTGGCACTGATCGCCCGTGCACCCTGGCGCTTTGCGCATGACCTCTTCCCCCTGGCCAGAGCACCGCACGCACGCTTGGACGGATGGAGGCGTCGGTGGCGGTGAGCATCTTCAATGCCGGCAGCCTCTGCGGTTGCAGGGCCACCCGTGGCGGCCGAACGGAGCCTGCTCCGGCTCGCAATGCCGTTCTGCGCCTCCCATTGCGCCCTAGCCCTCCGCGTGGCCTCATGCATGCCAGCGCACCCTGCAGCATCGTCGTCGTGGCCCGGCAAGCACAGGGCGCACCCTCTGCCGCCGACGGGCCCGCGCCGCCCCGTTCCATCGAATCCACCCAGGGCTCCTAATCCAAGCTTGTTTAGCGTCAAAACGGAACCAGTGGAACTCCACGCTGACGCCCCACTCCCTAAACCTCCCCGACCAAGCTCTGCGCCGCCGTAACCATCGCCGGAGAAGCCCGTTCACGGCCACCGCCTCGGATCGCCTATAAAAAGGAGCCCCGAGCTCGCTCTCGCACACACCACCTGCACTTCACCAAGACCCTGCCTAGCCACCGGAAGAGCCGAGGGAGTCTCCTTCCTCGACTCCGGCCGCCGCGACCCGCCACGGGATCCAGCTCGATTCGCTCCCGTGCGTGCGCCTCTGCCGCCCATCTCTTGCCAGTAGCTCTCTAGTACATCCCTCCTTCTGACCCGCGCTTCAATTCGAAGTTTGCAGCACACCACCAGAGTTCCCCACCATCGCCCGAGCCACCGTCCGCCGGAGAAAGTGTCGCCGTCGACGTGGTGCTCCCCGACGCCCAAGTCCACCACCCACCGATGCGGAAGGACACGCTGATACTCTTGGTACACTCCGATCTCCCTGACTCGCCGTGGTTCGACGCCGACGACCACCGTGAGCCTTCGGGCGCCGGCGAGGTCTTTCAAACCTGACATGTGGACCCCCCATGTCAGCCTCTCTTTCTTTTCCCGTGAACCATTTTCCGTTGGCGCCTTCGGGCAGAGTACGATTTCCCTGTGGGCTTGCGCGTTTCTATTCGAACCGTTTTCTGTTTTCTCAGTTAATCCCCTGGAACTTTTCTGTTTCATTACAAATGAGTCCCTGGACAGAAACCCTTATAACTTTTTAATAAAAAGTGATTTTTGAGTGATTCTTTTTCTGACAGTCTTACAATTTTGTCTAGTTTTTTATGGGATTTATTTGGAAATTTTTTTGGAAACAACTTTTATGCACGCGTTGGTTTTCACGTTAGTATGCCTTTTCGCTATACCGTAGGTTCCGGAAGAGGTGACGGAGCTGCGAGCTTTGCCGAGCTAGACTCCGACTTCTTCGAACCAGGCAAGCATGTTTGAACTTTTGATATGATGAGTGTTCTGGCAGGTTTGCATTAAGTAGTTTCATGGCATGTTTGTGAGCATACCGATGAAGGTTATTTTCATGCAAAGTTGAGGCAAGTGAGTTCGATAATCCATACGTGTTGGATGTGAATGTGCATGGCCATGTGTTGGAATGTGGATGGGTAAGATGGCAGTGTTGCAGCATGCCAGTCTTATGCCATACTATTTGACTTCAGTGTCAACCCGTATCAGTTCGGTTCCCATCCATTTCCCTTCCCGTACTACCACATGTTTTCCGCAAGGGATATGGCTTAGTAAGTTGCGAACCGCTTTCCTGGTACAAACCAAATGGAGAGGCCGTGATGATGGTTCCATGGCCCTGGATTAAAGCCAGTCATCCGGTCAGGGGGCATGGGTGTTTCCGGTTGGGACCGAGAGGGGGCACCCTTAGAGCGCGAATATAAATTTGATCCCATGCTATTCGAGATTGTGATCTCCCCGTCTCAAAAGTTTTTCTTGGATGATGTCTAGGGTGATTCCTGGCATTCGTGAGGTAGGATGGGTGTGTACTGGTTAGCTGTGTTTCTTCCGAAATACCATAAACGGAACTAGTCCTTCAGGACTACGGAAATCCGTTGGCTGTGAGTAATTTTAGTACAAACTCTGCAGAGTCATAATTCCTCGAATCATCTTATCCATGTCCAAGTTCTGTATTATCTTATCCTGACAAGTGTCAGTTTTGGTGACAGATACTCCGGTGATTCACATGAGTACTAAGTCCGGTTAAATGTTTATTCCTGTGGATGGACTAACCCGTTTATATTCATGTGTTGAATATTTATTATGAGTGCTATATCTTTGTGATGAAAGCCCTTTCTGTGATGTCGCTCAGACGTCCGACTGCGGCATTATTGTTATTTCTTTTCATTATAAGCCCTTTCTGTGATGTCGCTCAGACGTCCGACTGCGGCATTATTGTTATTTCTTTTCATTATAAGCCCTTTCTGTGATGTCGCTCAGACGTCCGACTGCGGCATTATTGTTATTTATTTTCATTATAAGCCCTTTCTGTGATGTCGCTCAGACGTCCGACTGCGGCATTGTCGTTATTTATTTTCATTATAAGCCCTTTCTGTGATGTCGCTCAGACGTCCGACTGCGGCATTGTCGTTATTTATTTTCATTATAAGCCTTTCTGTGATGTCGCTCAGACGTCCGACTGCGGCATTATTGTTATTTATTTTCATTATAAGCCCTTTCTGTGATGTCGCTCAGACGTCCGACTGCGGCATTGTCGTTATTTATTTTCATTATAAGCCCTTTCTGTGATGTCGCTCAGACGTCCGACTGCGGCATTGTCGTTATTTATTTTCATTATAAGCCCTTTCTGTGATGTCGCTCAGACGTCCGACTGCGGCACGCATGTATTTTTATTTCAATATAAGCCCTTTATGAGGTGTCGCTCAGACGCCCGACTGTGGCATGTTTTGCTTATTTATTCACCCTTCGAGGCGTCGCTTCAGACACCCGATCGGTTTTGAGTTTATCTTCTTTGGGTTTTTGAGCGGACTACCGCCGATTCCCTTCTTAATTATTTTGCTATACTGTTTTAATTGAGCATTGTTAAGATTAACCATGTCGCATTCATGTATTCATTTGTTATATCTCTTGTCCGAACTGTCTTGCGAGTACTTTCATAGTACTCACCTGGCTTGTTGATTTGGCCAGATGCTGATGAAGGCGATCTCATGGATGAAGAGTTCGATAGCGAGTCCGACGCCTAGAGGAATCCCAGTCAGTCTCGTGCGACCCCTGGATTAGTCATTGTGATATATCCGCTTCCGCTACCCAAATAAAATTCATCGAGCCTCACCTCGACGCTCGATGAGCCGCCAGTGCAGTAGACTTATTAACCACCCCGCTGTGTTATTCCACCAACCACTCATAGCTCGAGTCAGTAGTATTTCCACCCCACACCTTTGAGTCATATCCGCCACTATGTATAATCATTGGCGTGTTGTAATAATTGGTTGGACATCTTCAGTCCGACCCTTGTAATATTGTAATGCTACTGGCTTATTGTATCAAAGTTTTGTCAACCGGTATGAAGGATTTTTCCTCATATTGGACTTCATAGATCGGTTGTTCAATAAATATTTTTATTGAAAAATCGGTCGTGACAGTATCGATTTCCAAAAATGAAAACATGAGATAGTGGAGACTTCACAAAAAATCTGCACGTATTGTTTGCGTAAGAATCTCTTTTTTTTGTGAGAAATTGCATACGAATCCTTTTTAGCCTATATTGCTTCAAAAACTGAAAACCCATATATGAAAAAAAAAATACCTGCCTAGCACTGTCAGTAATTTTGCCTTAGCTTCTTGATAGAAATATTTAAGCTGAATCACTTCAAAGAAGCTCGATTCTGTATAGCGTATAGACACAACAAACAAGTAGTGCCAAACACAGGCTAACTAAACTCTCTACAAATTCCGCAATAAGAAGAAAAATTATGATTCCAATGTTAGGTGTTGACTAGTCATACTAATACTGATCAACTGAAAAGGTCTGGCCAGAAATAAGCAGAGAAAAATGGTCTACTATTCCTTTTTCCGGGTGACTTGCTGATAAGTACTACAGTATGTGCCACTGGCTGAGTTGATCATCTGGATCGAGAGAAGAACAACAGCAGGCAGTTCTAGCTAGGCATGGCGATCCTCCTGCTGCTCTTGCTCAGCTGCCTCACGCCGTTGCAGGAGGCGGCCGCCGATGCGTTATGTGACAACGTTAAGGTCCTCGCCGCCACCCTCCCCAACAAAACCTCCTCCTCCCCGGTACACTTCGCCACCGCCACGGTCGGCCAAGCCCCTGACATCGTCTACGCGCTCGCGCTCTGCCGTGGTGACATTCTCAACGACACTGCCTGCTCCCAGAGCATCGCCAACACGTTCGGCATATTGCGGAACGCCACGCCACCGGACGCGGAGTGCTACGGGGGAACCAACTATTATGCCGAGTATAGTATCCTCCTCTACAACTTCAACGACATCCTTGCTCCCTCAATATACACCAATAGTACGGGAGGACAAAACGGGGGCGACCCTCCCTTTGAGAGGTGGAACGTCAAGAACGTCACCGGCGACGTGCCCCTCGTCACCGGCCTCATCCGCGAGCTGCTGGTAGAGACCACGGGGAAGGCAGCCAGCGCGACGCCGAGGCGGTTCGCCACGGGAGTCATGGACAGCGGCACGACGTTCCCAAGGGTGTACTCGTTGGCGCAGTGCACGCCGGACCTGTCCACGGGGGACTGCCTGGCATGCCTGCATCATCTCCTCGGCTTGATCAACTCCACCATGTCCCTGCGCATGGGAGGACAGATGGGCGTCATACGGTGCTACTTCAGGTATGAGGCGTCTCCGTTCTACCAAGGCCAGCCTATGATAAGCCTCGGGCCGCCGGCTCCGACTCCAACCGAACACAAGAGTAAGCCTACACACTTGTTGATTTTTCTAGTTATGCCAAGAATTAAGAACATGTAGTAGAAGACTAATTCAGAGCTAACATGCTTGGTTGGCATGCTATCATGTATGTTCATATATCAGGGCGCATGAGCAAGCTGTGGGTAATTGCCATAGTTTTAGTACCTCTAGCGGCAGCAGCATTTCTCTTTTTCATCCTGTACTCTCGTCGTCTCACAAAGCAAAGAAAAGGTACTCCACTAGTTAATTAATTAAGTTCTGAAACGATGTTCCATTCTATTATTTGAATTACTTCCAGTTAATCATAGTGTTAGATACGACTAAACGTGAGGGGTTTCCCTTATTCTCAATCATACATCTAGGTACACTGCTGACATTACAAGGATCAAGGCGTTCTCAAGATTTGGAAGGAGAGGAAGAACTAGTTTGGCAAGGGGGGAATTCAGAGTTCATGGTTTTTGATTTTGAACAGCTACTAGAGGCCACAAATAATTTTTCAGAAGAAAACAAACTTGGACAAGGTGGCTTTGGCCCTGTCTACAAGGTAAATTAGTATGCTTATATGCTTTCCGTATTTATTGGGAACTACTCCCTTGGTTCACAAATATAAGATGTTCTGATTTTTTTGTGAGTCGGATGTATATAGACATGTTTTACTATGTTTGTTCACTCCTTTCAGTCTATATGTAGTTCATATATAACTTCATACTGAAATATCCAAGACATCTTATATTTGTGAAGGGAGGGAGTATTTAGTTAGTCTATATGAATTATAATTATTGTGAGAACGAAACAATTTATAAGCCCACATTTTGTGACCAACCTCCAGCTGGCAATTTGGAATTGAGAAGCAGATTAGAGGCTTTTTAACCCACAGGGCAAAACGCCTGTTTCATTCACATTGAAAAGACAACCAAATTACAATACTTCAGGCGAATAAAGCCAGCAAAGCTGACACAAGGGGGAAAGCCTAACAGCTCAGCATGACCAGGATGGAAGCATAATTTACTTGAGGAGGATTAGTGCAAACTGGTAGAGCCTAACTTTTGAATATATACTTTTCCCAGGGCAAGCTTACTGATGGACTAGAGATAGCAGTTAAGCGACTTGCTTCACATTCTGGTCAAGGTTTCACAGAGTTCAAAAATGAAGTCCAGCTCATAGCCAAACTCCAGCACAGCAATTTGGTTAGGCTTTTGGGATGTTGCTATCAAGACGAGGAGAAAATATTGGTGTATGAATACTTGCCAAACAAAAGCTTGGATTTCTTCATCTTTGGTATGCATTTGCATTTCTTAATTGAGTGTACATACTTTTTTTCTCACGGATTAGACTGACTAGAAATTGATTCGACATTTTGTTACTGCTAGCCCCATGAGTATAGTTGTATTCTCTAGGTAACTGGCCTGTACAGAATATGATCATTTACCTTGTCTATTCCCCCTGTTATACTAATATCTAATTGATGTGCAGATGAAAAAAGAAGAGAATTACTGGAATGGTCGAAACTTGTTGCGATAATCGAAGGAATAGCACATGGACTGCTTTACCTACATAAGCACTCCCGGTTGCGTGTCATACATCGAGATCTGAAACCTAGCAACATTCTGTTGGACAGTGAAATGAATCCAAAAATTTCAGATTTTGGGCTAGCAAAAATATTTAGCTCAAACACCGAAGGAAACACAACAACAAGAGTGGTTGGTACATAGTAAGTTTCATATCAATAAAATCATCTCATAAGTATTTATATTACACTTGAACAATACACACTAACTTTTACATGTGTCATATACAATTTTAGTGGCTACATGGCCCCTGAGTATGCTTCACAGGGTGTCTTCTCTATCAAATCCGACGTCTTCAGCTTTGGTGTTATTATCTTTGAGATCCTTAGTGGAAAACGGAATTCTGGAAACCAACAATATGGAGATTTCATCAATCTTCTTGGATATGTGAGATTGTATACAGAAACTTAAGCATGCATTTTTTTTCATTTGTTGTACAATTTTCAATTACTTAGGAATTAGAAGTTTATAACACAACCTCCAATTTCCAAACAGGCATGGCAACTATGGGATGAGGGAAGGTGGATTGATCTCGTTAGTTCATCATCGTTTTCCAAAAGTCACTCGACAAAGATGATGAGGTGCATTAACATAGCACTATTGTGCGTACAAGAGAATGCAGCCGATCGACCAACTATGGCTGATGTTATAGCTATGTTAAGCAATGAGGCTATGATCATCGATGAGCCTAAGCAGCCAGCATATTTCAATGTGAGGGTAGGAAATGAAGAGACATCGACTGCTACAGAGTCATGTAGTATTAATGATATGACCATATCAGCCACACTTCCTAGATAATATTTTGTTCGTGTTACATGGTTTATATATCGCAGTCTATATTGATGATACTACAACTCTTGTACAATTTATAAGTTTAAGCCACCCTTCCTAATTGGTGTATAGTCCTTCATTATATTCTTGCATATTTTTACCTAGATTAATTGTTTGTTTATGATATGGGAAATGATTCGGACCACTCCGCGGATCTAGGTGCGGGTGTCCGCCACCTCTAGCACGCGACATGTGTCCCATGTGTGGCTCATCCATCCTTATTCCCAGCAAAATAGCATCCACGCATTTCTCCACACCACTGAGCCATCTTCTTCCTTGTGAATCTCCTTAAGTTCTTTCACAATGAAGCAAACCTCTAACGTGATGGGCGGATTTGTTTGTCAGTCTGAGCCTCTCGGTCTCCCCTTACTCCCGTGATCACTGATCGGTGTTCTTGTACGTAGTTGTGAGACCAAGCACTAATTTTGGTTGCCTGGAGCGATGTGGACGACGGTGGTTTGACGCCTCGATGGCAGGCGGTGCAAAGGGTGACGGGGTTCACGATCGATACCGCGCTCGGTGCAGCGGCGCTGAGCAACGGCGTCCATGGCTACCGCCTCATCGAGCTCAGCCACAACCGTCGGTGCTGCCGCAGCAATAGTTCATGCAACATGATTTCTATTGCAGAAGCAGCATGACCTTTGTTGCAACACAATCTGATGTTTTGCAACATGATCTCTGTTGCAAAAAAATTATGCACTATGACCATGTTGCAAAAACAATCTGCAGAAGTTTCTGCACGATCTCTATTTCAATTTTTTAAAAATAATATCCATTGCAAATGTTTCTGCAACACTACCTATGCCACAAATGTTTCTGTAACATTAGCTCTATTGCAATGGTGATGGACGCTGGTCAGCCGCTTGATAACGCTAGATCTAATGGCTCGCAACCTGGTGGATCACATTTAAAAAGATCAGCCGGCGGACGCATAGTTATGCATGGTGTCCCAAAGGCACGGTTTTGTTTCTCTTTAGCTGATGTAGACATGATTTGGACCATATAGGAAGAGTATGCAGATACCGAACAATCGTATCTTCTTTTCCAGAAGATGGTGAACAGTTGATAGATACTTTGGCTGATCTGGTAGATATTCTGTTTTTTCTCCTTTTCTTCAGTTAGAGATTTAAGAAAAAACGATTCTTCCACGCCAGCCACGACTTGACTTTTGAAAGTTCTGTTGGATTAATTTCCATGGAAATTTTCATTCTTGAGAGTACTAAAGAAGGTGACATCGAGAATTGACATTTGGACTAATTCATTGTTCTATTCGGTCCCGATTTTTCATGTGGACGCCCCTGAATTCCATCTAATCTTGTAAACCTAGTCCGTAAAAAGAATTCGTACGATGAAGCATTACACTGTGGAGAATTATTTCATCCAAGAAACAGGTTTTTTAGGGAAGTCCAAGAAACATGTGACGCCGATGATTGAACGTTTCTAATCTACGGATTGCCGGAGTGATACTGAAAGCAACACAATGTTATTTAAATAAAATTTGGGTTAGTATGGGTTGGTTTGAGGGGGGGAAGCTATAATTCCTGAGATGATAAGCTTCGGGGGAAAGGCTAATTGAGTTTAATTTCCTAAACGGTTTTCTTATGCGAAAATGCGAAATGGAGGACGAGCTCCATGAAGCCCCTTATTTTGAAATTTTTAAAAATCACATTTTAAAGTTTCAAAAAAATCTACAAAAATCAAAAGCATTCATACGGATGTACTATATTACATGTGTGTAAAATTTTAAGATGATAAGCTACACAAAAAAGATGTAATCATGATTTTGAAATGATGAACAGTAATGCACTGTTCACTATAAAAATTTTGTCTTCTTTTTTGTGTAGCTCTCACCATAAAAACTGAGCTCCATGGAACTCGCCCTCCAAAAATGCCTTACTCTTTCTTATGAGACTATGTACAGTATTATAGGGGATGTTCTCAACTTACTGGCCGGGATGGAGTTACACGTGCTAGGTGTCCTTTTCCCATTAATCTCCCTCTGATGTTCACGTCCTTCCCACTGTTTCACAATGTACATATTTTTTTAAAATTAATTTGCATTGCTTACCACATATGGCACGTGGTCATAATGTACATATCTAAACATGTCACATAAATGAAAAACCGACATTGCCAATGTAATTAAAAATATATCATTTTGGTGACACCAGAAAGAAACAATGATAAGCATATGGGTGTTTACAAGACACCTACACGCGGAAAAGTTTAGTCGCTAATTGTTTTTGAGGAAAAGAAGTTTAGTTGCATTGAAAACAGAATCTGTCAAAAACAGAACAATCTGTAGTAATCTGTACTCCAACCGTACTTCTGCTACTCCAAAAATTCTGAAAAATAGGGAAACTTGGATAATTTGTCCATTAATCTTCTGAAAAAGAATCAGCATTTTATCTATAAGCGTGAAACGGTTTGAGGGAAGACGCCTCTCCAGGGACGATCAGCTCATATATTTATAGTAGGATTACAGGAGACCAAGAAATAAACCCTATACGCGTATATGTACAACCGTATGCAAACGGAATACGTGAGATTAGCTATACAAAGTTATACGTTAACCACCCCCCGCAATTTGTGCGTCGGTCGAACGCATAAACTGTACCGAAAGTCCAGGAAGAGCTGAGCCGGTAAGCCCTTCGTCATGATATCGGCAAACTGCTGTGAAGATGGCATGTGGAGAACCCGAATCTGAGCGAGAGACACCTTCTCACGGACGAAGTGGATGTCGATCTCGATGTGCTTCGTGCGGCGATGCTGGACCGGGTTACATGCCATGTAAACAGCACTGACGTTATCACAGAAGAAAATGGCCGTGGACGGAAGAGGACGATGAAGCTCAAGAAGGTGCTGTCGAAGCTAGCAGCACTCAGCCACAACATGTGCCACGGCTCTATACTCGGCCTCGGCACTGGAGCGAGACACCGTGGCCTGGCGTTTGGAGGACCAAAACACCAGGTTGTCACCGAGGTAAACACAGTAGCCAAAGGTAGAGCGTCAGGTGTCGGGGCAGCCGGCCCAATCCGCGTCCGAGTAGGCAGTGAGCGAGGCGGCCGGTGTGGAGTGGAGCTGAAGACTGAGGTCGAGGGTGCCACGAACATAGCAAAGAATCCGCTTGACGAGGTTTAGGTGAGGTTCCCAGGGAGCGTGCATGTAGAGGCACGCTTGCTGGCAGCATGTGCAATGTCGGGGCGAGTGAGCGTTGAAGGAAATATGCCCTAGAGGCAATAATAAAGTTTTTATTTATATTTCCTTATATCATGATAAATGTTTATTATTCATGCTAGAATTGTATTAACCGGAAACTAAGTACATGTGTGAATACATAGACAAACTGAGTGTCACTAGTATGCCTCTACTTGACTAGCTCGTTCATCAAAGATGGTTAAGTTTCCTAGCCATGGACATGAGTTGTCATTTGATTAACGGGATCATGTCATTAGAGAATGATGTGATTGACTTGACCCATCCGTTAGCTTAGCACAATGATCGTTTAGTTTGTTGCTATTGCTTTCTTCATAACTTATACATGTTCCTATGACTATGAGATTATCCAACTCACGAATACCGGATGAACACTTAGTGTGCTATCAAACGTCACAACGTAACTGGGTGATTATAAAGATGCTCTACAGGTGTCTCCGATGGTGTTTGTTGAGTTGGCATAGGTCGACATTAGGATTTGTCACTCCGATTGTCGGAGAGGTATCTCTGGGCCCTCCCGGTAATGCACATCACTATAAGCCTTGCAAGCAATGTGACTAATGAGTTAGTCACGAGAGGATGCATTATGGAACGAGTAAAGAGACTTGCCGGTAACGAGATTGAACTAGGTATTGAGATACCAACGATCGAATCTTGGGCAAGTAACATACCGATGACAAAGGGAACAACATATGTTGTTATGCGGTTTGACCGATAAAGATCTTCATATAATATGTAGGAAGCAATATGAGCATCCAGGTTCCGCTATTGGTTATTGACCGGAGATGAGTCTTGGTCATGTCTACATAGTTCTCAAACCCGTAGGGTCCGCACGCTTAACGTTCGATGACAATCGGTATTATGAGTTTATGTGTTTTGATGTACCGAAGGTTGTTCGGAGTCCCAGATGTGATCACGGACATGACGAGGAGTCTTGAAATGGTCGATACATAAAGATCGATATATTGGAAGGCTATGTTTGGACATCGGAATGGTTCCGGGTGAGTTCGGGCATTTACCGGAGTACCGAGGGGTTACCGGAACCCCCCGGGGAGTCATTGGGCCTTAATGAGCCTTAGTGGGAGAGAGGAGGAGGCATCCAAGGTGGGGTCGCCCCCCCCAGCCCAATCCGAATCGGGAGGGGGGCCGGCCCCCCTTTCCTTCTCTCCCTCCCCCCTTCCTTCTTCTCCTACTCCAACTAGGAAAGGGGGGAATCCTACTCGCACCGGGAGTAGGACTTCCCCCTTGGGCGCGCCATGAGAGGGTCGGCCCTCCCCTCCTCCACTCCTTTATATCCGGGGGAGGGGGCACCCCATAGACACACAAGTTGATTGTTTAGCCGTGTGCGATGCCCCCCTCCACAGATTTCCACCTCGGTCATATCGTTGCAGTGCTTAGGCGAAGCCCTGCGCCGGTAGCTTCATCATTACCATCATCACCCGTCGTTCTGACGAAACTCTCCCTCGACCTCAGATGGATCTAGAGTTCGTGGGACGTCACCGAGCTGAACGTGTGCAAATTGCGGAGGTGCCGTTCCTTTGGTGCTAGGATCGGTCGGATCATGAAGACGTACGACTACATTGTCATAACGCTTTCGCTTTCGGTCTACGAGGGTATGTGGACAACACTCTCCCCTCTCGTTGTTATGCATCACCTAGATGGATCTTGCGTGTGCGTAGGAATTTTTTTGAAATTACTGCATTCCCCAATAGTGGAATCCGAGCCAGGTCTATGCGTAGATGTTATATGCACGAGTAGAACACAAAGAGTTGTGGGCGATAATAGTCATACTTCTTACCAGCATGTCATACTTTGATTCTGCGGTATTGTTGAATGAAGCGGCTCAGACCGACATTACGTGTACGCTTACGCGAGACTGGTTCTACCGACGTGCTTCGCACACAGGTGGCTAGTGGGTGTCTGTTTCTCCAACTTTAGTTGAATCAAGTGTGACTACGCCCGGTCCTTCTTGAAGGTTAAAACAACAAACTTGATGAAAAATCATTGTGGTTTTGATGCGTAGGTAAGAACGGTTCTTGCTAAGCCCGTAGCAGCCACGTAAAACTTGTAATAACAAAGTAGAGGACGTCTAACTTGTTTTTGCAGGGCATGTTGTGATGTGATATGGTCAAGACATGATTATACAAATTGTTGTATGAGATGATCATGTTTTGTAACACAATTATGGGCAACTGGCAGGAGCCATATGGTTGTCGCTTTATTGTATGAAATGCAATCGCCATGTAATTGCTTTACTTTATCACTAAGCGGTAGCGATAGTCATAGAAGCAATAGCTGGCGAGACGACAATGATGCTTCAATGGAGATCAAGGTGTCAAGCCGGTGACCATGGTGATCATGACGGTGCTTTGGAGATGGATATCAAAGTCACAAGATGATGATGGCCATATTATATCACTTATATTGATTGCATGTGATGTTTATCCTTTATGCATCTTATTTTTCTTAGTTCGGCGGTAGCATTATAAGATGATCTCTCACTAAATTTCAAGGTACAAGTGTTCTTCCTGAGTATGCACCGTTGTGAAAGTTCGTCGTGTCTCGGCACGACGTGATGATCGGGTGTGATAAGCTCTACGTTCACATACAACGGGTGCAAGCCAGTTTTGCACATGCATTATAGTCGGGTTAAACTTGACGAGCCTAGCATATGCAGATATGGCCTCGGAACACTGAGACCGAAAGGTCGATCGTGAATCATATAGTAGATATGATCAACATAGTGATGTTCACCATTGAAAACTACTCCATCTCTCGTGATGATCGGACATGGTTTAGTTGATATGGATCACGTGATCACTTAGATGATTATAGGTATGTCTATCTAAGTGGGAGTTCTTAAGTAATATGATTAATTGAACTTTAATTTATCATGACCTCAGTACCTGATAGTATTTTGCATGTCTATGTTGTTGTAGATAAATGGCACGTGCTATTGTTCCGTTGAATTTTAATGCGTTCCTAGAGAAAGCTAAGTTGAAAGATGATGGTAGCAATTACACGGACTGGGTCCGTAATTGAGGATTATCCTCATTTCTGCATAGAAGAATTATGTGCTAGAAGCACCGCTAGGTGCCAAACCCGCTGCAGGAGCAACGCCAAATGTTATGAATGTCTGGCAGAGCAAAGCTGATGACTACTCGATAGTTCAGTGTGCCATGATTTACGGCTTAGAACCGGGACTTCAATGATGTTTTGAACATCATGGAGCATATGAGATGTTCCAGGAGTTGAAGTTAATATTTCAAGCAGATGCCCGGATTGAGAGATATGAAGTCTCCAATAAGCTCTATAGCTGCAAAATGGAGGAGAATAGTTCTGTCAGTGAACATATACTCAGAATGTCTGGGTACCACAACTACTTGACTCAACTGGGAGTTAATCTTCCTGATGATATTGTCATTGACAGAGTACTTCAATCACTGCCACCAAGCTACAAAAGCTTCATGATGAACTATAATATGCAAGGGATGGATAAGACAATTCCCGAGCTCTTCGCGATGCTAAAGGCTGCGGAGGTAGAAATCAAGAAGGAGCATCAAGTGTTGATGGTTAACAAGACCACTAGTTTCAAGAAAAAGGGCAAAGGGAAGAAGGGGAACTTCAAGAAGAACGGCAAACAAGTTGCTGCTCAAGTGAAGAATCCCAAGTCTGGACCTAAGCCTGAGACTAAGTGCTTCTACTGCAAAGGGACTGGTCACTGGAAGCAGAACTGCCCCAATTATTTGGCGGAGAAGAAGGATGGCAAAGTGAAAGGTATATTTGATATACATGTTATTGATGTGTACTTAACTAATGCTCGCAGTAGCGCCTGGGTATTTCATACTGGTTCAGTTGCTAATATTTGCAACTCGAAACATGGGCTACAGATTAAGCGAAGATTGGCTAAGGACGAGGTGACGATGCGCGTGGGAAATGGTTCCAAAGTTGATGTGATCACTGTCGGCACGCTACCTCTACATCTACCTTCGGGATTAGTTTTAGACCTAAATAATTGTTATTTGGTGCGAGTGTTGAGCATGAACATTATATCTGGATCTTGTTTGATGCGAGATGGTTATTCATTTAAATTAGAGAATAATGGTTGTTCTATGTATATGAGTAATATCGTTTATGGTCATGCACCCTTCATGATTGGTCTATTTGTACTAAATCTTGATAGTAGTGATACACATGTTCATAGTATTGAAGCCAAAAGATATAAGTTTAAAAATAATAGTGCAACTTATTCGTGGCACTTCTGTTTAGGTCATATTGGTGTAAAGCGCATGAAGAAACTCCATGCTGATGGTCTTTTGGAATCACTTGATTATGAATCACTTGATGCTTGCAAACCATGCCTCATGGGCAAGATGACTAAGACTCCGTTCTCCGGAACAATGAAGCGAGCAACAGACTTGTTGGAAATAATACATACTGATGTATGCGGTCCGATGAGTGTTGATGATCGCGGCGGGTATCGTTATTTTCTTACCTTCACAGATAATTTGAACAGATATGGGTATGTCTACTTGATGAAACATAAGTCTAAAACATTTGAAAAGTTCAAAGAATTTCAGAGTGAAGTGGAAAATCATCGTAACAAGAAAATAAAGTTTCTACGATCTGATCGTGAAGGAGAATATTTGAGTTACGAGTTTGGTCTTCATTTTAAATAATGCGGAATAGTTTCGCAACTCACGCCACCCGGAAGACCACAACGTAATGGTGTGTCCGAACATCATAATCGTACTTTATTAGATATGGTGCGATGTATGATCTCTCTTAGTGATTTACCGCTATCATTTTGGGGCTATGCTTTAGAGACGGCTGCATTCACGTTAAATAGGGCACCATCTAAATCCGTTGAGACAACACCTTATGAACTATGGTTTGGCAAGAAACCCAAGTTGTCGTTTCTTAAAGTTTGGGGCTGCAATGCTTATGTGAAAAATCTTCAACCTGATAAGCTCGAAACCAAATCTCAGAAACGTGTCTTCATAGGATACCCAAAGGAGTCTGTTGGGTACACCTTCTATCACAGATCCGAAGGCAAGATATTCGTTGCTAAGAATGGATCCTTTCTAGAGAAGGAGTTTCTCTCGAAAGAAGTGAGTGGGAGGAAAGTAGAACTTGATGAGGTAATTGTACCTTCTCCCGAGTTGGAAAGTAGTACATCACAGAAGTCAGTTCCAGTGATTCCTACACCAACTTGTGAGGAAGCTAATGATAATGATCATGAAGCTTCTGATCAAGTTACTACTGAACCTCGTAGGTCAACCAGAGTAAGATCCACACAAGAGTGGTACGGTAATCCTGTTCTGGAGGTCATGTTACTTGACCATGACGAACCTACAAACTATGAGGAAGCGATGATGAGCCCAGATTCCACAAAATGGCTTGAGGCCATGAAATATGAGATGGGATCCATGTATGAGAACAAAGTGTGGACTTTGGTTGACTTGCGTGATGATCGGCAAGCCATAGAGAATAAATGGATCTTCAAGAAGAAGACTAACACTGATGGTAATGTTACTGTCTACAAAGCTCGCTTGTTGCAAAAAGTTTTCGACAAGTTCAAGGAGTTAACTATGATGAGACCTTCTCACCCGTAGCGATGCTTAAGTTCGTCCGAATCATGTTAGCAATTGCCGCATTTTATGATTATGAAATTTGGCAAATGGATGTCAAAACTGCATTCCTTAATGGATATCTTAAAGAAGAGTTGTATATGATGCAACCAAAAGGTTTTTTCGATCCAAAAGGTGCTAACAAAGTATGTAAGCTCCAGCGATCCATTTATGGACTGGTGCAAGCATCTCGGAGTTGGAATATACGCTTTGGTAGTGTGATCAAAGCATATGGTTTTATACAGACTTTTGGAGAAGCCTGTATTTACAAGAAAGTGAGTGGGAGCTCTGTAGCATTTCTGATATTATTTGTGGATGACATATTGTTGATCGGAAATGACACTGAATTCCTGAATAGCATAAAAGGATACTTGAATAAGAATTTTTCAATGAAAGACCTCAGTGAAGCGGCTTACATATTGGGAATCAAGATCTATAGAGATAGGTCAAGACGCTTAATTGGACTTTCACAAAGCACATACCTTGATAAAGTTTTGAAGAAGTTCAAAATGGATCAAGCAAAGAAAGGGTTCTTGCCTGTGCTACAAGGTGTGAAGTTGAGTCAGACTCAATGCCCGACCATTGCAGAAGATATAGAGAAAATGAAAGTCATTCCCTATGATTCAGCCATAGGTTCTATCATGCATGCAATGTTGTGTACCAGACCTGATGTGTGCCTTGCTATTAGTTTAGCAGGGAGGTACCAAAGTAATCCAGGAGTGGATCACTGGACAGTGGTCAAGAACATGCTGAAATACCTGAAAAGGACTAAGGATATGTTTCTCGTTTATGGAGGTGACAAAGAGCTCGTCGTAAACAGTTAAGTAGATGCAAGCTTTGACACTGATCCGGATGACTCTAAGTCACAAACCGGATACGTATTTTTATTGAATGGTGGAGCTATCAGTTGGTGCAGTTCCAAGCAGAACGTCGTGGCGGGATCTACGTGTGAAGCGGAGTACATAGATGCTTCGGAAGCAGCAAATGAAGGACTCTGGATGAAGGATTTCATATCTGATCTAGGTGTCATACCTAGTGCATCAGGTCCAATGAAAATCTTTTGTGACAATACTGGTGCAATTGCCTTTGCAAAGGAATCTAGATTTCACAAGAGAACCAAGCACATCAAGAGACGCTTCAATTCCATCCGTGATCAAGTCAAGGAGGGAGACATAGAGATTTGCAAGATACATACGGATCTGAATGTTGCAGACCGTTGCTGACTAAGCCTCTCTCACGAGCAAAACATGATCAACACCAAGACTCCATGGGTGTTAGAATCATTACTATGTAATCTAGATTATTGACTCTAGTGCAAGTGGGAGACTGAAGGAAATATGCCCTAGAGGCAATAATAAAGTTATTATTTATATTTCCTTATATAATGATAAATGTTTATTATTCATGCTAGAATTGTATTACCAGAAACTTAGTACATGTGCGAATACATAGAGAAACTGAGTGTCACTAGTATGCCTCTACTTGACTAGCACGTTAATCAAAGATGGTTAGGTTTCCTAGCCATGGACATGAGTTGTCATTTGGTTAACGCGATCACATCATTAGAGAATGATGTGATTGACTTGACCCATCCGTTAGCTTAGCACGATGATCATTTAGTTTGTTGTTATTACTTTCTTCATAAGTTATACATGTTCCTATGACTATGAGATTATGCAACTCCCGAATAGCGGAGGTACACTTAGTGTGCTATCAAACGTCACAACGTAACTGCGTGAATATAAAGATACTCTAAAGGTGTCTCCGATGGTTTTTATTGAGTTGGCATAGATTGAGATTAGGATTTGTCACTCCGATTGTCGGAGGGGTATCTCTGGGCCCTCTCGGTAATGCACATCACTATAAGCCTTGCAACCAATGTGACTAATGAGTTAGTTATAGGATGATGCATTACAGAACGAGTAAAGATACTTGCCGGTAACGAGATTGAACTAGGTATTGAGATACTGATGATCGAATCTCGGGCAAGTAACATACCGATGACAAAGGGAACAACATATGTTGTTATGCGGTTTGACCGATAAAGACCTTCATAGATTATGTAGGAACCAATATGAGCATCCAGGTTTTTCTATTGGTTATTGACTGGAGATGAGTCTCGGTCATGTAGGCATAGTTCTCGAACCCGTAGGGTCCGCACGCTTAATATTCGATGACGATCAGTATTATGAGTTTATGTGTTTTGATGTACCGAAGGTTGTTCGGAGTCCCAGATGTGATCACAGACATGACTAGATGTCTCGAAATGGTCGAGACATAAAGATAAATATATTGGAAGGCTATGTTTGGACATCGGAATGGTTCCAGGTGAGTTCGGGCATTTACTAGAGTACCGAGGGGTTACCGGAACCCCCCGGGGAGTCATTGGGCCTTAATGGGACTTAGTGGGACAGAGGAGGCGGAGGCCAAGGTAGGCGCCCCCAAGACCAATCCAAATTGGGAGGGGGCCGCCCCCTTTCCTTCTCTCCCTCTCCCCCTTCCTTCTTCTCCTACTCCAACTAGGGAAGGGGGGAATCCTACTCCCACCGGGAGTAGGACTTCCCCCTTGGGCGCGCCATGAGAGGGCCGGCCCTCCCCTCCTCCACTCCTTTGTATACGGGAGAGGGGGGCACCCCATAGACACACAAGTTGATTTGTTAGCCGTGTGCGGTGCCCCCCTTCATAGATTTCCACCTCGGTCATATCGTTGCAGTGTGCTACCTCTTGAGCATGCATTGGTTTTCCCTTGAAGAGGAAAGGGTGTTGCAGCAAAGTAGCGTAAGTATTTCCCTTAGTTTTTGAGAACCAAGGTATCAATCCAGTAGGAGGCCACACGCAAGTACCTCGTACCTACACAAACAAATAAGAACCTTGCAACCAACGCGATAAAGGGGTTATCAATCCCTTCACGGCCACTTGCAAAAGTGAGATCTGATAGAAAGACATAGCTTGTTGACGGGAGATTAATATGATGGAAAATAGACCCGGGGGCCATAGGTTTCACTAGTGGCTTCTCTCAAGATAGCATAAGTATTACGGTGGGTGAAAAAATTACTGTCGAGCAATTGATACAAAATTGCATAATTATGGGAATATCTAGGCATGATCATGTATATAGGCATCACGTCCGCATCAAGTAGACCGACTCCTGCCTGCATCTACTAATATTACTCCACACATCGACCGCTATCCAGCATGCATCTAGAGTATTAAGTTCATAAGAACAGAGTAACGCATTAGGTAAAATGACATGATGTAGAGGGATAAACTCAAGCAATATGATATAAACCCCATCTTTTTATCCTCGATGGCAACAATACAATACATGTCGTTTCCCCTACTGGCATTGGGATCGATCACCGCATGATTGAACCCAAAGCTAAGCACTTCTCCCATTGCAAGAAAGATCAATCTAGTAGGCCAAACCAAACTGATAATTCGAAGAGACTTGCAAAGATAACCAATCATACATAAAATAATTCAGAGAAGATTCAAATATTGTTCATAGATAATCTTGGTCATAAACCCACAATTCATCGGATCTCGACAAACACACCGCAAAAAGAGTTACATCAAATAGATCTCCAAGAAGATCGAGGAGAACTTTGTATTGAGATCCAAAGAGAGAGAAGAAGCCATCTAGCTAATAAATATGGACCCGAAGGTCTGTGGTAAACTACTCACACATCATCGGAGAGGCTATGGTGTTGATGTAGAAGCCCTCCGTGACCGATGCCCCCTCCGGCAGAGCGCCGGAAAAGGCCCCAAGATGGGATCTCACGGGTACAGAAGGTTGCGGCGGTGGAAATAGGGTTTCGTGGTGCTCCTGGATGGTTTCAGGGTACGTACGTATATATAGGAGGAAAAAGTAGGTCGGTGGAGCCCCAAGGGGCTCACGAGGGTGGAGGGCACGCCCGGGGGGGGGGGGGGGGGGGTAGGCGCGCCCCCTGCCTCGTGGCCTCCTCATTGATTTTTTGATGTCTACTCCAAGTCCTCTGGATCACGTTTGTTCCAAAAATCACGCTCCCGAAGGTTTCATTCTGTTTGGACTCCGTTTGATATTCCTTTTCTGCGAAACACTGAAATAGGCAAAAAACATCAATTTGCACTAGGCCTTGGGTTAATAGGTTAGTCCCAAAAATAATATAAAAGTGTATAAATAAGCCCATTAAACATGCAAAACAGAATATATAATAGCATGGAGCAATCAAAAATTATAGATACGTTGGAGACGTATCACAGTGCTTAGGCGAAGCCCTGCGCCGGTAGCTTCATCATCACCGTCATCATGCCTTCGTGCTGACGAAACTCTCCCTCGACCTCAGCTAGATCTAGAATTCGTGGGACGTCATCGAGCTGAACGTGTGCAGATTGCGGAGGTGCTATACCTTCGGTGCTAGGATCGGTCGGATCGTGAAGACGTACGACTACATCAACTGCGTTGTCATAACGCTCCCGCTTTCGGTCTACGAGGGTACATGGATAACACTCTCCCCTCTCGTTGCTATGCATCACCTACATGGATCTTGCGTGTGCGTAGGATTTTTTTTGAAATTACTGCGTTCCCCAACAAGCGTCAGGTACTGAAGGGCCCCGGCAAAACTCCGATACTTCGTGGCATCGGTGACGAGGGGACCCTCGTCGGCGGAGACCTTGCAACGGGTGTCAATGGGCGTGACACACGGGTTGCCATCCATCATGCCAGCGCGCTGAAGAAGTTTGATGGCGTACTGGCAGACATGGTGAGGACATGTAGGGTCAATCTAGCCGGGCGGCTACTCACAATGTACCACCTCGTCAAGATCGCCATGGAGATAGGCGTTCTTGACGTCCAGCTGATGAACCGATCAAGCATGTGAGAAGGCGATGCTGAGCACAACGCGGATCGTGGCCGGCTTGACGACGGGACTAAAAGTCTCATCGTAGTCAATACTAGGCTGCTGCGAGAATCCACAGACCACCCACCGTGCCTTGTACCGAGCGAGAGCACCATCAGCACCAAACTTGTGCTTGAAGATCCTGTTCCCTGAAACAACGTCAGCACTAAGCGGACGAGGAACAAGAGTCCAAGCGCGTTTATGAAGAATAGCATCATACTCCTCGGACATTGCGGCACGCCAAAGAGGATCCTAGAGAGCAGAGCGATAGGTTTTGGGAATAGGAGATTAAGTTTATCAATGGGCTGAAAAATGCCACGCTTGGCGCGAGTGAGCATGGTATGGGTGTTGGTGGTGGAAGTAGTGCTGCAGCGAGAGCGACGAGGAGGGGAAGGGGTGGCGGTGGTGGTGGGGAAGGGGACTGGTCGGGGGTGTTGGAAATATGCCCTAGAGGCAATAATAAATTAGTTATTATTATATTTCCTTGTTCATGATAATCGTTTATTATCCAAGCTATAATTGTATTGATAGGAAACTCAGATACATGTGTGGGTAGATAGACAAAATCATGTCCCTAGTAAGCCTCTAGTTGACTAGCTCGTTGATCAATAGATGGTTACAGTTTCCTGACCATGGACATTGGATGCCGTTGATAACGGGATCACATCATTAGCAGAATGATGTGATGGACAAGACCCAATCCTAAGCCTAGCACAAAGATCGTGTAGTTCGTTTGCTAAAGCTTTTCTAATGTCAAGTATCTTTTCCTTAGACCATGAGATTGTGCAACTCCCGGATACCATAGGAATGCTTTGGGTGTACCAAAGCGTCCACAACGGAATCTGGGTGGCTATAAAGGTACACTATAGGTATCTCCGAAAGTGTCTGTTGGGTTGGCACGAATCGAGACTGGGATTTGTCACTCCGTGTAAACAGAGAGGTATCTCTGGGCCCACTCGGTAGGACATCATCATAATGTGCACAATGTGACCAAGGGGTTGATCATGGGATGATGTGTTACGGAACGAGTAAAGAGACTTGCCGGTAACGAGATTCAACAAGGTATCGGCATACCGACGATCAAATCTCGGGCAAGTACAATACCGCTAGACAAAGGGAATTGTATACGGGATTGATTGAGTCCTTGACATCGTGGTTCATCTGATGAGATCATCGTGGAACATGTGGGAGACAACATGGGTATCCAGATCCCGCTGTTGGTTATTGACCGAAGAACGTCTCGGTCAAGTCTGCATGGTTCCTGAACCCGTAGGTTCTACACACTTAAGGTTCGATGACGCTAGGGTTATAAAGGAAGTTTGTATGTGGTTACCGAATGTTGTTCGGAGTCCCGGATGAGATCCCGGACGTCACGAGGAGTTCCGGAGGTAAAGATTTATATATGGAAAGTTGTTGTTCGGGTTCCGGGAAAAGTTCGGGTTTTTCCGGTATTGTACCGGGAAGCTTCCAGAAGGTTCCGGAGGATTCCGGAGGGGTCCGGAGGTCCGGAAGATGTTCCACCATGTCCAATACATCAGCATGGGCTGTAAGGGGGCGCCCTAGCCTTAATGGGCCAGGGGCACCATCCCCCCAAGGCCCATACGCATGGGAGAGGGGAAACCCTAAGGGGGAGGGCCTCCACTTGACTTGGGAGGCACTCCTCCCCCCTTGGCCGCCGCCCCACCCTAGATGAGATCTAGGGGCCGGCCCCTCTCCCCCCACCTATAAATAGTGGAGGGGTGGGAGGGCAGCCGCACCCCAAGTTCTGGCGCAGCCCTTCCCCTCTCCCAAGTACTCCTCCTCTCCCGCGGTGCTTGGCGAAGCCTTGCAGTGCCACGCTCCTCCATCACCACCACGCCGTTATGATGCTGCTGGATGGAGTCTTCCTCAACCTCTCCCTCTCTCCTTGCTGGATCAAGGCATGGGAGACGTCACCGGGATGTACGTGTGTTGAACGCGGAGGTGCCGTCCGTTCGGCACTAGGATCTTCGGTGATTTGGATCACAACGAGTATGAATCCTTCAACCCCGTTCTCTTGAACGCTTCCGCTTAGCGATCTACAAGGGTATGTAGATGCACTCTCCTTCCCCTCGTTGCTGGTTTCTCCATAGATAGATCTTGGTGACACGTAGGAAAATTTTGAATTTCTGCTACGTTCCCCAACAGTGGCATCATGAGCTAGGTCTATTGCGTATTTTCTTTGCACGAGTAGAACACAAAGTAGTTGTGGGCGTTGATTTTGTTCAATATGCTTACCGTTACTAGTCCAATCTTGTTTCGACGGTATTGTGGGATGAAGCGGCCCGGACCGACCTTACACGTACTCTTACGTGAGACAGGTTCCACCGACTGACATGCACTTGGTGCATAAGGTGGCTAGCGGGTGCCAGTGTCTCCCACTTTAGTCGGAACGGATTCGATGAAAAGGGTCCTTATGAAGGGTAAATAGCAATTGGCATATCACGTTGTGGTTTTTGAGGTAAGAACGTTCTTGCTAGAAACCCATAGCAGCCACGTAAAACATGCAAACAACAATTAGAGGACGTCTAACTTGTTTTTGCGGGGTATGCTATGTGATGTGATATGGCCAAGAAGAATGTGATGAATGATATGTGATGTATGAGATTGCTCATGTTCTTGTAATAGGAATCACGACTTGCATGTCGATGAGTATGACAACTGGCAGGAGCCATAGGAGTTGTCTTAATTTATTGTATGACCTGCGTGTCATTGAACAAAGGCCATGTAATTACTTTACTTTATTGCTAACCGGTAGCCATAGTAGTAGAAGTAATAAGTTGGCGAGACAACTTCATGGAGACACGATGCTGGAGATCATGATGATATAGATCATGGTGTCATGCCGGTGACGGCGATGATGATCATGGAGCCTCAAGATGGAGATCAAAAGGAGCAAAATGATATTGGCCATATCATGTCACTAGTTGATTGCATGTGATGTTTATCATGTTTATGCATCTTATTTGCTTAGAACGACGGTAGTAAATAAGATGATCCCTCATTAAAATTTCAAGAAAGTGTTCCCCTAACTGTGCACCATTGCGAAAGTTCGTTGCTTCAAGCACCACGTGATGATCGGGTGTGATAGATTCTTACGTTCACATACAACGGGTGTAAGCCAGATTTACACACGCGAAACACTTAGGTTAACTTGACGAGCCTAGCATGTACAGACATGGCCTCGGAACACAAGAGACCGAAAGGTCGAGCATGAGTCGTATAGTAGATACGATGAACATGAAGATGTTCACCGATGATGACTAGTCCGTCTCACGTGATGATCGGACACGGCCTAGTTGACTCGGATCATGTAATCACTTAGATGACCGGAGGGATGTCTATCTCGAGTGGGAGTTCATTAGATGAACTTAATTATCCTGAACATAGTCAAAAGCCCTTTGCAAATTATGTCATAGCTCGCGCTTTAGTTCCACTATTTTATATATGTTCCTAGAGAAAATATAGTTGAAAGTTGATGAGCGATTATGCGATCAAGAAAGCTTATGTCCTTAATGCACCGCTCAATGTGCAGAACCCCAAACGTCGTCTGTGGATGTTGCGAACATCGGACATACACGTTTTGATAACTACGTGATAGTTCAGTTAAATGGTTTAGAGTTGAGGCACCAAAGACATTTTTCGAAACATCGCGGAACATATGAGATGTTTCGAGGGCTGAAATTGGGATTTCAGGCTCGTTCCCATGTCAAGAGGTATAAGACCTCCGACGATTTTCTTAGCCTGCAATCTAAGGGAGAAAAGCTCAATCGTTGAGCTTGTGCTCAGATTGTCTGAGTGCAACAATCACTTGAATCGAGTGGGAGTTGATCTTCCAGATGAGATAGTGATGTTTCTCCAAAGTCATTGCCACCAAGCTGCTAGAGCTTCGTGATGAGCTATAACATATCAGGGATAGATATGATGATCCTTGAGCTATTCGCAATGTTCGACACCGCGAATGTAGAAATCAAGAAGGAGCAACAATTATTGATGGTTAGTGAAACCACTAGTTTTAAGAAGGGCAAGGGAAAGAAGGGATACTTCATGAAACGACAAATCAGTTGCTGCTCCAGTGAAGAAACCCAAGGTTGAACCCAAACCCGAGACTAAGTGCTTCTGTAATAAGGGGAACAACCACTGGAGCAGAATTACCCAAGATACTTGGTAGATGAGAAGGCTGGCGAGGTCGATAGAAGTATATTGGCTATACATTATGTTAATGTGTATTTTACTAGTACTCCTAGTAGCACCAGGGTATTAGATACCGGTTCGGTTGCTAAGGTTTAGTAACTCGAAATAAAAGAGCTACAGAATAAACGGAGACTAGCTAAAGGTGAGATGACGATGTGTGTTGGAAGTGTTTCCAAGGTTGATGTGATCAAGCATCGCCTGCTCCGTCTACCATCGAGATTGGTGTTAAACCTAAATAATTGTTATTTGGTGTTTGCGTTGAGCATAGACATGATTGGATTATGTCTATCGCAATGCGGTTATTCATAAGGAGAATAATGGTTACTCTATTTATTTGAATAATACCTTCAATGGTCTTGCACCTAAAAGAATGGTTCATTGAATCTCGATCATAGTGATACACATTTTCATGCCAAAGGATATAAGATAGTAATGATAGTACCACTTACTTGTGGCACTGCCATGTAAGTCATATTGGTATAAGCATGAAGAAGCTCCATGTTGATGGATCTTTGGACTCACTCGCTTTTGAAAAGTTTGAGACATGCGAACCATGTCTATTGGTGTATACGCATGATGAAACTCCATGCAGATGGATCGCTTTGGACTCACTTGATTTTGAATCACTTGAGATATGCAAATCATACCACGTGGGCAAGATGATGAAAAGCCTCGCTTTTAAGTAAGATGGAACAAGATAGCAACTTGTTGGAAATAACACATTTTGATGTGTGCAGTCCAATGAGTGCCGAGGCATGCAAAGATGAATATCGTTATGTTCTTACTTCACAGATGATTCGAGTAGATGTTGAGTATATTTACTTGATGAAACACAAGTCTGAATTATTGAATTGTTCAAGTAATTTCAGAGTGAAGTTGAAGATCATTGTGACAAGAGGATAAAATGTCTATGATATGATCATAGAGATGAGTATCTGAGTTATGAGCTTTGGCACGCAATTAAGACATTGTGGAAATTGTTTCACAACAAATACCGCCTGGAACACCATAGTGTGATGGTGTCCAAACATCATAGTTGCACCCTATTGGATATGATGCGTACCATGTTGTCTCTTATCGAATTACCACTATCGTTCATGGGTTAGGCATTAGAGACAACCGCACTCATTTTAATAGGGCACCACATAATTCCGTTGAGACGACACCGTTTGAACTATGGTTTGGAGAAACCTAAATTGTCGTTCCTTAAAAGTTTGGGGCTGCGACGCTTATGTGAAAAAGTTTCAGGTTGATAAGCTCGAACCCAAAGCGGATAAAATGCATCTTCATAGGACACCCAAAACAGTTGGGTATACCTCCAGTCTCAGTTCCGGAAGCAAAAAGGATTGTTTCTAGAATTATGCCATTTCCCGAGGAAAAGTTTCTCTCGAAAGAATTGAGTGGGAGGATGGTGGAGATTTGATGAGGTTATTGAACCGTCACTTCAACAAGTGTGTAGCAGGGCACATGAAGTTGTTCCTGTGGCGCCTACACCAATTGAAGTAGAAGCTTATGATAGTGATCATGAAGTTTTGGATCAAGTCACTGCCGTACCTCGTAGGGTGACAAGGATGCGTACTACTTCAGAGTGGTACAGTAATCCTGTCTTGAAGGTCATGTTGCTGGACAACAATGAACCTACGAGCTATGGGGAAGTGATGGTGGGCTCATATTCCGACAAATGGTTAGAAGCCATGAAATCCGAGATAGGATCCATGTATCAGAACAAAGCATGCACTTTGGTGGACTTGCCCGATGATCAGCAAGCCATTGAGATAAATGGATCTTTAAGAAGAAGACGGACATGGACGGTAATGTCACTGTCTATGAAGCTCGACTTGTGGCGAAGAGTTTTTTCACAAGTTCAAGGAGTTGACTACGATGAGATTTTCTCATCCGTAGTGATGCTTAAGTCCGTCTGAATCATGTTAGCATTAGCTGCATTTATGAAATCTGGCAGATGGATGTCAAAACGAGTTTCCTTACCGGTCTTCGTAAGGAAAGGTTGTATGTGATACAATCGAAAGTTTTTGTCGATCCTAAGGAAGCTAAAAGGTATCTTGGCTCCAGTGATCCTTCTAAGGACCGGAGTAAGCATCTCGGAGTTGGAATGTGCGCTTTGATGAGATGATCAAAGATTTTGGGTTTATACAAAGTTTATGAGAAACTTGTATTTCCAAAGAAGTGAGTGGGAGCACTATAGAATTTCGATGAGTATATGTTGTTGACATATTGTTGATCGAAATGATGTAGAATTCTGGAAAGCATATAGGGTTGTTTGAAAAGTGTTTTTCAATGGAAAACCTGGATTAGGCTACTTGAACAATAAGCATCAAGATCTATAAGATAGATCAAAATGTTTAGTAATACTTTCAAATGAGCACATACCTTGACATAATCTTGAAGGTGTTCAAGATGGATCAGTCAAAGAAGGAGTTCTTGCCTGAGTTGTCAGGTATGAAGTTAAGACTTAAAGCTCAACCACGGCAGAAGAGAGAGAAAGGACGAAGGTCGTCCCCTATGCCTTAGACGTAGGCTCTACAGTATGCTATGCTGTGTACCTCACCTGATGTGTGCCTTGCTACATATCTGGCAAGAGGGTACAAAGGTGATCAAGGAGTGGATCACCAGATAGCGGTCAAAATTATCCTTAGAGGAATAAGGATATGTTTCTCGATTATGGAGGTGATAAAGAGTTCGACGTAAAGGGTTACGTCAATGCAAGCTTGAACACCTATCCGAATGACTCTGAGTAGCAAACAGGATACGTATAGTGGAGCAACCATTTGGAAGAGCTCCAAGTGGAGCATGGAAGCAGCATTTACAATATGACCTAGAGATTTGCGAAGTACATACGGATCTGAATGTTGCAGACCCGTTGACTAAAACCTCTCTTACAAACAAAACATGATCAAACCCCAGAACTCATTGAGTCTTAATCACATGATGATGTGAACTAGTTTAGTGACACTAGTAAACTCTTTGGATGTTGGTCACATGGTGATGTGACCTGTGAGTGTTAATCACATGGCGATGTGAACTATATTATTGACTCTAGTGCAAGTGGGAGACTGTTGGAAATATGCCCTAGAGGCAATAATAAATTAGTTATTATTATATTTCCTTGTTCATGATAATCGTTTATTATCCATGCTATAATTGTATTGATAGGAAACTCAGATACATGTGTGGGTACATAGACAAAACCATGTCCCTAGTAAGCCTCTAGTTGACTAGGTCGTTGATCAATAGATGGTTACAGCTTTCGACCATGGACATTGTATGTCGTTGATAACGGGATCACATCATTAGCGTAATGATGTGATGGACAAGACCCAATCCTAAGCCTAGCACAAAGATCGTGTAGTTCGTTTGCTAAAGCTTTTCTAATGTCAAGTATCTTTTCCTTAGACCATGAGATTGTTCAACTCCCGGATACCACAGGAATGCTTTGGGTGTACCAAACGTCACAACGAATCGGGTGGCTATAAAGGTGCACTCTGGTATCTCCGAAGTGTACATTGGGTTGGTACGAATCGAGACTGGGATTTGTCACTCCATGTAAGCGGAGAGGTATCTCTGGGCCCACTCGGTAGGACATCATCATAATGTGCACAATGTGACCAAGGGGTTGATCATGGGATGATGTGTTACAGAACGAGTAAAGAGACTTGCCGGTAACGAGATTGAACAAGGTATCGGCATACAAACGATCGGATCTCGGGCAAGTACAATACCACTAGACAAAGGGAATTGTATACGGGATTGATTGAGTCCTTGACATCGTGGTTCATCCGATGAGATCATCGTGGAACATGTGGGAGCCAACATGGGTATCCAGATCCCACTGTTGGTTATTGACCGGAGAACGTCTCGGTCATGTCTGCATGGTTCCCGAGCCCGTAGGGTCTACACACTTAAGGTTCGATGACGCTAGGGTTATAAAGGAAGTTTTGTATGTGGTTAACGAATGTTGTTCAGAGACCCGGATGAGATTTCGGACGTCACGAGGAGTTCCGGAATGGTCCGGAGGTAAATATTTATATATGGAAAGTTGTTGTTCGGGTTCCGGGAAAAGTTCGGGTTTTTCCGGTATTGTACCGGGAAGCTTCCGGAAGGTTCCGGAGGATTCCGGAGGGGTCCGGAGGTCCGTAAGATGTTCCACCACGTCCAATACAGCAGCATGGGCTGTAAGGGGCGCCCTAGCCTTAATGGGCCAGGGGGACCAGCCTCCCAAGGCCCATGCGCATGGGAGAGGGAAACCCTAAGGGGAGGGCCTCCACTTGACTTGGGAGGCACTCCTCCCCTTGGCCGCTGCCCCAACCCTAGATGAGATCTAGGGGGCGGCCCCTCTCCCCACCTATAAATAGTGGAGGGGTGGGAGAGCAGCCGCACCCCAAGTTCTGGCGCAACCCTTCCCCTCTCCCAAGTACTCCTCCTCTCCCGCGGTGCTTGGCGAAGCCCTGCAGGATTGCCACGCTCCACCATCACCACCACGCCGTTATGCTGCTGCTGGATGGAGTCTTCCTCAACCTCTCCCTGTCTCCTTGCTGGATCAAGGCATGGGAGACGTCACCGGGCTGTACGTGTGTTGAACGCGGAGGTGCCGTCCATTCGGCACTAGGATCTTCGGTGATTTGGATCAGGACAAGTACGACTCCTTCAACCCCGTTCACTTGAACGCTTCCGCTTAGCGATCTACAAGGGTATGTAGATGCACTCTCCTTCCCCTCGTTGCTGGTTTCTCCATAGATAGATCTTGGTGACACGTAGGAAAATTTTGAATTTCTGCTACGTTCCCCAACAGGGGGACGCAGACGGAGGCGGCACAGGTGAGGCGGGCGCTGTGGCGATCGACGTCGGGGTGGAAGGCCCCGAGCCATACATAGCGGGCTGGGCCGAGGAGGCCGGCGCCATGTTGGGGTGGCCTGCGGGGGGCGCGACGACTGCGGGAGCCGGCTGTGTGGCGACCAAGTCTAGGAGAAAGTCAAGATCGTCCGGAGACTGAGCGGTGCGAGTGGTGGCAAATGGAAAGGTGTGTTCGTCAAAAATGACATGTCGTGAGATGATGATGCGGCGCAACTTAAGTCGAGGCACCGATAGCCGCGGAGCGAGGCAGGATACCCAAGAAAGACGCATGCGGTGGAGCGAGGGGTGAGTTTGTGAGGTGCCGTGGCGGAGAGAGGAGGATCCGCGCCGGCAGGGAGGGAGGGTGGCGGCGGCGGCTTAGGGTTTGGTGGCGGCGGAAGCTAGGTTTTAGGAACTAGGGCTGAATACCATATAACGGCTTCTTTGGATTGGAGGATTTTTACAGGATTCTCACGGGATATCAAACCTTAGGATTGTTTCTTGTGGAATGCATTTGGATCACAGGATTGGGTCACTAAAATTCCTAAGGATTGGGCCGCCAAGGTGCTGATTCCAGAGGTATTTACACATGAGGTCCGACCTCTGGAAAAATTCCATAGGATTGGCTATGTCATGGCAATCAAATCCTCCATTTTTCTTATTCCTTTGTTTTGCAAATCCCGTGATCCAAAGAAGCCCTAAGCGTGAAATGGTTTGAGGGAAGACGCCTGTCAAGGGGCGATCAGCTCATATATTTATAACTGGATTACAAGTCCTGGAAACCAAGAAATAAACCCTATACGCGTATATGTACAACCGTATGCAAACGGAATACGTGATATTAGCTATACAAAGTTATACAATAACATTATCACGCTTCTGTTAAAAATGAGAATTGTTTTCCTGAGCGCAAAAGTTTCTGTTTTCAGCAAGATCAAATCAACTATCACCGTAAGCCATCCCAAAGGTCTTGCTTGGCACTTTATTGAAGCGAAAGCAATAAAACATGATTACTACTGTAGCCTAATCATGTGAACACACAAAAACAGTAGGTAAAGGTGTTGGGTTGTCTCCCAACAAGCGCTTTTCTTTAATGCCTTTTAGCTAGGCATGATGATTTCAACGATGCTCACATAAAAGATAAGAATCGAAACATAAAGAGAGCATCATGAAGCATATGACTAGCACATTTAGGTCTAACCCACTTCCTATGCATAGGGATTTTGTGAGCAAACAACTTATGGGAACAAGAATCAACTGGCATAGGAAGGCAAAACAAGTGCAACTTCAAAACAATCAACACATAGAGAAGAAACTTGATATTATTGCGATATGTAAGAGCATAAGTTCCTTCCTCATAATAATTTTCAGAAACATCATGAATGGATTCAACAATATAACTATCACATACAACACTCTTTTCATGATGCACAAGCATAGAAGATTTGTCACTCTTTATGGCATACATGTCATCATAATAATCATCATAGATAGCTACTTTATTGTCATCGTCAATTGAAACCTCTTCCAAAATAGTGGATGTATCACTAAATAAAGTCATGACCTCTCCAAATCCACTTTCATCCCTCCAAAATAGTGGGTACTACTACGAGTTGACACTCTTCCAAACCCACTTTCATCAATGTAATCATCATAAATAGAAGGCATGCTATCATCATAATAAATTTTCTTATCGATAGTAGAAGGAATCAAAGGATCATATTCATTAAACAAAGCATCCCCAAGCTTAGGACAAGCATTATTTCTAGCAAATAAATCTTCAAACATATCATACTCATTAAACATAGCATCCCCAAGCTTGTGGTTTTGCATATCATCACAATCATTCTTAGCAATAGCATGAATGGCACCAATAGTATAACAAACATTATTATCATATTCTTCCAAGCAAGTTCTAAAAAGATTTTGAAGATCATAAGGGATATCATTATATTCACAATCATAATCATTACAACAAGTAGTAGGTATCACAAAATCATACTCAATATCATCATCCTCCATCGACATATTTGATTCACTTTCATGAGGCACAATGGTGATAGGAGCAACAATATTTGGGAGAGATACCTTTTTACCTTTATTCTTTCTTCTTTTCTTCTTCTTCACCACATCATGTGTGGGTTTAATTAAATTTTTCAAGCTTCTTGTTGAAGAGATTGATTGGATAGGAAGCTCCTCCTCGTTACCTGATTCATCATAATAAACACTAGGAGGGTAATGGGAAACATTTTCCCTTTCATTAGTACTCTCTTCATATTCCATTTGTTTTGTTGTCTTTAGGTAGTTGGCAATATAAGGATTCTCAATGCAATTTATCGCAAAAACATATAAATTTCCTCTAGATCAAAATCAAGAAATCTCTCAAGATTTGGAAAACCCTTAGTTATACGTTTCATTTCTTCATACCCCAAAAGAAGACTAAGCTCTTTATGATGCTCAAGGGTAATCAAGTTATCACAATTTTTGGACACGATTTTATCATGAAATAATGTGCATTGGAGATTTAAATGACCACGTTCATTGTAAAGTTCACAAGGATGGCGAAAAAAATTACATCTTTAAGCACAATCATCTAGCCTCTCTTGCAAATTTTTAGTTTCTAAATATTTATGCTTCTTACAAAATCTATCTTCCCATTTTGGTGTGCAATAGCATTCCCAATTCACTCCACAAAAATTGACATGCTTATAAGAAACATTTTTCTCATGACTAGTGCAATCATCATTAGCATTTTGGATATTCAAAGAATTCATACTAACAACATTGCAATCATGCTCATCATTCAAATATTTTGTGCCAAACATTTTATTGACTTCTTCTTCTAACAATTGAGCACAATTTTCCGAACCATCATTATCAAGAAAGATATTATAAAGATGATCAATAATATGATGCAACCTCAATTCCATTTTTTATGTAGTTTTCTTTTATAAACCAAACTAGTGATAAAACAAGAAACTAAAAGATTCAATTGCAAGATCTAAATATATAACTTCATGCACTCACCTCCCCGGCAACGGCGCCAGAAAAGAGCTTGATGTCTACTATGCAACTTTATTCTCGTAGACACGTGTTGGGCCTCCAAGCGCCGAGTTTTGTAGGACAGTAGCAATTTTCCCTTAAGTGGATGACCTAAGGTTTATCAATCCATGAGAGGTGTAGGGTGAAGATGGTCTCTCTCAAATACAAGAAATCTCTTGTGTCCCCAACACACCCAATACAATAGCAAATTGTATAGGTGCACTAGTTCGGCGAAGAGATGTTCATAAAAGTGTAATATTGATGGTAGAAATATATTTTAATAATCTCAAAAAATAAAAACAGCAAGGTAGAAAATAGTAAACGAGCACAAAAACGGTATTGCAATGCTTAAAAATGAGGCCTAGGGTCCGTACTTTCGCTAGTGCAATCTCTCAACAATGCTAATATAATTGGATCATATAACCCTCCCTCAATGTGCAACGAAGAATCACTCCAAAGTTCCTATCTAGCAGATAACGTAAGACAGAATTGTTTGTAGGGTATGGAACCACCTCAAAGCTATTCTTTCCGATCAATCTATCCTAGAGTTCATACTAAAATAACATGAAGCTATTCTTTCCGATCTATCTATCCTAAAGTTCCTATCTACCGGAGAAAAAATGACAAGAACGTGCATCAACCCCTATGCATAGATTACCCCAATGTCACCTCGGGAATCCGCGAGTTGAGTGCCAAAACATATATCAAGTGAATCAATATGATACCCCGTTGTCACCACGAGTATTCAATTGCAAGACATATATCAAGTGTTCTAAAATCCATGAAGGTATTCAATCCGATAACAATGAAATCTCAAATGGAAAAACTCAATTCATCACAACAAGATAGAGAGGGGAAACCACCATATGATCCGACTATATTAGCAAAGCCCGCGATACATCAAGATCGTGACATCTCAAGAACGAGAGAGAGAGAGAGGGAGAGAGAGAGAGAGAGAGAGATTAAACACATAGCTACTGGTACAAACCCTCAGCCCTAAGGGTGGACTACTCCCTCCTAACCGTGGTGGCCGCCGGGATGATGAAGATGGCCATCGGAGATGACCCCCCCCCCCCTCCGGCAGAGTGGCGGAACGGGGTCTAGATTTGTTTTTGGTGGCTATAGAGCCTTGCGACGGTGGAACTTCTGATCTAGGTTAACCCCAAGGTTTTCGTAATATTTGTGAATTTATAGGGTAAAGAGGGGGTGCGGGAGGCCACCGAGGAGGGCACAACCCACCTGGGCGCGCCTGGGCCCCCAGGCGCGCCGTGGTGGGTTGTGCCCCCCTCGGGGCACCTCCCAGGTGCTGCTCTGGCCCATCCTGGGTGTTCTGGTCCATAAAAATTCTCCAAAAAGTTTCCCGGTGTTTGGACTCCGTTTGATATTGATTTTCTGTGATGTAAAAAACAAGCAAAAAACAATAACTTGCACTGAGCACTGGGTCAATAGGTTAGTCAAATGATATAAAGTTGGTATAAAATGGTTATAAAACACCCAAGAATGATAATAAAACAGCATGAATACTTCATAAATTATAGATACGTTGGAGACATATCAATAGGGTCGGAGCCAGATTCACTTGGACCAACCGCCAAGTGGAGCCGACCCGATCTGTCCTCGACAGGGTCTTCGCATCTCCTGAGTGGGACATTCATTGCCCCCTAGTTTCGCTCCGGGCGATCACTCGGATTAGGTCAGATCACGTTACCGTCCTTCTCTCTTTGGAGAACGAACGACCTCCCCTGCCACCCCTCTTACGGTTCGAAACTTCTGGTTGCGCCATCCTGGGTTTGCCGCGGCGGTGGTCGCTAGGTGGCAGGATGCGCGCGAGGCTCCCCATTGATCCCTCTCGGTCGTTGACTCCTGGCACTTCTGTGCAAAGCGGTCACGACAATTCATGAAAGGATGGGGTGCCAAGGTGGGTTGTGATATCCGGGAGTGCAAGAAAGCCCTCCTTGAGGTCATCCAGGTCCTCGATCTCGGTGCGGATGGCGCGGGTTTATCTGCCGAGGAATGGATGCTTATATACGACTTAGAGGACCTGCTCACGGTCATCTATACTGATGAGGAGGTTTACTGGCGCTACGTAGAATTGGGTCCTCAAGGGGGACGCCAATACTTCTTACTTCCAGGCCATCGCCAACGGCCGGTGACGCCATAACTCCATCTCTCTCCTATGGGATGGAGAGACCCTCCTGCAGCAGCTGGAAGACATACGGGCCCATGTAGACGGCTTCTACAGAGACCTATTCTCTGCCTCCCCTCGGGGAGGGCTGGCCCTCGCGCACGATATTTGGCCGGCCCACAGTCGTGTCTCACCGGCAGACAACGTGGCCCTGACGGCCCCGTTCTCGGAGGCAGAAGTCTGGGCGGCCGTTAAGGGCATGAATCCATCGTCGACCCCTGGCCCGGATGGCCTTCCGGTGAAGTTCATCCAGACTTTCTGGGGGGATATTAAACCGGAGGTGATGGCTGAGGGAGTCCTGGACTAAGGGGTCCTCGGAGGTCCGCCCTATTAACCATGGGCCGGACTGATGAGCTGTGAAGATGCAAGACCGAAGACTCTTACCCGTGTCCGGATGGGACTCTCCTTGGCGTAGAAGGCAAGCTTGGCGTCTGGATATGAAGATTCCTTTCTCTTTAACCGACTTTGGACAACCCTATTCCCCTCCGGTGTCTATATAAACCGGAGGGTTTAGTCCGTAGAAATAATCATAATCATACAGGCTAGACTTTTAGGGTTTTAGCCATTACGATCTCGTGGTAGATCAACTCTTGTAATACTCATATTCATCAAGATCAATCAAGCAGGAAGTAGGGTATTACCTCCATAGAGAGGGCCTGAACCTGGGTAAGCATTGTGTCCCCTGTCTCCTGTTACCATCGACCTTAGACGCATAGTTCGGGACCCCCTACACGAGATCCGCCGGTTTTGACACCGACATTGGTGCTTTCATTGAGAGTTCCACTGTGACGTCGAAGATCGGATGGATGGCTTGCCTTGTTCTCAAGGACAATATCACCTCCGGAGGAGCACTGGCCCCGGGCCAAACCCTCCGGCTGGGCGGCTTCACCATGACCGCCCGTTCGGCCATTAAGCCGACGATGAGCTCTCGGGTCATCAAAAATCCGCCTCGTATCAACTCCAAACACTCCAAGTAGATGGATCCAGCAGAGCATTCGTCTTTAAACGAGCTCCTAGATCACATCGCCGCCCTGGGGATCGCTACAGACTACGATCGAATTGGGCTTAAACCCGATCAGAGAGAAATTAAATCTCCACCGATCACCCACCAGATAGCGGTGGTCGAGGAGCGGGACGACCACTCTTCCTCCATACTAAAGACAGACTATGTCCAGATCTCCGATTTCGAGGAGCCGGACACCCACCAGCGAGGAGATGCATCCCGCCCTCCGAACATAGAACCGGACAATGGGCCTAAGAAATCAGTGGATATCCCGAAGCCCGATCTGTTAAGTTCGAAAGACCTTCAGACTCCGGATCCAAAACTAGGTCAGGGTTCGGATATAAAACCACCCACCCACCCTATCATAAGGGCTCTCATGAGCATACAACAACATTCTCAGGAAACGGTCCACCACTTATGGGCCAGATTCCTTCTTGTCAAGGACAAGATCAAAGATTGTCGCGATGAGGAGGCGATCTCAGGTTCCACAACAATTGCATGGACGAGGGAATCCTCAACGCCATCAACCGCCGTCGCATATTACACTTCGCCGACTTGGCAACTATCATACAGAAGTACATCGCAATGGAAAGCGCCTGGAAAACTCAGGCAGCCCGTTGGGAACCATCGGTCTCCACCCAACCCCTCGCTCAGGTGAAAAGGGCACACCCTCATGGCACGCCCGGTCCATTAGTAAAGAAATATATGTCCATTACAGGGCGCGGAACCATTCTGGAAAGATGGCTCGATGGGCCCTGCAAAGTACACGCAACACCGGATAACCTACCAACCCACAGCCTTAGAGCATAATGGGTACTCCGACATGTGGCTAAGAGCGGCAAGGATATCCTCACCAAGAATACCCCAGAACACTACCCCCCAAAAGCGACGACCCCAAAGTACTGACGGTCTTCGAGACATTCACTTCAAACAATAGGCGCAAAGTGGCACTCCGCGAACTTGCCGAAGTCTGTCAAATCGCAACAATAAACCCTTGGAACGACACAGCCATAACCTTTAATGCCGGTGATGAACCAAAATACAGGACAGTCCGAGCGCCTGCCTCCTTGGTCCTCAGTCCAATCGTGGAGGGCTTTCGGCTCACCAAGGTTCTCATGGACGGCGGTAGCGGAATAAACCTCATCTATGAAGATACACTCCAGAAGATGAACATAGACAGGAGGCGCATCGAGCAAAGCAGCACCACCTTCCGAGGAATAATTCCTAGTCAGGAGGCGCGGTGTTCGGCACGCCGGAGAATTATCGGTCCGAAGAAATAACCTTCCAAGTGGCCCCTTTCAACAGTGGACAGCATACCCTCTTGGGGCGAGATGCATTCACACGCTTCCAAGATGTACCCCATTACGGGTACATGAAGCTTAAGATTCCCGGGCCCAATGGCATATTCACTCTCGTCAGCGATCCGGACGTAGCACTCCGCGCCGAAAATAAAACAGCATCCCTGGCCCTTGAGGCATTATCTGAAGCTCTCGCGGCCGAAGAACTAACCGCGCTGCGCTCCACGGTGGACAGGGACGATGTAATCCTAGACAAACGACCCAAATCCACCTCCTTCAAACCAGCGGAAGAAATAGTCAAATTCCAGGTCCATCCAACGGACCCCAAGAAGACAACATCTGTTGGAGCACAAGTAGACCCAACGGTTGACACCGTGCTACGAGAGTTCCTGTGCGAGAACTGGGATATATTCGCCTCGCACCCTTCTGACATGCCAGGAATTCCATGCAGGTTGGCCGAACACAACCTCAATATACTGAAGGGATATAAACCTGTCAAACAAGCATTGCGGCGCTTTTCCGAACCAAAACGCCAAGCTATGGGGGAGGAGCTAGCCAAGCTAATCGAGGCCGGATTAATCAGAGAAATAAAACACCCGGACTGGCTAGCAAACCTTGTGATGGTACCAAAGAAAGATAAATCCTGGCGTCTGTGCGTCGATTTCAAAGACCTCAATAAGGCCTGCCCTAAGGTCCCCTTCTCTCTCCCTCGCATCGATCAGCTTATTGATGCAACCGCATGACACGATTTACTGTGCTTCCTCGATGCATATTCCGGATACCATCAAATCAAGATGAAGGAGTCGGATGAAGCTACAACGGCATTCATTACCCCATATGGGCCTTTCTGCTTCAACATCATGCCCTTCGGGCTTAAAAATGCCGGCGCCACCTATCAGCGCATGATCCAAACATGCCTGGAGAAACAGATCGGCAAGACGGTTGAAGCATATGTGGACGACGTTGTCATCGAAACTAGACACGTTGAAACACTCATAGACGATCTACGTATCACATTCGACAACCTCCGTTTATATGACATCAAGCTCA
The DNA here is from genome assembly GCA_021605145.1 of Aegilops bicornis. Taxonomy (NCBI): domain Eukaryota; kingdom Viridiplantae; phylum Streptophyta; class Magnoliopsida; order Poales; family Poaceae; genus Aegilops; species Aegilops bicornis. The sequence continues at coordinate 99,001,261 of CM038675.1, forward strand.
AGCCGGAAAAGTGTGTTTTCGGCATCCCTACTGGAAAACTGCTGGGCTTCATGTTTCCAATAGAGGAATTGAAGCAAACCCAGCCAAAATCCGAGCTCTATCACAATTGGCTACGCCCACGGACCTTAAACAAGTCCAAAAACTCGCCGGTTGCGTAGCAGCTCTAAGCCGCTTTATCTCCAGATTGGGAGAAAAGGCATTGCCACTCTACCGTCTTCTATGGCGCACCGATCACTCCGAGTGGACGGATGCGACAATGGCCGGACTGGAAGAAATAAAAACCCTTCTTGCAAGAAGCCCAATCCTGTCCGCGCCGAACGCCGGTGAACCCATGTTATTATACATATCGGCAACACACCAGGTGGTGAGCGCCGTGCTCGTCGTTGAACCAGAACAGGACGGACACAAATTCCCTCTTCAGAAGCCATACGTATCCGCTGTCCTCACACCATGCAACTCCCGGTACGCTCATTATCAAAAGATAGCTTACGCGGTCTTCATGGCATCCCGGAAGCTACGACACTATTTCCAGGAGTGTTCGATCACAGTGGCTTCCGAAGTACCACTTAATGACATAATAAACAACCGTGATGCTACGGGCCGGATTGCCAAATGGGCCATTGAGCTCCTTCCATTCGACATAACATACAAACCGCGTCGAGCCATTAAATCCCAAGTATTATCTGACTTCGTCGCCGAATGGACAGAGGCCGAACTCCCTAAAGAGTACGACACATATTCCAACTGGGTCATGTATTTTGACAATTCCAAAATGCTGGCAGGACTAGGAGCGGGCGTTGTGTTAACGTCCCCCACTGGAGACGTCGTCCAGTACGTACTCCAAATATTATACACAAACTCTAATAGCACAGCCGAATACCGAGGCCCTATTGCATGGCCTTCGGATGGCTGTTTCCATGGGCATACAACGCCTGGAAGTGAGCGGGGACTCAAACCTTGTGATATCTCAAATAAATGGAGACTTTGATGCCAAAGATCCAAAGATGGCGGCTTATCGTAATGCCGTCGGCTCAGTTCGAGGGGCTCGAGTTTCATCACGTGGCCCGAGAAAGTAATCAAGCGGCGGACGTCCTTGCTCGCATCGGCGCTAAGCGTGACCCCGTCCCACCTAACATCTTTCTGGAAAGGCTTTTTAAGCCATCCGTGGTATGGCAAGGGGAGAGCGGCAACACTAGTCCAGATCCGAACACAACCCCAGATTCCGAACACACCGACATCATCGGGGCTCAGCCACCGAAATAACACCGTCGATCCATCTCATTGTGGCAGTCATTGCCCCATGGACCGAACCCTTCTTGGCCTACCTTAATAGGGAGGAACTTTCTGAGGATCAGAACGAGGCCCGCCGCATTGTCCGGTGTTCGAAAGCTTACAAGGTTCACGACGGAGAGCTCTACAAGAAAAGCGCTACCGGAGTCCTTCAAAGATGTATCTTCGACGAGGAGGGGCGGCAGCTCCTGGCGGAGATTCATGCCGGTCTTGGCGGGAACCAGGCCGCAGCTCAGGGCCTTGTTAGCAAGGCCTTCCGTACAGGGTTTCATTGGCCAACGGCCTGGGCAGATGCACATGACCTTGTCCAACATTGTGTCGGATGCCAACTCTTCGCCAATCAAAGCCATATGCCTCCCACTGCCCTACAAAAGATCCCCATCACCTGTCCTTTTGCGGTCTGGGGACTGGATATGGTTGGACCCCTTAAAGGAGGAAGCCATAAGAAAAAATATCTGCTAGTCATGGTGGATAAATTCACTAAGTGGATAGAGGCCAAACCAGTTAAAACGACCGAGTCCGGGCCGGTGATAGAATTCATATCCGGCGTCGTACACCGTTATGGTGTTCCACATATCATCATCACTGATAACTGCTCCAATTTCATAGACGACAAAGTGAAAACCTGGTGCGCTAACCTGGGCATCAAGCTCGACTACGCCTCTGTCTATCATTCGCAGACAAACGGTCAAGTCGAACGAGCCAATGGTCTTATTATGAGCGGCATCAAGCCTAGACTAGTGCGGTCGTTGAAAGAATCAGACAAGCACTGGGTTGAGGATCTCGACTCCGTACTCTGGGGGTTGCGGACCACGCCCAATCGCACTACCGGATACACACCTTTCTTCATGGTGTATGGTGCCGAGTGATACGTCTCCAACGTATCTATAATTTTTGATTGTTCTATGCTATTATATTACCCGTTTTGGATGTTTATGGGCTTTATTATACACTTTTATATGATTTTTGGGACTAACCTATTAACCTAGAGCCCAGTGCCAGTTTCTGTTTTTCCTTGTTTTTGAGTATCGCAGAAAAGGAAAAGCAAACGGAGTCCAATTGACCTGAAACTTCACGGAACTTATTTTTGGACCAGAAGAAGGCCATGGAGTAAAAGAGTTGGGCCAGAAGAGTCCCGGGCTGCCCACGAGGGTGGGGGGCGCGCCCACCCCCTGGGCGCGCCTCCCTACCTCGTGGACAGCCCGGAGACCCCCCTGACTTGTTCTTGACGCTAAAACCTCTTATATATACAGAAACCCCCAGAGCAGAATAGATCGGGAGTTCCGCTGCAGCAAGCCTCCGTAGCCACCGACAACAAATCTAGACCCATTCCGGCACCTTGCCGGAGGGGGGAACCCTCACCGGTGGCCATCTTCATCATCCCGGCGCTCTCCATGACGAGGAGGGAGTAGTTCACCCTCGGGGCTGAGGGTATGTACCAGTAGCTATGTGTTTGATCTCTCTCTCTCTCTCTATCTCTCTCTCTCGTGTTCTTGATTTGGCATGATATTGGTGTATCATGAGCTTTGCTATTATAGTTGGATCTTATGATGTTTCTCCCCCTCTACTCTCTTGTAATGGATTGAGTTTTCTCTTTGAAGTTATCTTATCAGATTGAGTCTTTAGGGATTTGAGAACACTTGATGTATGTCTTGCATGTGCTTATCTGTGGTGACAATGGGATATTCACGTCATCTACTTGATGTATGTTTTGGTGGTCAACTTGCGGGTTTCGTGACCTCGTGAACTTATGCATAGGGGTTGGCACACATTTTCGTCTTGACTCTCCGGTAGAAACTTTGAGGCACTCTTTGAAGTTCTTTGTGTTGGTTGACTAGATGAATCTAAGATTGTGTGATGCATATCGAATAATCATACCCACGGATACTTGAGGTGACATTGGAGTATCTAGGTGACATTAGGGTTTTGGTTGATTTGTGTCTTAAGGTGTTATTCTAGTACGAACTCTATGATTGATCGAACGGAAAGAATAACTTCGTGTTATTTTACTACGGACTCTTGAATAGACCGATCATAAAGGATAACTTTGAGGTGGTTTCGTACCCTACCATAATCTCTTCGTTTGTTCTCTGCTATTATTGACTTTGGAGTGACTCTTTGTTGCATGTTGAGGGATAGTTATATGATCCAATTATGTTATTATTGTTGAGAGAACTTGCACTAGTGAAAGTATGAACCCTAGGCCTTGTTTCAACGCATTGCAATACCGTTTACGCTCACTATTATCATTAGTTACCTTGCTGTTTTTATATTTTCAGATTACAAAAACCTATATCTACCATCCATATTGCACTTGTATCACCATATCTTCGCCGAACTAGTGCACCTATACAATTTACCATTGTATTGGGTGTGTTGGGGACACGAGAGACTCTTTGTTATTTGGTTGCAAGGTTGTTTGAGAGAGACCATCTTCATCCTACACCTCCCACGGATTGATAAACCTTAGGTCATCCACTTGAGGGAAATTTGTTGTTGTCCGACAAACCTCTGCACTTGGAGGCCCAACAACGTCTACAAGAAGAAGGTTGTGTAGTAGACATCAAGCAGTTTCTGGCGTCGTTGTCGGGGAGGTTAGTGCTTGAAGGTATATCTTTAGATCTTGCAATCGAATCTTTTAGTTTTTTTAACACTAGTTTAGTTTATAAAAGAAAACTACAAAAAATGGAATTGAGGGTACCTCATATGCTTCATCTTTTTAATATCTTTCATGAGAATAAGGATTCTTATAATTGTGCTCAATTGCTAGAGGAAGAATGCATTAGAATGTTTGGCACTACATATTTGAATGACGAGCATGATGGCAATGTTGTTAGTATGAATTCTTTGAATATCCATAGTACTAATGATGATTGCACTAGTCATGATGAAAATGTCTCTTATAAGCATGCCAACTTTTGTGGAATACATAGAGCTTTCAAGGACACACCAAATAGGGAGGATAGATTTTGCAAGAGGCATACGTATTTAGAAATTAATGGTTGCAAGAGATGCCCCTGGGGTAGCATGACGCGCCGAACGCCTCCCCTTTTGAGCAAATGACGGTGCGATCGGTGAGGCAGAATGAGAAAACTCTTTTGGATGAGATGTCTCCTGATTACTTACGTGGGAAGCAGGGAGAAGACCGGGATAATCGGCGATGATGGCCACCTCCGTGCCGTCATAGCTCTCCTGGTAAAACACCCCGCCCTCAAGCACCACAAATATACCCGGATCTTCTTCAAATCCGGGGTCAAGTTCCCGATTGTGGCCCTCGAGCTGCGGGGCGGGGCTGTGAAGCCCTTCGGAAATCTTCCGCCAGTGCTGTCATAAATGGATGAGTTAATATTTATTGAAAGTAGCTCAGGGGGTGGAATGAGTAGAGTAGAGGAGTTGGGGGCTTACCCAGCTAGGAGGACTATACATGGAAAACCCTTCTCTGCGCTTGATACGCAGGAACTCATCTTCCTCCCCTTTGAACAGTTCGGCCAATATTTTGGCCAGAGCGGCGGGGGTGTCCGGACCCTTTCTGCCGCAGCGCGAAGCGTCGTCTTCCCCATTGTAGTGCCACATGGGAAGCCCTCTGTATTGGAGTGCCTGAATCCCTCGCACTATGGAGGTCGCCATTACTTAGACTATCGTGAATCCGGACTGGGCGAGCGTCCTTATCTTGCTCAAAAGTTGGCGAACTTCCGCACTATCTTCCTCTTCGAGGCTCCGAGGGCGCCAGCTGTGGTGTTTCTTCAAAGGGACGCTTGTAAACTCCGGAAGATCTCTCCGAACTGGGTCTGGGAGTGCGACGTCCTCAATATAGAACCATTCGGAAGGCCACTCTTCGGATGCCTTCTTTGGTGTGCCGGATAGGTATCCGGTCTCGGCGATGCGCCATATTTCGGCCCCGCCCACTTCAAATATTGACCCCTTGTGATTACGTGGGACGAGGCAGAATAGCCTTCTCCACAGTTTAAAGTGGGCCTCGCAACCCAGGAATAGCTCGCAGGGAGTAACGTAACCGACGATGTGCAGAATGGAGGCCGGTGTGAAGTTGCGCAGCTGGAGGACATAGTATTCCAAGAGCCTCTGAGGAACGGATGAATTGGAAACCCGACGCCTCTTAGCAGGTAGGGAACGTAGCACACTCGTTCCCCCTCAGATGGATTGGGGAAGTTCTCTGCTTGGGCCTCGCCGTTGAAGGAAGTCAGCCCCGCTCGAACAGGGACCAGATCCGCGGGAGGAAGAAATCCCTGCGTTTGCAGCTTCTCCAGCTGACTATGGGGAACAGAGAACCTCTCCCACCCGCCTTTTTCTGGGCCGCAGGGACGGGAGGAGGAGCTAGGAGCGTTGGCCATGTTGGAATTGTTTTTCCTAGCAATCTCTAGGGATTTTTTCGCGTGGTGCCGAATGGATCTGAGATCCAATCTCTTTATAGACGCTCTTTCTCGCATGGCCGGGGTGTTATATGCAAAAATACCCTGACCTCTCGCATTCGCCTGACACGTGGAAGCTAAAATTGTTGATACACAGAAGCCGAGGGGTATGATATTAAATGGAAGGCCGGATACACTACTTTGAAGTCATTGGAGGAGGAACCCGCCTTGCAATGTCGAAGACAATCTGCGCGCCGGACAGCTCGTCATTGAAGTCTGGTTCGGGGGCTACTGAGGGAGTCCTGGACTAAGGGGTCCTCGTAGGTCCGCCCTATTAACCATGGGCCGGACTGATGGGCTGTGAAGATGCAAGACCGAAGACTCTTATCCGTGTCCGGATGGGACTCTCCTTGGCGTAGAAGGCAAGCTTGGCATCTGGATATGAAGATTCCTTTCTCTGTAACTGGCTTTTACAACCCTAGCCCCCTCCGGTGTCTATATAAACCGGAGGGTTTAGTCCGTAGAAATAATCATAATCATACAGGCTAGACTTTTAGGGTTTTAGCCATTACGATCTCGTGGTAGATCAACTCTTGTAATACTCATATTCATCAAGATTAATCAAGCAGGAAGTAGGGTATTACCTCCATAGAGAGGGCCCGAACCTGGGTAAACATTGTGTCCCCTGTCTCCTGTTACCATCGACCTTAGACACACAGTTGGGGCCCCCTACCCGAGATCCGCCGGTTTTGACACCGACAATAGCCCCCTTTGAGGAGTTCTATGTTGGCTCCATCGACCTTACCAGGCTGAACTTTGGGATTATCACCCTCATTCCCAAAGTAACTGGAGCTTTGGATATATGCCAGTTTCGCCCGATTACGATGATCAATGTCATCTTCCGCATCCTTGCGAAGGGGTACGCCATTAGGGTGGCCCCAATAGCGGACCGGATCACACAACCGGATCAGTCGGTATTCATCCAGGGCCGGTATATCCTTGATGGAGTCCTAGTGTTTCACGAAGCACTTCATGAGGTGCACACCAAACACCTTAAGGCAGCTTTCCTCAAACTGGACTTCCACAAGGCATACGACACGGTGTCCCAAAGGCACGGCTTTGTTTCTCTTTAGCTGATGTAGACATGATTTGGACCATATAGGAAGAGTATGCAGATACCGAACACTCGTATCTTCTTTTCCAGAAGATGGTGACCAGTTGATAGATACTTTGGCTGATTCGGTAGATATTCTGTTTTTTCTCCTTTTCTTTAGTTAGAGATTTAAGGGGAAAAAAACGATTCTTCCACGGCAGCCATGACTTGACTTTTGAAAGTTCCGTTGGATTAACTTCCATGGAAATTTTCATTCTTGAGAGTACTAAAGAAGGTGACATCGAGAATTGACATTTGGAGTAATTCGTTGTTCTATTCGGTCCTGATTTTTCGTGTGGACGCCCCTGAATTCCACCTAATCCCTCCACCTAATCTTGTAAACCCAGTCCATGAAAACAATTTGTACGATGAAGCATTACACCGTGAAGAATTATTTCATCCAAGAAACTGGTTTTCTAGGGAAGTCCAAGAAACATGTGACGCGGATGATTGAACGTTTTTAATGTACTGATTGTCAGACTGATACTGGAAGCAACACAATGTTATTTAAAGAAAATTTGGGTTAGTATGGGTCGGTTTGAGGGGGGAAAGCTATAATATAATTCCTGAGATAATAAGCTTTGGGGGAAAGGCTAATTGAGTTTAATTTCCTAAACGATTTTCTTATGCGAAAATGCGAAATGTAGGACGAGCACCATGATCACGTGCTAGGTATCCTTTTCCCATTAATTTCCCTCTGATGTTCACGTCCTTCCCACTGTTTCACAATGTACATGTCTTTTTTTAGATTAATTTAAATTGCGTACCACATGTGGCACGTGGTCACAATGTATACATATCTAAACATGTCACATAAATGAAAAATCGGCATTACCAATGTAATTAAAAAGATATCATTTTGGTGACATCAAAAAGAAACAATGATAAGCATGTGGATCTAAACAAAACACCTACACGCGGAAAAGTTTAGTCGCTAATTTTTTGGGAAAAAGTTTAGTTGCTAAATAAATAAAGAATTATTAATGAAGTAAACAGGTGGCACCGATGATTGACGGCTTCAAATATATGGACTGTTGGACTGATCGCTGAAAGCAACAAGCAAGCAAAGGCAATTAGGACAAGCAGAAATCGAGCGGCCGGCCGTGCCGCGGCTGGGTAGCTAGCACATGCTGGGCGTCCTGGTGCTCCTGCTCCTGCTCATGCCGCTGTCGGCAACTGCAACGGCACAGCTCTGCGGCAGCGGCGGCAGCTACGTAGCCAACGGCACCTACGAGTCCAACCTCGCCGCCCTTGCCTCCACCCTCCCCGCCAACGCCTCATCCTCCCCGCAGCTCTTCGCCGCCGCCACCGCCGGCCAATCCCCAGACGCGGTGCACGCGCTCGCGCTCTGCCGGGGCGACTTCACCAGCGACACCGCGTGCAGGGACTGCGTCGCCGCCTCCTTCCAGCACGCGCAGCGGATGTGCCCCAGCGACAAGGCCGCCACCGTCTACTACGAGTACGACGACGACCAGAGATCAGGCTGCGTGCTCGGCTTCTCCGGCGACGATGGCTTCCTCAACCCAGCGGCCAGTCTCACCGGGAACGGCACTCTCTTCCAGGCGTGGAACACGGGGAACATCTCCGGCGTCGCCGGTGTCGTCGCCGCTGGCGTCCACGAGCTGCTGACCGCCACGTCAGAGGACGCAGCCGCCAACGCAACGAGGCGGTACGCCACAGTGGTCATGGATTCTGCCCCGACGCTCTACTCTCTAGCGCAGTGCACGCCGGACCTGTCCGCCGGCGACTGCCAGGCGTGCCTCCAGCGGCTCATCGGCATGGTCAACGCCACCACGTCTGTGCGCCTGGGAGGACGGATCTTCGTGCTGCGTTGCAACGTCAGGTTCGAGTCGTTCATGTTCTTCGACCATCCCATGCGGCGGATCAGTCCATCGTACAACGCTCCGGCTCCTCCCACAGGCAAGAGTACACTTTGGTTTCTGTCTCCATCCATACGTTGTTGCACAAACACACAATTGAAATTAAGGTTACAAATTCATTTGCTGGTGGTGGTTACAATCTTGATTTAGTTGGCATGCTATCAGTAATTAGCTACTCCCTCCGTTTTCTAAATATAAGTCTTTTTAGATATTTTACTAAAACAACATATGAATGTATGTAGACGTATTTTAGAGTATAAATTTATTCATTTTGCTCCAACAGTAGATTCATTCATTCATTTTCCTCCGTATGATAATTTGTTGATGTCGAATTCTAAAGGTCGTGGAACGCAGCCTTGGGTAATTGCTATATCTGTAGCTGCTCCACTAGCACTGGTTCCTTTCTGCGTCATTGTCTACTGTCGTCGCCTCAGAGGAAGAAGGAACAAAAATGGTGGGTAAATTAGTTTCTGAAATGCTACTACGTACTATATATATGTAGTAGTACTCCGCTAAATATAAAGATATTTTTTGATTGCTTGGAGGTTGCTCACCACATACTCCATGCATGTGGTAAACATAAAGAGATTTAATTAAGGGGAACGACATATTGTGTCAATTCCCAATTTTTCAGGTACAAAGATACTACGAGAAAAACGTAGTTACAAGTTGCAAGAAGGGGATCAAGAACTAGTATGGGATATGGAAGCAGGATTATCCGGCTTTACAGTTTATGATTTTCTCGAGATATTGGAAGCTACAAGTAACTTTTCCGAAGAAAATAAACTTGGAGAAGGAGGATTTGGCCCTGTATATAAGGTACATATATGATATATCATACTTTATATAATCCTGACGCATTCTCTAATCAAGAGAAACAAGAATATGCTATATGTATTTGAATTTTTCATACAATTATTTGAAACTGTGGAGGAATATTGATTGAAATTGTGATTAATTTCCTTGTACTCATTACTTGGTAGTTGTGAATTAAATTGTGCACCATAATGTAACACGATTGAGGCATAATATCATCTTTGTTTCCCTAGGGTCATTTTCTTCAAGGATTGGAGATAGCAGTCAAGAGACTTGCTTCACATTCAGGACAAGGTGTCTTAGAGTTCAAAAATGAAGTTCAGCTCATAGCCAAACTTCAACATAGGAATTTGGTTAGACTCTTGGGATGTTGCTCCCAAGGAGAGGAAAAAATATTGGTCTATGAATACTTGCCAAACAAAAGTTTGGACTTCTACATATTTGGTACATATTTGTATATATATATATATATATATATATATATATATATATATATATATATATATATATATAGTTTAACAATGATGCCTGAAACATGATAGAAAATATGTTACTATATATTCTTTAGAAATCCTATGCGCGTAATTGCACTCTCTTAAAATTTGAGTGTGCAAATTTTATCATTTACATGTTTTTCTCTCCATGTATTAACATTTAGATCATGTGCAGATGAATGTAGAAAAGCTTTATTGGATTGGAACAAACGTCTTGCAATAATTGAAGGAATAGCAGAAGGACTTCTTTACCTACATAAGCACTCTCGTTTGCGGGTGATACATCGAGATCTTAAACCAAGCAACATTCTCTTGGACAATGAAATGAATCCTAAAATTTCAGATTTCGGCCTGGCAAAAATATTTAGCTCAAATAACACGGAAGAAGACACCACAAGAAGAGTGGTTGGTACATAGTAAGTTCTATATCAGTTAGATCACGTACAAATATTTACATATACTAGTCAGCCATATAGTAACTTGACGTATATATTGCATCATTTTAGTGGTTACATGGCTCCGGAGTATGCCTCCGAGGGCCTATTCTCCATCAAATCCGATGTATTCAGCTTTGGTGTCTTAATTCTTGAGATCCTTAGTGGGAAAAGGAATTCTGGTAGCCATCAATGTGGAGGTTTCATCAACCTCCTCGGATATGTGAGTTCATGAACAGCCATATAACATGAAGTTAAATGCTTTATTAACCTATAATATTGTACCTAACTATATGGTGAAATTGCATATAGTCTTGGCAGTTATGGGATGAGGGAAATTGGATTAATATTGTTGATGCGTCATTGACTCCCAAGTCTCACCCAGCAGAAATGATGAGGTGCATCAACGTCGGACTACTATGTGTGCAAGAGAATGCGGCTGATCGACCAAACATGTTGGATGTTACTGCAATGCTAAGCAGCAAGACAATGCTCTCATGGGGCCAAAGCACCCAGCGTATTTCAACCTAAGGGTAGGCGATGAAGAGGATTCCTTTGCTACCCACTCCTACAGTGTTAATGATATATCCATATCTGTAGCAACTCCTAGATAGTTTTCCTGTGTCATGTGTTTTTCACTGAGCCAATGCAGAATCAGTGGTATAGTACACGTTGTACACCACATAATTTTAAGGGTTATGTAAGCACAAATGCTTCTCTAAATCATATAGGATTGAAGTGCATTTGCATTGTGGAAGTAGTCAATCAAAACCATAATTTTGTTTATTATAAGCTTTCGTAGAAATATAGTGTGAATGGATCAAAATATTAACTCTAAGAACTATTATCAACCTCCTCAGATATGTGCAAATGGATCAAAATATTAATTCTAAAAACTATTATCAACCTTCTCGGATATGTGAATCAAGACCCAAAAGTTTTGGCTTTCTCATAAACAATGCCAAAATTTGGACAAGTCCTGGCTAGAAATTTCGACGGCATAAAACGTCGTAAAGAATCCAAATCAACAGGAATGGTGCAGTGTTGTTCATTCCAAAATTAATTCATGCAATCCAAGTGCAAGTCAGTCAATACACTGGATGAAACATTCCATATCATCATCCTACCAAATCATTTCCCTGACAACACCACCACGAAGCCTAGGGCTAAAACTATAAACGGATATAAATAACGCTAATGAACACTACCTTGAAAAAGATACCTAAAAAAAGGCCAAATACCACACATATTGAGTATCTATTTTTTTTCTTATTATAACAAATAAAAATGAAACAAAAATTGACTTCAAATTTTATTTTATTTTGAGGGAACTACGGCCGGCAAGGCCAGCCTGAACTCATTTTATTGATTTTTGTTTAACAAAGTATTTACAAAGAAAGCAAAAGAGAGAAAGAGAAATTGACTTCAGTTTAACACCACCACCTCATTGATTCGGCTCATACAAAGGAACTACGGGCAATTAGTTGATACGACAAACAAGAGAGATTACCTAAATTATCACGACATTTCTGAATACGACGGGCAATTAGTTGATACGACAAACAAGAGAGATTACCTAAACAAGAGAGATACACCACGACCTCATTTCTGAATACCACCGCCAAGGCCCCATGATAGCCTCCTGCATTATCACGACATATCGCTGCGACTGCTCTGAAACCTCCATGTCGCGCTGCCGCAGCATCAACATTCACCTTTACATGCTGTTTCGACACACTTCAGGAAGTGGCAAAGCTCAGCATACCTATTGCCGAGTATCAAAGTTAAATTGTTGTAGACATAAAGGCTATAGAGACTTTACTCCATACGGGATAAGGAATATGAATCAAATATTAAGTACTACCATGTAATTCTACTACCACAAATTATATATATTCTTTTTGTAAAAAAAATCATACTCTTGATATCATAGGTGCAATGTCACAGTCAAGGTTTTGAGATCATTTTTGTAGTTAGAAACTTACGCTTCAAATATTTGTGAGGTTGGTAAGGAAAAGGTTGCATGCGTAGTGTCCTCATTTCTCTCGGGACAACCAAAGTGCTTCAATATTTGTGAGGAAAAACAAGAGATGTTAGCTAATAACAGCTTCATATCTAGAAAAATCTGTCCATTTTTGCATGGTTTAGGTAACTACAACACGCACACCTGAACACAGCCGAATAATTAGGAAGTTGCAACCTACAATCATGTACTCTTCTCACTTCTTTCATACCTATACACTAGTAGAGAAGGGGGCAATGGCTCAGGTAGGGTCAGCCCATTAGTCCCGGTTCTGCCACGAACCGGGACCATTGGAGGTATTTGTCCCGGTTCGTGATCCCAGGGGGTCGGCCGGGGCCTCGTGGGCATTGGTCCCGGTTAAATGCAGGCCCTATTGGTCCCGGTTGGTGGGACGAACCGGGACCTATGGCCTCGCTCCTGGCCCACAACCATTGGTCCCGGTTGGTGGCTTGAACCGGGACCAAAGGCTCCCCTTTAGTCCCGGTTCATGCCACCAACCGGGACCAATGAGGTGCCTATATATACCCCCTCGCGTGAGAGCAGAGCACACTGCTCTGTTTTTTCTGGCCGCCGAGGGGGAGAGGGCTTGGTGGTGCACTAGCTCACCTCCTATGCACACAAGGTGTTCGATGGAATGCCCGAGCCACACTACTTAAGCTTTCTCCTCTCCAAGCTCGACCTCCAAGCTCCATTTTCCTCAATATTTGTCTAGGTTTAGCGATCCATCACGCCCCGTCCCCGTCTTCACCGCCGTCGATCACCCGCGCCGATCTCATCGCCGGCACCACCGTGGTGAGCCTCTTGTTCTTATCTTCTTTCTGAAAGGAAAAATATTCTTACTTGTATGTTGAGATAGATACTTGTATTATTTTCTTACTTTTATTATTGCATCTTATATAGTGCGATGGTTTTGGTATCCGCCCCCGTCGGCCCTCGTCCTGTCTATGATTCGGATGTGGTATATATTATCTTTTCATAACTATTGGTTCATTTATTGTTTATGAAAATTATGCGACCAACGTGACATAGATTTTATTTATCTAGGAGGTTGTTGAACCGGAAATTCCAACCGACCCTATTGTCGAGAGGTTAAATTTAGTTGAAGAAGAAAACAATTTCTTGAAGGAAAAAATAAAAAAACTTGAGGAGGAGAAGATGATATTGGAGTTGCATGTTACGGATGTCGTCGATGATCACAAGATCAAGATGGATGCAATGTGCTTGAAGATTAGAAAGATTAGAAAATATGCCATTCATACCGAGGCTTGGTATCATTATGCCGTTGGATCAGTTGTTACCTTGGTTGCGATTATGATCGCATTTGTTTTCGCATTGAAATGTTTTACATAGTTTCAATGTATGGTTTAATTAATTTAGATGCTCTGCAGAGCTTTATGTTGTTAGATGAGAACTATGTATGTACTTTAGTTTTTATGTGATGATGAACTTCTATTAATTTGGTCACTTAGTTATCTATTCATGATGTTCTGTAATGAACCGGCAATGGATGTACGGTGACAGACACACCTCCGAGTACATTAAGGGCGTGCATGATTTTCTCGAAGTGGCTGAGGCAAACAAGCAGAATGGTTTTATGTCTTGTCCATGCCATATATGTGGGAATACGAAGTCTTACTCTGACCGGAAAATCCTTCACACCCACCTACTTTACAAGGGTTTCATGCCACACTATAATGTTTGGACGAGGCACGGAGAAATAGGGGTTATGATGGAAGACGACAAAGAAGAAGAGTACGATGACAACTATGTGCCCCCTGAATACGGTGATGCTACTAAACATCAAGAGGAACCAGACGATGTGCATGATGACGCTGCAACGGGCGAAGCTGCTGAAGATCAAGAGGAACCAGACGATGTGCCCGATGATGATGATCTCCGCCGGGTCATTGTCGATGCAAGGACCCAATGCGAAAGTCAAAAGGAGAAGCTGAAGTTGAATCGCATGTTAGAGGATCACAAAAAAGGGTTGTACCCCATGCGGCTCGCCCCTGGCCCATGACCATTAGTCCCGATTTGTGCCACAAACCGGGACTAAAGGGTTGGTCCTCGTTGCGCTCAAAGTTTAGTCCCACCTCGCGAACCGAAGGGCGCTCACACCGGTTTATAAGCCCGTCCCTCTCTGCCTTGTTGAGCTCCTCTCAAACTGAAAATAGATGCCCCTATATAGGAAATTTGACCTAAATTCATAGTGAATTTCTCTGAAATTCATAGAAATTGATTATGAATTTAGGTCGAATTTTCTCTATAGGTGCATCTATGTTCATTTTAGTAAAGTTAATCACAAACTTGTGATTCACACAAATTTCAAAGAATTCAAATTTTAACTATTCAAATTTGAAAACTAATGGCACAAACAGAAAGTTTATAATTTTTCTAAAACTAATGACACTAACAGAAAGTTTATAATTTTGCTGACCTAAAAGCAAAAAGAATTAAAAAATAAAGCAAAAAACCAAAAGAAAATAAATAATACAGAAAACTAAACAAAAAACTGGAAAAATATAAAAATAGCAACAATAAGTATTTTGTTGTAAGTATAAACAAAATAAAATAAATAAAGCAACAAAGAAAACAAAAAAGTGTTTTCAAATTTGAAAACTAATGGCACTAACAGAAAGTTTATAATTTTTCTAAAACTAAAAGCAAAAAAGAATTAGAAAATAAAGCAAAAAACAAACAAAAAATAAATAATGCAGAAAACAAAACAAAAAAACTAGAAAAAATAAATAAAAATAGCAACAATAAGTATTTTGGTGTAAGTAGAAACGAAATAAAATAAATAAAAGCAACAAAGAAAACAAAAAAAAGTGTTTTCAAATTTGAAAACTAATGGCACTAACAGAAAGTTTATAATTTTTCTAAAACGAAAAGCAAAAAGAATTAAAAATAAAGCAAAAAACAACAAAAAATAAGTAATGCAAAAACAAAACAAAAAAACTGAAAAAATAAAAATAGCAACAATAAGTATTTTGTTGTAAGTAGAAACGAGATAAAATAAATAAAGCAACAAAGAAAACAAAAAAGTGTTTTCAAATTTGAAAACTAATGGCACTAACAGAAAGTTTATAATTTTTCTAAAACTAAAAGCAAAAAGAATTAAAAATAAAGCAAAAACAACAAAAATAAGTAATGCAAAAACAAAACAAAAAACTGAAAAAATAATAAAAAAGTGTCACCCTCGGGCCCCCACGGCTGAATACGACTAGAAACCCTACAAGGGCCAGGATTCAGGCCGCAGGAGGCCAAGTAGGCCTGAGCACATAGTGACAGATTAGGCCCGAAGCTGCAGTTGAGAGGAGCTCGAGAGGTGGGCGCAGCAGCTTATACCCCACTCTCGAGCCCTCTCAACTAGCGTGGTGGGACTAAACTTTTGGGCGCGGGGCAGCACAAGGCCTTTGGTCCCGGTTGGTGGCACCAACCGGGACTAAAGGGGTGCATTGGTCCCGGTTCGTGGCACAAACCGGGACCAATGCCCCCCTTTAGTCCCGGTTGGTGCCAAGAACCGAGACCAAACCGCCGCTTCCGCCCTTTGGGCTGCTGAAAAGAGGCCTTTGGTCGGTTGGTGGCACCAACCGGGACTAATCTCGATAGTCCCGGTTGGTGCCACCAACCGACCAAAGGCTTTTCTATATAAGCAAAGACTTAGAAATTTTCACATTTCCTCATGATTTGCCCCAAACGACGCCGAGGACATCGACGCCCGCCCCGCCTCGCCTTTCGCCCGCGCCCGTCGTTGCCGTCGCCGCGCCAGCGCCTCGCCTCGACACTACTCATGCGCGCCTCGTCCCCTGCCCGACGCACGCCTCTGTGAGTACTGAGCGCATCTGCCGCCGCCGCCCGCCCTGCAATTTTTTAATTATACATGCTATTTTTACATGTTTTTACATTTTCATATATATATATGTATGTATGTATTTTTTAGATATATGTATTTTTATGTATGTTCATATATGTATGTATGTATTTTTACATGTTTTTGTATGTATGTATGGATTTTTCAATTGTAATGATGTTTTAAAAATACATATATGCAAAAGTTAGATTTTTAATTAGAAATTTTTTATCTATATATGTTCTCTGATTTAGTACATTTTAGGTTAGTTTTAAATATTTAGGGGAAAAAAAGGATAAAAAAAGAAGAGGACGAATAAAAGAAGAGGAAGAACTCCTGTATTCTTTCTTCTCCTGTTTTTTTTCTTCTTCTTCCTCTTTTTTTATCGGGAACGAGGGTCGTCGAGGGTCGCCAAGCGGTAGAGGAAACCCTAATTAAATAGCAAGTATCGTCGGTGTGAGATACATGTGGCCGTCGGTGTTGGACACTACATCCACGTCCCACAAGTGACGCGGGCGTCGATGCCCACGTCACTTGTGGGACATAGATGTAGTGTCGTCGTTGTTGTTGTCGATATACCCCCTCCCGATAGCTTCATGTATTTTTAAGAAGGAAAAAACAAGCATATTATTTTCCCATGTACGTATGTCGTCGTTGTCAATATACCCCCTCCCGATAGCTTCAACACGTGGGGGGGGGGGGGGGTTGATGTTACCCCCTCCTTGAAGCGTTCTCGAGGCCATCCCTAACCCTTGAAGCGTTGTCGAGGCCAGACGAAACCCTAGAGAAGCAGCGTCGAGGCCACTAATTAATATGATTCCTTATTGTGATTACCCTGCTACTTCTACGTTTGCCACTAATATATCCATATCTGTCATGTTTGAATAATAATTGCCATGTTGTAAATATTTGTAGATACTATGGACACCCCCCGAGACGAAGCACAAGAAGCGTTGTTGAGGGACATAATCGCAGAAGGAAGTGATGTAAATCGCTCGTTGATGTTTCTCAACGACACCGATGGTCTGGAAAGAGAGGGTGAAGAAGCAGCTGGCTATGATTATGATGGCTCCGATGACCCAATGCCGGTGCAAGAAGAAGTAGACCATGAGGACGGCTACGGTGACCGAACCGAGTCCGGCCAGGTATATATATTAGTTACGCCTGTGCTGACTAGCTAATTGATGCATTGGTATGTACACATATTAATTAACTCTCGTCTTTATTATTTTTTCTAGCCCTCCGGATCGAGCACAACTTCGGTAAAGAGACGAGGCTCGAAGAAAAAGTTGAGCTCGGATGAAAAGTTTGAGATCATAGAAATCGCGCGCGACGGCCAACCGATTGAACCCATCCGGACAAAGAAGGCATTAGTTGCTCAGTGCGGGGTTCTGGTTAGGGACAAGATCCCGATTAGCATCCAGCAATGGTATAAGCCTAAGAACGAAGACCCTGAGGTGTCTTATGTCAATGATATGCAGAAAAATGATCTTTGGACTGAGCTGAAGTCAAATTTCACCCTACCGCCACAGGATGATCCGGAGAAGCCATTTGAGGAATTAATCAAGTCTTTTGCTCTTAAGAAGATGGCAGACCTATTCAGGAATTGGAAGAAAGACCTGAATAAGTTTGTCGATAAAAAGAGAACCCAGAATTCAAGGGCAAATACGAGAAGATCAGAGATGACTGGCCCGCATTTGTGGCCCACAAGACATCGGAAAAGAGTAAAATGATGTCGTCGACAAACAAGCAAAATGCTGCGAATAAGAAGATTCACCATAGCACGTGGTCAGGTGGCTACCTCATAGCCAGGACTAAGTGGGCCAAGGCTGAGAATGATCTGCTTGATAAAGCGATCGAACCAGAGACAATGAACTGGCCAGACCGTTGCCGGACTTGGTTCTTCGGGGCTGGCGGGACCTTGGACCCTGTATTAGGGAAGTGCATTTGGACGGACGATCAATTGGACATACCAGTCAAGAGGCTTCAACAATATATCGAAGGAGCGCATTAAGGGACGTTCTTTCCAGACAGAGAGAACGATGAGCTCACAATGGCCCTCGGGTATCCTGAGCACCCTGGACGGACACGAGGCACGCCAGGCTCCGTTTCGTGGAAGGCTGGGTTTCCGGATGCATGCGGTTACAAATGCCAGGAGAGGAGGAAGAAAGTGCAGCAGATGGAACTGCAGACGCTGCATGCAAGGGTACAAGCGATAGAGGAACGAGAAGCAGATCGCAGCAAACGACCTGCCGAAGCTTCCCCCGAAGCTACCCCGCCATCTCGGCGGAGAAGCAGCGTGGCTTCCACCGAGGTGCTTCAGCCGGAGCATGCCCTGACGGCTCTTGCCAGCTATCCCGTGGATGCTATCACGGAGGCTGAAAATTGCCACCTTATGGCGCAATGGATGAATTTGAAGGTCAAGGCGGCTATTGGCTCTGTTTATCCTACTAAATCCGGCGCAACTTTTCA
Source organism: Aegilops bicornis (assembly GCA_021605145.1). Taxonomy (NCBI): domain Eukaryota; kingdom Viridiplantae; phylum Streptophyta; class Magnoliopsida; order Poales; family Poaceae; genus Aegilops; species Aegilops bicornis. The sequence goes on from CM038675.1 coordinate 99,020,043, forward strand.
CTGTCGGCCGATTCCAGAAGGATATGCTAGGGTGATGGTGGATGAAATAACAGAGGGATTTGAGGACCTCCAGCTTGACCACCCTACCGGCGAAGGGGAGACTCGGCTGGGTTCTGCTCTGAAGACTCCATGCCTATGGCGGAAGGATCTCATCAACCTTCCGAACTGGACGTCTCCGCCTCCTCCTCCTCCTCCGGCGAGTCAGGACACTCCGCCTCCTCCTCCGGCGAGTGACAATCAGGGCACTCAGCCGGCTCCTTCTCCGGCGCGTGGCGGCACTCCGCCTCCTTCTCCGCCTGTGCCGGCGCGCCCGTGCAGCCAGCCTCCTCCTTCTCCGCCTCATCAGCAAGGGCGGAAGAGACCCGCCGCCGCTCCGGCTGCTCCGGCGCGTCGTAGTCCTTCTCCTACGCCTAGTAAGCAAGGAAAGAAGACATCCGCTCCGTCTGCTCTGCCGGCGTCTAGCAGTACAGCCAAAGGCGGGAGGACATACAGATTCGGTCCTTCTCTGAAGACTCCGGAGGAGAAGGTAGATCCGGTGAAAGCAAAGCGCACTCTGGCTGCCCTGACAAAACCACCCAAGAGGAGAACACGAAGATCGTGCGAACCGAAGTGAAGGACTGGTTTCAAGGGTTGAAAGCACAGAGACATCCACCTCCGGAGGAGAAGGTAGATCCGGTGAAAGCAAAGCGCACTCTGGCTGCCCTGACAAAACCACCCAAGTCTCCGCCGAAAGGCAACTATGAGCGCATTATTGGAAAGGCATTTGCCGAAGCGGAGAGGTCGAGAAGTACTGTCAGTGATCAAAGGATGAAAGAACGACGAGCTGGGAAACAAATTGCCCTGCTCGGCGAACAAGCGAAGCAATCGTGCCCCCCGCTCAAGGTGCACCGCTAGAGACATCGTCGATTCGAGGATGGTGACAGGTTATAGCAATCCTGGAGATTACCTGTCCGACGATGTACATTATGATTTCTTGGAGGTGCAGATACAAAGATACGAGTACGGGAAGCCTCTCGTCAAAGATGAAAGATCTCTATCAACGATGATGCGAAGATTGCATGATTGGTACATGAAAACCCGCAGAGAGTCTGAGGGGAGGAGTACTTTGTATGTGAGAGAGCATGACCTCGTTGGAATTGAACTGTTGCCTATTCCATTTTAGGAGTTCTATCAGTTTTTCAATTAATTAGCCATCGATAAAACAACGGTCACCTGCTACTATCTGTAAGTAGTACTACTTCTGTCATTAAGTCTCTCTATATAACTCAGCTCTTTCATTGCATGTATTTATAATTATCCTCACTATATTATGCAGATTGAAGATCGCCGAATTGAAGAAAAGACAAGTGGGTGATATTGGGTTCATTAACACATATCTCATAGATGCAACTGAGGTTAAATATCATGCCGAAAATACCAAGGCCAACTTGCTACAATCGTTGGTAATAAATGATCACAAAGATATAATACTCTTTCCTTACAACTTCAAGTGAGTGTTACTGTCTTGTGGCATATTCGGTTTCCCTTATTAGTCCAGGTTATAGTAATGTAATATTGATGAGTTATGCATGCGTGCGCAACTACCACTATATTCTCCTAGAGATTAAACTTGAGTAGGGAGTAGTAACTGTCTTAGACTCGAGACGAAAAGATCACAAGGAGTATGCGGACATGACTGAAATGCTCGAGAAGTAAGTTAAATCGATCATTATCCACCATATCAGCAACTTTGTTCATTTCTGATATCAAGTAATTGCTTTCTTTGTATGACAGGTTTGGAGAAAATTCACCAAAAAAGCTCGGGCACTGCCGAAGAAGCTGCAATTTAGACACCCGAAAGTAAGTACTATAGTAGCATATTCCACGCATCTCCTAGTGATTCAAGCGCTAGTTTCATCAATACCATTTAGCATTCTTGCTAATTATCAGTTTGATTGACCTCTATTTCTTGTAAAGTGGTTGTGGCAGGAACAAGGGAATGATTTCTGTGGATACTACATTTGTAGTCCATCCGCCACCACGACCTGTGAGCGGGCTACTCGACAAACAATATGAAGTGCGTAAATAACAATATTCACAATTTTATTTTATTACCATCATTTGTGTTTAGTTTCATCCATTCATATATATATATATATATATATATATATATATATATATATATATATATATATATATGTATTGACCCCTTCTTAAAATTAGATGTTTCAGATGCGGGATGAACTCCTAGCACCAGATCGCATGCGAGCAATTCAAGAGGAATTGGCGGCATTCTTTCTTGACCACGTGATCGCTGAAGACGGAGAATACTATGTGGACCACGCGTCCGTATGTTAGGAGATTATATTTGTAAAAGATAATTATTGTATATATGTAGCTGGTAGTGTCGGATAGATATACGAGAACTTGTTGTTCGACCAATCTCTCGGAGAAGGAGAGGTCGTCGATATCACTTCTCTCTGTATGCATATATGTTCATGACGATCTTCTGTTTCCTTCGTTTGCTTACTAGCTTGCTAGTGTGTCTAGCTACTCCTCTCTATACGTATGTATAGTACGTAGCGTCGACCAAGCACGGACAAAAGAGAGGACACTTCTCTCTATTAATTAGCTAGCTAGCACAATATATGAAACACCTAAATTAAACCCCCAAAACACCCAACCCCCCCCCCCCCTGTCAGGACCTCGATTCCAAGTCACATCGATCTAGCCGGTAACACCTCATATCACTTTGCGGCCTCACGCACGGTATTCCCACGGGTGTCGCCTTACCATGGCCCGGGACCGTTTGCGCCTTTTGGCTCACGTATATTATAGTGTCGCTAGCATCCGTATGACAGAGAACCCAGGCCGACATGGCTAGTCGTGAACCCAAAGCGGCACTAACCCATGGGGACAGACATACATGAATCAACTTCGAGCATGTCGGTCAGCAGCGTGTGAATCCGGGCTGTAGCACTTGGCTAACAGGACTCCGGGAACCCGGGCTGTAGCAGGCTAGGCAGGACTCCGGATGTCACCGCGTGACATTTCCCCGTAGGGACAGACACAGGAACGAAGTGAAACACATGCCGGCCAATCAAGTGTCCTGAGCAGTAGTGCTGGGCTAGCAGGACTCCGGTGAATCGGGCTGTAGCAGACTACTATGGATCATGGAAGCACTAGACTACATTTCCACATAAGAGAGGCTGCCAAGGATAAACAACTAGATTGTCGGATCCCACACATACCAAGCATTTCAAACATACACACAATATGCTCGATATGTGTAAATACAACATGGCATCACAACATAACTCTATGACTCAAGTATTTATTCATTAGGCTCCGAGGAGCGAGATATTACAAACATGGGTCTCATGACCCAACATTCAGAGCATACAAAACAAAGCACACACGGAAGCTTAACGTGTCTGAGTACAGACATCTACAAATGAAAAAGGTTGAGAAGTCTGACTATCTACCAGATCCTGCCGAGGGCACAAGATCGTAGCTAAGGTTTCAAGCTAAACGTCGAAGTCCATGCAGAACTACTAGTGAGACTGGAGTCTCTCTGCAAAAACATAAAATAGGCAAACGTGAGTACAAATGTACCCAGCAAGACTTACATCAAAACTAACTACATATGCATCATTATCAACAAAGGGGGTGGTGGAGTTTAACTGCGGCAAGCCAGCTTTGACTCGGTGGCTATCCTGAACTACGACTGCAAGTAACTCTTTTGAGGTGGCGCACACGAGTCCACATATTCACCATATCAATACACCACTATGGATCCGCTCCCGTCTCCCTACGAGAACGCCATCCATAGCACTCACGCTTATCTTGCGTATTTTAGAGTATCCACTTTCACTTGTCTATGAACTGTACATGCAACCTGAAGTCCTTTACCGCGGACACGGCTATTCGAATAGATAATGTTAACCCTGCAGGGGTGTACTTCTTCACACACGCTCTCGCCACTTACCGCCATGTACACCTCGTGTATCTCGGCAACCTTCAAGCAGAAGCCTGGCAGGGGAGTCGGCCACGAGCTGACTAACCACACAAGTCTCTAGTCCAGGTTTATCGGATTCGGGTTCCATACGCAAGGAGATCCGGCTGGGGTGTCGCTCACGGCCCCAAATGATGTGAGCAGGGTTCCCAAGCCCACCTTCACGGGTGGTTCTACGCTTGGTACACCGTGCCATGGTGCCTAGTCTGTCCCAAGCCCACCTGTACCGGGTGCCACTTGGTAGACTACTAACACTACCTACAAACACCAGAAACTAGTTGCAACTCCTGGACAGAGATCAGGTTGGTTAATAATTCGAGAGGGGCACTTAAGCATTCCAATGCGTGGTAGTAACTGTTCATGGATCACAAACACAGAACTCAGTTCCTGAGGGCGGCTGCAATGAGACAACCCACCATGTACTCCTACATGGCCTCTCACCGCTACCTTTACCAAATCGTGTTCACACACTTAGCTCTCAATAGTAGGACATGTTCACACACCTCCGATTCATCCCCGATTAATCAGACCTGACTCAACTCTAAGCAGTAGCAGGCATGACAAACAAGCATGAATGAGTAGGCACATCAGGGCTCAAACAACTCCTACTCATGCTAGTGGGTTTCATCTATTTACTGTGGCAATGACAGGTCATGCAAAGGAAAGGGGTTCAACTACCGCAGCATGTAACAGTTGAAACGTTGTTGTCCTAATGCAGTAAAAGAGAGCAGGAGCGAGAGAGTGGGATTGTATCGGAATGAACAAGGGCGTTTTGCTTGCCTGGCACTTCTGAAGATAGCATCGAGTCTTCATCAGTGTCAACGATCACAACGTCGGTACAACGTCTACCGAGGGGGAACAACACCGGCAAACAGAGAAGAAACACGATCAATGCAATGCACAATATGATGCATGATCATGACATGGCGATATGCTGTGATTTGATCTAATGCAACAGAAGGTCATTTTGATTGAAGTGGAATTCAAAACTAGATCAAATTCCAACTCCAAATCTATTATCAAATTTGTCCTAATCATGTTTCATCCTAAACAGCGAGGTTAACTTTCTCAAACATGCATGAAAATGATACAGATGTATAGATTGCATTTTTCTGATAATTTTTCATATATAACTTATTTCATTCTGAGCTACGGTTGAAATTATATGGAATTTAGAAGTTTTGGCTATTTTCTGGAATTTCCTGTAAAAGAATAAATCCAGAAAATACTTATTGCGTCACCATAGCGTCACTGTGACGTCACCAGGTCAACGGGGTGGTCTAGGTCAAACTAACCAGTGGGAACCATGTGTCAGCAGTTAGTTAAACTAACTAAGTTTAGTTAGCGCTAAACTAATACTAACCTAGTTTAGTTAGTGGCCTGGGGCCCACACGTCAGTGAGTCAGGGGGGAAGTCAAACCACGGTCAAGCGGGGTCAAACCCGCCGGACCCGGTCAACGGCTCATCGCCGGCAATGCCAGGGACGGCGGAGGGGTGCGGGTTTCCTCCTCCGGCGACCAAATGGCCGGCGGAGGGCATCTACGTGGAGCTGGAGCTCGCGCGCGTCGAGTCGTGCCGGTGGGAGGTGCTGGGGTGGCCGGAAACGTCGCCGGCGATGACCTTGGCGGTCGCCGGAGTTCGGACGTGGTTGGCTCCGATGCTAGGGTGGCACGGCGAGGCGCGTGGGGAGTGCTACGGGCTCGCGGCGAAAAGCGGGCGGAGACGATGACGTGCTCGGAATCGATCCAACGTGGTTGTGGCCACGACGGCGACGTGCGGTGGCGGCGGGGGGGTGCGGCCAAGCTCGGTGCGGTTGCTGTGGTGCTCGAGAGCGAGAACGGGAAGGGGGAGGGGGAAGAGGAGCTCACGGGGGGAGGGGAGGGTCGTTGAGCAGATCAGTGGGCTCGGGGGCGACCGGAGCGAGGCGAATCGATGAGCGGCGTCCGGCGGGTACCGAGGTTGAAGACGACCAGATGGTGGCGATGCAGGGACTCCGGCGAAGCGTGGCTCGGTGGGGAGGGCGAGGGCGTCGCGGCGGAGATCTTGGACAGCACGGGAGGCGAGGGAGAACGGTGGACGCGGTGGCAGTGAACGGCGGCGTCGGCCTTCTGCCGGAGAGAGCAAGGGAGGCGAGGCAGGGAGAGAGTGGAGCGGTCGAGGGGTCCAGGGGGTCTGCGTGGCAACGCCAGAGGCGTCCAGGCCCTCGGCGTCAAGCAGGAGGTGGCGCACGGCGGTGCGCGCGCGTCGGGCACGCGCCCGTCCTCCTGGCAAGGAGGAAGACGACAGGGGAGGGGCCAGGCGGGAAGCTGGGCCGCGACAGGTAAGTCAGGTAAGTTCTCTCTCGCTCCTCTATTTTCTGTTTTCTATTATTTCTGTAACTTCAGGGCTTTATTAAAAATACTTCAACAGATCCAGAAATCATGAAACTGCTCAATGCCACTGTTTGGAATATAAGCAACATCAAACATTTTAGTTTATGATTATTTGAGCATTTAAAATATTGTATAGCATTTAAATGCCCAAATGCAAATAGAGTTTGATTTAATTCAGAGCCCATTATGTCCTGCAAAAATATAAACCATTTTTGGTAGATGCTTCCACCTCAAACTAGAAATGTTGAATATTTTAGAGGGCATTTTGAGTTCAATGAAAAATATTTTATTTTGACCCTAGTTGAAATCATTTGGTGCTAGGGTTTAAGCATCCCTATTTCAAGTTTCAAATAAATTTTAGACATGATGCATGGGTGCTGATGCAACTAATTACAAACAAATTCTAGGGCTGTGACACCCCACTTTAAAAAAAACAAAAACCCAAGCCACAGAAATGCTGACGCGTGGATGCCTATTGGTCCCGGTTGGTGCCACCAACCGGGACAAAAGACCCTCCTGCTTGGGCTCAGCCCACAGGCCACGTGGAGGCCCATCTGTCCCGGTTCTGGACTGAACCGGGACTAAAGGGCCAGGGCATTAGTACCGACCCTTTAATCCCGCTTCAGGAACCGGGACTAAAGGCCCTTAGCAAACGGGACAATAGGCCCTTTTTCTACCAGTGATACTCCATATAGACTGGCAAGTACCAGCTATAACATCAACGGAATAGAACAATGCAAGTGAAAGAATATGGGATGATATAGCTGTTTTCACCGAATTAAACATGAATCACTAAATATCGGATGCTACCGCTGCAGCATTAGTTCCGTTGGATTCCATTCAACCATGTGCTTCCTGAACCGGTGGAACATGTGCCGCATCGTGCCCAACCACAGAAGAAAAGGGGGCAAAAGTTCAGATACATGCTTGTACTCAATTCAAAGAGGGGGGAAATGCATCTGATCCATCGATCATCCGGAAAGGAGAGAGTACCATACCGTTGGCGATTCGGGGATTAGGTGGAAGGCGCCACGAATTGGAATGTCCAATAACATGATGGGGGTTGCGGGTCTATGGTGCCGCTCTGGCAGCGGTGGCACATGTGCCCATGGCGGTGGCAGGTGTCTCGCGCTTCTCCGGCAACGGTGGGCGCGACAGAGTGCCAGCGGTAGCAGCATAGGCAGGCCGGAGCAGCAGAGGCGCGGCAGCGACGGGGCGGGCTCACAGTCGTCGGCGGACTTGCCGCCCTTCTTGACCGGAGCATTGTCCTGCGGCAGGAAGTACTCGTCGTGGTCAATGGACTCCTCACTGCAACAATAAACCTAATTTTTCAGCAATTTCTACAAATGAAGTTCTGAAGAAAAATCACAAACAAACCATCACCTATGTTTGGCATTGGTACGAACAAGTGCAGAGCAACCTCAACCAAAAAAAAAAACATGTGCTATTTCTTCACTGGTCGGCCACATGAACCAGTGCAATTTATTTCAGTCATTCTCTACCGGCCGGCAGGCCCCATGGATGAGAACGCTATGCGTGCTATGCACAACCGCAGTGCTAGTCTCCACCGAGCAACAAATCATGTAGTCACTGAAGCAGGCAAACACGCCAAAGTAGATAAATCAACTCTTCAAGGATACAACATCAGTGTGTTATTTATAGTGTATTTTGAACTGAAACTTTTTCCAATAGACAAGGACTTATCAACAACTACTATGGTTTCTTCAAGTATTCACCTCCTTATCAGGTCATCCAAGAGAGTGCATTACAGATAAAAAAATGTTTAAATATTATCAGTTGGGAATCGACACTAATAATATCAACTAAGCCTTTTGTTAGTACCAGGAATTCATTCTAATCAATATATTCGTCCATTGCAGGGGTTACAGGGGTTAGAATATCGAGTTGTGAAGAAAATGGCATTGTGTGTAGGGCGATTCAACTTTTTATATTCCCTCCGTTCCTTGATATAAGGTGTATAGATTTTTGAGAAAAAAATCCGAAATATAAGGTGCCTTGCGTTGCACCACTCATTTGAATATTTTTTTAGAGATTTGATTACATTTACTTATATTAGGCAAGCTCCTCTATTTTTTCATGTCAATTAGTCAGGTGTAATCTCGTCCATAACTTGTGAAATTTTCACTCCACGAGCGTTCTTTAATTTCTGTGCCAAAAACTATACACCCTATATTTAGGAACAGAGGTACCTAGATCATTCAACTCTGTCAGAAAAAATCCTCAATAAACCTGAAACAAAAGGAAAAATAATGAATCTTCTGGGACTGAAGCAACAAACAAATTGAGGTCAGATCTACGTCTTGTGACTTAGCAGGTAGCATTGTAGTATGCAGTACATATCTGTAACCACTAGTAGAAAAGGGGGCATTTGTCCCAGTTCGTAAGGGCCTTTAGTCCCGGTTCATGAACCGGGACTAATGGGTCGTTACTAATACCTACCCCCTTTAGTCTCGGTTCTAACACCAACCGGGACAGATGGTCCTTCACGTGGCCGGTGCGCCAAGCCCAGGCAGGGGGCCTTTGGTCCCGGATGGTGGCATCAACCGGGACCAAAAGGCATCCACGCGTCAGCATTCCAGTGGCTGGGGTTTTTGTTTTTTTTGAAAGGGGGGGTTGGGGGTTTTGGGGGGTTAATTTAGGTGTTTCATATATTGTGTTAGCTAGCTAATTAATAGAGAGAAGTGTCCTCTCTTATGTCCGTGCTTGGTCGACGCTACGTACTATACATAGAGAGGCCCTCGACACGCTAATTAGTAAGAAAATGAAGGGAACCATTAAGTACAGAAGTTCGCCATGCATACCGAGAGAAGTGATCGATCGACCTCTCCTTCTCCGAGAGATTGGTCGAACAACAAGTTTTCATATTATCTATCCGACGCAACTGGCTACATACATATACAATATGTAAGACCTCTTAATTACAATCCCCTAGCATTTAAAATAAACTTCCACATGGTATTCTCCGGCTTTATTGATGACGTGGTCAATAAAGAATCCCGCCAATTCCTCTTGAATTGCTTTCATGCGATCTTGTGGTAGGAGTTCATTCCGCATCTGCCACGTCTAATTTGAAGAAGGGGGTTAATTAATACATATATATGAATGAAACTCAACATAAATGATGGTGTAATAAAATGAAATTGTGAATATTATTGCTTACACACTTCATATTGTCTTTTAGAGTAGCCCGCTTATTTTTCAAAGTCGCGTTGTGAAGCGAACTCACACACGTAGTATCCACAGAAATCATTTCCTTGTTCCTGCCACAAGCACTTTACGAGAAATAGAGGTCAATCAAACTGATAATGAAGCATTATAAATGGCATTTATGAAAGTATAGCTATAGAATCAACGGGAGATGCGCGCAACTAGCGAGCCAGTAGTACTTACTTTCGGGTATGTATATCGCAACTCCTTCGGCAGTCCCGGAGCTTCTGCAGTGAACTGTTTCCAAACCCTGCAAGACAAAAAATAATAATTATTACTTGAGATATCAGGAAATGAACAAAAAGTTGCCGATATGGTGCGATAATGATCGATTGAACTTACTTGTTGAGCAATCTAGTCATGTCCGCATAGGTTTCGGGATCTTTTAAATCTCAAGTCTAAGACGGTTACTAGTCCCCGCTCAAACTTAATCTCCAGAAGAACATAGTGGAAGCTGCACGCATGCATAACTCATCAATTACATTACTATAACCTCGCTCGAGTAATAAGGGAAACCGAATATGCACACGACAGTAACACTCACTTGAAGTTGTAAGGAAAGAGTATGTATCTTTGTTTTGCTTTTCGATCAACGATTGTAGCAAGTTGGCCTCGGCCTCTTCGGCGTGCTTTTTACCCAGAAATTCATCTATGATATTTGTGTTAATGAACCCAATATCATAAATTTCTTGTTTTCTGCACTCGACGGTCTTCAATCTGCATAATATATTAAGGATAATTAATTATAAATACATGCAATGAAAGAGCCGAGCTATATATAGAGACTTAATGACAGAAATAGTACTTACAGGCAGTAGCAAAAGACCGTTAATTTATCGAGGGCCTTTTGATTAAAGAACGCGAAGAACTCCTCAAATGGAACACACAACAGATCAGTTCCAACGAGGTCGTGCTCCTCTTTAATGTTCAGATACAAACTATCCGTCCCCCAGACTCTCTGCAGGTTTTCATGTACCAATTATGGAATCTTCGCATCATCGTTGTTAGAGATTTTTCATCTTTGACGAGAGGCTTCCCGTACTCGTATCTGTGTTTGTCCACCTCCATGAAATCAGGAAGGTAATCTTGTAGATTGCCATAACCGGCCACCATCGCCGGAGCATTAGCGACGATGTTGCCGCTAGACACATTGAGCGGGGGACACGATTGGTTTGCTTTTTCGCCGAGCGGGTCAATTTTTTTCGCAGCTGCTCGTTCTCTTGACCTTTGATGTCTGACAGTACTTCCTGACCACTCCGCTTGGAGATATGTCTGTTCAGTAATGCGCTCATAGTTGATTCTCGGCGGAGACTTTGCCGGTTTCCTCGGGGCATCGAGAGTGCGCTTTGCTTTCACCGGATCTACCTTCTCCTCCGGAGCTGGATGTCTCTTTGCTTTCAACCCTTCAAAGAAGTCGTCCACTTCGGCCTGCACGATCTTCGCGCTTTCCTCCTTGGTCCTCTCGTACGGTAACTTCTCTAGAGGCTGAGAGAAGGACCGTATCTATATTGCCTCCCGCCTCTGGCTGTACTGCTAGACGCCGGAGCAGATGGAGCGGCTGCGGCGTCTGTCTTCTTTCGTGCTTGCTTACGAGGCGGAGGAGAAGGACTACGACGCGCCGGAGCAGCCGGGGCGGCGGCGGGTCTCTTCCGCCCTTGCTTGCGAGGCGGAGAAGGAGGCGGCTGCTGGCTGCTCGGGTGTGCCGGCGCAGGCGGAGAAGGAGGCGGAGTGCCGCCACGCGCCGGAGAAGGAGGCCCAGTGCCCTGATCGTCACTCACCGGAGGAGGAGGCAGTGGAGGAGGCGGAGTGCTCTGACTCGCCGGAGGAGGAGGAGGAGGAGGCGGAGGCGTCCAGTTCGGAAGGTTGATGAGCTCCTTCCGCCATAGGCATGGAGTCTTCAGAGCAGAACCCAGCCTAGTCTCCCCTTCACCGGTAGGGTGGTCAAGCTGGAGGTCCTCAAATCCCTTAGTTATTTCATCCAACATCACCCTAGCATATCCTTCTAGAATCGGCTGACAGTGAAAAGTTGCGCCGTGTTCAGTAGGATAAACAGAGCCAACAGCCGCCTTGACCTTCAAATTCATCCATCGCGTCATAATGTGGCAATTTTGAGACTCCGTGATGCCATCCACGGGATAGCTGGCAGGAGCCGTCAATACATGCTCCGGTTGAAGCAGCTCGGTGGAAGCCACGCTGCTTCTCCGCTGAGATGGCGGGGTAACCGGGGAAGCTTGGCGGTCGTTCTTGTGATCTGCTGCTTCTTGTTCCTCTTCTCGTTCCTCTAGCCCCATTACCCTTTCGTGCAGCGCCTGAAGTTGGCCCTACTCCAGTTTCTTCCTCCTCTCGTGGGTTTTGTAACCCCCTGCGTCCAGAAAACCAACCTTCCACGGAATGGAGCCTGGCGTGCCTCGTGTCCGTCCAGGGTGCTCAGGATTCCCGAGGGCCATTGTGAGCTCGTCCTTCTCCCTGTCTGGAACGAACGTCCCTCGCTGTGCTGCATTGATATAGTGCCGAAGCCTTGAGGGAGTCCTGGATTAGGGGGTGTCCGGATGGCCGGACTATAACCTTTGGCCGGACTCGTGGACTATGAAGATACAAGATTGAAGACTTCGTCCCGTGTCCGGATGGGAATTTCCTTGGCGTGGAAGGCAAGCTTGGAGATGCGGATATGTAGATCTCCTCCCATTGTAACCGACTCTGTGTAACCCTAGCCCTCTCCGGTGTCTATATAAACCGGAGGGTTTTAGTCCGTAGGACGAACAACAATCATACCATAGGCTAGCTTCTAGGGTTTAGACTCTACGATCTCGTGGTAGATCTACTCTTGTACTACCCATATCATCAATATTAATCAAGCAGGAGTAGGGTTTTACCTCCATCAAGAGGGCCCAAACCTGGGTAAAAACATCGTGTCCCTTGTCTCCTGTTACCATCCGCCTAGAAGCACAGTTCGGGACCCCCTACCCAAGATTCGCCGGTTTTGACACCGACATTGGTGCTTTCATTGAGAGTTCCTCTGTGTCGTCATCTTTAGGCCCGATGGCTCCTCCGATCATCAACAACAATGCGGTCCAGGGTGAGACTTTTCTCCCCGGCAGATCTTCAGATTCGGCTTTGCCTTTGTGGGCCAATTAAGCTTGGCCATCTGGAGTAGATCGAAAGCTACGCCCCTGGCCATCAGGTCGGACTTGGAAGTTTGAACTACGCGGCAGACGTCCGCGGAGACTTGATCTTCGACGGGTTCGAGCCACAGCCGGCGCGCGCCAGATCACGATGGGCATGATCTAGCTCTGCCGCAACAGTGCTCGAGGTCAGCGCACCGTGTCCGCTCCGACCCTTAGCTCGAGCCGATTGCTAATCGAGGACGGGTGGCTGGACACCGCCTCGGGGGCTGCAATCTTCTGGCGATCGAGCCGAACACCAGCCTTGTGCTCTGCGAAGCTCGTGACTCCAAGGTGCCGGACTCCTCTCCGGACTCCGAACCTTCCGCGCCCCTGCCGATCGAATCCGATTGGGCGCCGATCATGGAGTTCGCCGCCGTGGACATCTTTCAGCACTCGCCCTTCGGCGACATTCTGAATTCACTAAAGTCTCTCTCTTTATCAGGAGAGCCCTGGCCGGACTATGGTCAGCAAGGTTGGGATGCGGATGACGAAGAAATTCAAAGCCCACCCACAACCCACTTCATAGCCATAGTCGATGATTTAACCGACATGCTCGACTTCGACTCCGAAGACATCGACGGTATGGACGACGAGTTAGGAGACGAACAGGAACCAGCGCCTATAGGGAACTGGACAACCACCTCATCTCACGATGTATACATGGTGGACACACCTAAAAGAAATGACGACGAGGAACAAAGGGATGCAACAAGGGATCATTCCCTCGAAAAGCAGCCAAAGCGGCGGCGTAATCGCCGCTCTAAACCCCACCTCGACAGAGACAACAGCCATACAGACCCAGCCACAGAGCAGGGCGAACCAACGGACGACGAACATGCCATCGAGCAACCGTTCGAACAGGGCAACTTGGATAAACAAACCGGACAATCCGTCCCCGGCGAAGATAACAGTCCGGACGACCTCAAACCGGACAAGTTGCTGGAGCAGAAGAACCTCCACAAAAGGCTCGCCATCAAGGCGTAGCGACAAAGCAGAAGCGAAAGCTCAAAACAGCGGAAGATGCACTCAGAATTAGATGGAGCAAAGTACTCAACACCGCAGACAAATACGGCGATAGTCGCCACACAAAGAGCTATCCGAAGCGAAAATTACTGCCGGAATTTGATGAAGAGGCCTTAGAGCTCCCGCAATCAAAAAAATAAGGAAGCCACCTGGTCGGATGAACAACCCCATGGACAACATAGAGCGGCAAACGGAGCCGCACACAAGCCGGCACGCGATCCGCACAAGGATTCGCATCAAAAAGATGGCCCAGCTAGATCTATCTACGGGCCAAGAAAGCAAGCTTTAGTAAGCAATGCAACGCAACAAGTATCCGAACATCGCGGCACACCCAAATATAGGGGTGCTGCACACCCCCTATGATTCACCGATGAGGTGCAGGACCATGAATTCCCAGCAGGATTCAAGCCCGTAAACATAGAGGCGCACGACGGAACAACAGACCCTGGAGTCTGGATTGAGGATTATATCCTCCACATACACATGGCTAGAGGAGATGACCTCCACGCCATAAAATACTTACCCCTCAAGCTCAAAGGGCCAGCCCGGCATTGGCTTAAAAGCCTTCCCGAAAACACCATTGGAAGTTGCAAAGAGCTCGAGGATGCTTTTCGGGCAAATTTTCAAGGGACCTATGTCCGACCTCCGGATGCAGACGATTTAAGTCATATAACCCAACAACCCGGAGAGTCAACCCGGAAACTCTAAAACAGATTTCTTACTAAAAATAACCAGATAGTCGACTGTCCGGACGCCGAAACCTTAGCAGCTTTCAAACACAGTGTTCGAGACGAATGGCTCGCCAGACACCTCGGCCAAGAAAAGCCAAGAACAATGGCCGCATTAACGAGCCTCATGACCCGCTTTTGCGCAGGAGAGGATAGCTGGTTGGCAAGATGCAGTACCAGCGACCCAACTACATCCGAAGTTAGGGATGGAAACGGGAAACCGCGACGCGGCAAGGACCAGCCCCGGACCAAGGGAAACAGCCCGAAGAGCACGGCAGTCAACGCCGGATTCAAAAGCTCTCGGCAAAATCAGAAAAAGCTGCCCTTCAAGGATAACAGGGACGAGCTATCTAACCTAAACAAAATCCTGGACAAGACATGCCAAATCCACAGTACTTCCGGGAAGCCTGCAAACCATACCCACAGAGATTGTTGGGTCTTCAAGAAATCCGGCAAACTCAACACCGAAAACTAGGGGCTCGACACACCAAGCGAGGACGATGACGAACCCCACAAGGAGAGCACCGGAAAACAAAAGAATTTCCCACAAGAAGTCAAAACAGTAAACTCACTTCACGTGACAAAAGGGAAAAATAGAGTGGCGCCTATAGAGATACGCGCCATACGGCCTATCCCAGAGGAGTCCCGCCACTGGTTGTTAAAACCAATCACCTTCGACCATCAGGATTACTCTAGAAGTATCCCGAATGCAGGCTGGACTGCCTTGATATTAGATCCGATAATTAACGGACTCCACTTTACATAAGTCCTAATGGACGGCGGCAGTGATCTAAACCTGCTATATCAGGACACAATCCGCGAAATGGGGATAGACCCAACAAAAATTCGCCATAGCAACACTTCCTTTCAAGGGGTAACGCCAGGCCCAGATGCCCATTGTATAGGTTCTCTCCTGCTAGAAGTTATGTTCGGCTCCCCTGACAAGTTCCGCCATGAAAAGCTAACCTTCCACATCACCCCATTTACAAGTTGCTATCAAGCACTACTAGGATGCGAAGCTTTCGCCCGCTTTAACGCAATACCGCATTATGCATCTCTTACGCTTAAAATGCCCGGTCCACGAGGCATCATCTCATTAAAGGGAAACATCGAGTGTTCCTCGAGCGCGGAAGACTGTGCGGCTGCCTTGACAGCCACACACTAAACCGGCTTCACTAATCAAAGCACCTAAACAGGTCGTTTAGACCCCGGACATGGCTAGACGAGTCCGGCGTAAACATACAAGGGCTTACTAGCCGCCTACCCGATACAAGGGCTCCGCGCATGTACAACGAGAGACAATAAAGCTCAACTTTATCCGTTTTTTGAATTATACTTTGTTTATTCAATATAACTTACATTTTCGCATGATCTTTCTCAACTAAGTTCCTCTCTTTTACAGATGAACACCGTGCTACACCCGTCCAGGATATGGCACAACGGAGACATAGGCGCACACGTGCAGTAGGGATCCTTTCCAAGGATTCTTTTTAGATTAAGACCCTGCGTAAACCTTTTTCACTGTCTCTTGCTGATACACATCCCCCGGGTTTTTGGTATAACCGAGGAGGAGGCTGGCGTCTTGGCATGTGGCCACGTCAGAATTTTTGCGCGGCACTGGACACGGGGGCTTATTACAAGGGCGTTGTTCAGCCCGTTTTCATAAAGACCGAATACCTTAGGGAGTGTTCGGCGTCACGAGTTTGGCCTTATATGCATCAGCTCTGAATCATGTCTTTGGTCAAATGTTGGGTTTGCCCGGCTCCTGTCTTTTGCTGCTGCCTTATGTTCCGCTCTATCGGCTAAGGCGGCACCAGGAGAACTACTGCGATTGTGCCCCGGTTCGGCCAGGCGAGCACCTCAATAGAGAAAGCCGAAAACTGACTGCCATGATATAGCGTGAGACTGGTCAACCACTCGATGACCCGCCGGAATGTTTAGGATTCCTCCGCATTAACGAAGGGCCGTTTCCCAGCAAGGCACACACGCGCCCCGAATTCGGGTGAGCGCGGTGCCCCAAGGGGCTATATAGTAGCCCCACTGTCAAACTCCTATGGCTAAGTGAAAGTGATAAAGCATTATAGTCCGGTTGCCTAGTTCGCTGCGCTATCACCTCCTTAATAGGACCAAGACGTTGGATCAAGTGTAAAAATGCGCCTTCTGCGAACACCCCCGCGTTATATGCGTGGGGCCTGAAGCCGAAGACTGCCATCTTTCAGGTTATATACACATATACATTAACGGCCGCACATGAGGTATTTTAATTCTTGAAGGCAAAAGTATAAAAAGCTTTTATATTCCCTCGAAACATTATTTTACAATAATACATGTCATTCGAACATAATATCCTTCGAGCACTGCGTCTCTATTAAACGAGCGCCCTGCAGAACTTCCTGAAAATAGTGCTCGGCAGGTACTCGGCTCCTGTCCGAATCTTAGGATGCAACGGCGATGGCATTCATCTCCGCCCAGTATGTTTTGACATGGGAAAGAGCCATCCGCGCACCCTCTATGCACGCTGACCTCTTCATTGCATTGATGTGCGGCACCGCACCAAGGAACTGCTGCACCAAGCTAAAATAACTCTTCGGCCCGGGCCTTTCCGGCCATAGATGACTCACGACATACTTCATGGCGAGTCCGGATAACCTATTCAGCTCCGCCCATGCAGCTAAACGATCAGTTAATGAAAGTGGGTGCTCTGGATTGGGGAACTACGACCAAAAAAGCTTTTCCATTTCGTGATCCTTTTGATCTCGGAAGTGTTCGGCCGCGTCCGCGGCACTCGCCGCCAAGTCCAGATAAGTGTCCGCCGCACTCCACAGCCGGTCCAACAGAGCATATTTAGGATCCCCGAACTTCATCTGCAGCATAAAGGGCTTTCCAGCCGCGATATCTCCGGCCTGACGTAGCTCCTCCTTCATAGCTCTCATCGCAGAGCAAGTATCCTTGGCCTCGATAGTGGCCTTCTCCGAGTCCTACATTCCGCCCGATCTTCTTTCCAAGAAGCTTGCAGCGGTCGGCAGCATTTTCAACTTCACAACCATCTCGGCCATTTCCTTCTTGCTTGGCGATGTAGCCTGTTCGGCTTTCAGCTCTTCAGCCGCCTTTAAGGCAGCCGCATCGCTTTTCCTGGCCTGCTCCTTGGCTCGGGCAAGTTCCGCCCGAAGGTTCTCCATGGCAGCGGCACCATCTGCATGAAGCACACATGTTGTAAGATACGGGCATCAAGATCCTCTTACCATGTGTCTTCGGAGAAATTACATACCTTGTGCCTCGTCAAGCCGCTTGTTGACAAGCGCGATGTCGGCATCTGCCACGTCAAGTTGCCGCTTTAGCTCGGCAAATTCATCAGTCTGGCTAGCCACCGAACACTTCGCCACCTACATACGAAGGGCGACATATTATACCAGGGATTATGATCCTCGGCGCGCCGTCATTTTTGACAACACACCGAGTCTCAGGGGCTACTATCTACACAGGGCTTATCTTATATATGCGGAACTGTCAAAAGGTACATCATTTCACGTACCTCAAAACCTTTCAGTAAACTCCTGACGGCCTCGTACAACCCGCTCTCCACGGATGAAATCCTTTCAATCACCGTACCCATCAACGCACGGTGTTCTTCTGAGATAGACGCTCGCCCAAGCAGATCCTTCAGCTCCTCCGACCGTGCACCAGACGGTGCCGGACTCGTCCGGTGGCCTTTTTCGAAGGCCGGACACGGAGGGCTTTGGGGGGCCATACGACTGCCCTCCGGCCTTGCCAGATTCGGAGAAATCCTCCGTGACGACACCTCAGGGTCGCCCTCCTCGCAAGGCGGTACGGCAGGGGGAGGCGTTCCGCTCTCCATCATCTCCGGATGAAGATCCCCTGAAGATGAGCTCTGCTGAGAAGGGCTGAGATCCGAACTACAAGGTAAAATTTCGGTTATCTTCCTCAGAAATAGAACAGGGATGTCTCTCATTTTAAAACTCCCCTCTCTACTTACGGCTCGGTGGAGGGCTGATCCCCTTGGGGGCACAGTGCGGCCGAGGCATCCCCCAGCGTAGGACCCTCTGACGAAGATTTCTTCCCCCGCTTTGAGACCATGGTCTCCGGGTCTTCAGAGGCGGACCACTTCCTCCCCTGGATAGAGGAATTCTCGATTCCTCCTTTCCTGACAGCCTCTTTCGGGGAGGCGGTATCTTCCTTGTTGCCCCCTTCGCCTTCTTTCAAAGGCGCAACCTCCAGCATCCTGGTTAACACGGGATCCGGCGTGGTCTCAGGGAGGGGGGCCGGACACCTCATTAGCTTTGCTTTCGCTATCCCCTCCTGTTTAAGGGACATCTCTTTTAAAGGCAATTTTATGATAAATATACGGATAGCGTGTCCGGGTACAGGGCTACTTACTTGAGTATCCGGGCGATTGCAGCTCAGACCTGCGTCCTCGGTCGAGTCCGGACACATTGCTTGTGATCCGAAGAACAATTTGTACATCTCCATGGGCGTCGCGCCCGTTAAATGTTGGAGGGCTCGTGGTCCCTCTGGATTAAACTCCCACAGGCGGAGGGGCGACTTTTGCAGGGCAGGGTGCGGCGAATCAACATGACCTGCGTCACTACGACCAGATTGATGTCTCCTTCTAGGAGATCTCGAATGCGGCCCTGCAACAAGGGCACGTCCTTGGACGGCCCCCAGTCAAACCCTTTATTGACCCATGACACTAGCTGTGGTGGGGACTCGGCGAAAGGCAGGTGGCGCCACCCACTTGGTGCCCCTGGGAGCTGTGATATAAAACCACTCTCGTTGCCATAAGCTGAACTCCTCTTGAAAAGAGCCCTCGGGCCATGGAGCGTCAGCATTCTTGCTTATAACAGCACCTCCGCACTCCGCGTGCTGCCCCTCGATCATCTTCGGCTCTACTTTGAAGGTCTTAAGCCACAATCCGAAGTGAGGAGTGTCTGGAGGAAGGCTTCACACACGACAATGAACGATGAGATGTGGAGGATGGACTCCGGAGCAAAGTCGTGAAATTCCAACCCATAATAAAACATGAGCCCCCTCACGAAGGGGTCCGTCGGGAATCCGAGCCCCCGAAGGAAGTGAGACGCGAACACCACGCTCTCGCCGGGCTTGGGACTGGGAATAACCTGCTCTTGAGCGGGCAGCCTATGCGAGATTTCGCCGGTCAGATACCTGGCATCTCTTAGCTTTAGTACGTCTTCTTCCGTAACGGAGGAAGGCATCCACCGTCCTAGAAGGTCGGAACCAGACATCATCGAAGGTCCGAAGCGCCTGAATCTGGAGCTTTGGGTGTTGGAACTCAAGGTGAGAGGTGGATTCGATTAAGATTGAAAGAAAGGAGTCGAGCCTTGGTCTCTTTATAAAGAGGTTGAATACCAAGAGCCCTCCCCGTGACCGTTCGAGACTCACCTTCGATGGAGGAGACATACCAACGGGCACGATTGGGTTACCCACGCCCGTATTGATAAGAATCCCGGAATAAGGGGACACTATCTCTGCTTCGACAAGACGTGCCAAGGAAACCGCCTCACTAAGTGCGCTGAGGTGGGACAGTAGAAACGATTCGAATAAATGCTTGGCCGTGGTCTGATGTCATGCTGCGGAATACGTCAGCAGGATGGATTTGTGTAAATATTATTCTCTCTATGGTGGTATGTGGAACTTAGTTTGCAGAGCCGGACACTACCCTTGTGTTCAAAATCTTCTATGAAGTATTCGGAGGAGGAACCCTCCTTGCAATGCCGAAGACAATCTGCGCGCCGGACTCGTCGTCATTGAAGCCTGGTTCAGGCGCTACTAAGGGAGTCCTGGATTAGGGGGTGTCCGGATGGCTGGACTATAACCTTTGGCCGGACTCCTGGACTATGAAGATACAAGATTGAAGACTTCGTCCCGTGTCCGGATGGGACTTTCCTTGGCGTGGAAGGCAAGCTTGGCGATGCGGATATGTAGATCTCCTCCCATTGTAACCGACTCTGTGTAACCCTAGCCCTCTCCGGTGTCTATATAAACCGGAGGGTTTTAGTCCAGAGGACGAACAACAATTATACCATAGGCTAGCTTATAGGGTTTAGCCTCTCTGATCTCGTGGTAGATCTACACTTGTACTACCCATATCATCAATATTAATCAAGCAGGAGTAGGGTTTTACCTCCATCGAGAGGGCCCGAACCTGGGTAAAAACATTGTGTCCCTTGTCTCCTATTACCATCCGCCTAGACGCGCTGATTCGGGACCCCCTACCCGAGATCCGCCGGTTTTGACACCGACATTGGTGCTTTCATTGAGAGTTCCTCTGTGTCGTCACCTTTAGGCCCGATGGCTCCTCCAATCATCAACAACGATGCGGTCCAGGGTGAGACTTTTCTCCCCGGACAGATCTTCGTATTCGGCGGCTTTGCACTGCGGGCCAATTCGCTTGGCCATCTGGAGTAGATCGAAAGCGATTTGGAAGTTTGAACTACACGGCTGACGTCCGCAGAGACTTGATCTTCGACGGGTTCGAGCCACAGCCAAGCGCGCCGCACTGTCACGATGGGCATGATCTAGCTCTGCCACCGAATAGTGCCCTGGAGACCGCACCCGTGTCCGCTCCGACCCTTAGCTCGGAGCCGACTGCGCCAATCAAGGACGGGTGGCTGGACACCGCCTCGGGGGCTGCAATCTTTACGGCGATCGAGCCGAACACCAGCCTTGTCCTCTGCGAATCTCATGACTCCAAGGTGCCGGACTCCTCTCCGGACTCCGGACCTTCCGTGCCCCTGCCGATCGAATCCGATTGGGCGCTGATCATGGAGTTCGCCGCCGCGGACATCTTTCAACACTCGCCCTTCGGCGACATTATGAATTCACTAAAGTCTCTCTCTTTATCAGGAGAGCCCTTGCCGGACTATGGTCAGCAAGGTCGGGATGCGGATGATGAAGAAATTCAAAGCCCACCCACCACCCACTTCGTAGCCACTGTCGATGATTTAACCAACATGGTCGACTTCGACTCCGAAGACATCGACGGTATGGAAGACGAGTTAGGAGACGAACAGGAACCAGCGCCTATAGGGCACTGGACAACCACCTCATCTCACGATGTATACATGGTGGACACACCTAAAAGAAACGACGACGAGGAACAAAGGGACGCAACGAGGGATCGTTCCCTCGAAAAGCAGCCAAAGCGGCGGCTTAGGCGCCACTCTAAACCCCACCTCGACAGAGACAAAGAGCCCTCTGAGACTCCAGCCACAGAGCAGGGCGAACCGGCGGACGACGAACATGCCATCGAGCAACCGTCCAAACAAGGCAACTTGGATAGACAAACTGGACAACCCGTCCCGACGAAGATAACAGTCCGGACGACCTCACACCGGACAAGTTGCTGGAGCAGAAGAACCTCCACAAAAGGCTCGTCGCCACTGCGCGTAGCCTGAAAAAGCAGAAGCGGAAGCTCAAAACAGTGGAGGATGCACTCAGAATTAGATGGAGCAAAGTACTCAACACATGAGACAACACGGGCTGACGATCGCCACACAAAGAGCTATCCGAAGCGAAAATTACTGTCGGAATTTGATGAAGAGGCCTTAGAGCCCCTGCAATCAAAAAATAAGGAAGCCACCTGGTCGGATAAACAACCCCATGGACAACATAGAGCGGCAAACAGAGCCGCACACAAGCCGGCACGCGATCCGCACAAGGATTCGCATCAAAAAGATGGCCCAGCCAGATCTATCTACGGGCCAAGAAAGCAAGCTTTAGTAAGCAATGCAACGCAACAAGTATCCGAACATCGCGGCACACCCAAATATAGGGGTGCCGCTCACCCTATTTGTTTCACCGATGGGGTGCTGGACCATGAATTCCCAGCGGGATTCAAGCCCGTAAACATAGAGGCACACGATGGAACAACAGACCCTGGAGTCTGGATTGAGGATTATATCCTCCACATACAAATGGCTAGAGGAGATGACCTCCACGCCATAAAATACTTACCCCTCAAGCTCAAAGGGCCAGCCCGGCATTGGCTTAAAACCCTTCCCGAAAACACCATTGGAATTTGGGAAGAGCTCGAGGATGCTCTTCGGGCAAATTTTCAAGGGACCTATGTCCGACCTCCGGATGCAGACGATTTAAGTCATATAACCCAACAACCCGGAGAGTCAGGCCGGAAACTCTGGAACAGATTTCTTACTAAAAAGAACCAGATAGTCGACTGTCCGGATGCCGAAGCCTTAGAAGCTTTCAAACACAGTGTTCGAGACGAATGGCTCGCCAGACACCTCGGCCAAGAAAAGCCAAGAACAATGGCCGCATTAACGAGCCTCATGACCTGCTTTTGCGCAGGAGAGGATAGCTGGTTGGGAAGATGCAGTACCAGCGACCCAAGTACATCCGAAGTTAGGGATGGAAACGGGAAACCGCGACGCGACAAGGACCAGCGCCGGACCAAGGGAAACAACCCGAAGAGCACGGCAGTCAACGCCGGATTCAAAAGCTCTCGGCAAAATCAGAAAAAGCTGCCCCTCAAGGATAACAGGGACGACCTATCTAACCTAAACAAAATCTTGGACAAGACATGCCAAATCCACAGTACTTCCGGGAAGCCTGCAAACCATACCCACAGAGATTGTTGGGTCTTCAAGCAATCCGGCAAACTCAACGCCGAAAACAAAGGGCTCGACACACCAAGCGAGGACGATGACGAACCCCACAAGCAGAGCACCGGAAAACAAAAGAATTTCCCACAAGAAGTCAAAACAGTAAACTCACTTCACGTGACAAAAGGGAAAAACAGAGTGGCGCATATAGAGATACGTGCCATACGGCCTATCCCAGAGGAGACCCGCCACTGGTTGTTAAAACCAATCACCTTCGACCATCAGGATTACTCTAGAAGTATCCGGAACGCAGGCTGGACTGCCTTGATATTAGATCCGATAATTAACGGACTCCACTTTACACAAGTCCTAATGGACGTCGGCAGTGATCTAAACCTGCTATATCAGGACACAATCCGCAAAATGGGGATAGACCCAACAAAAATTCGCCATAGCAACACTTCCTTTCAAGGGGTAACGCCAGTCCCAGATGCCCATTGTACAGGTTCTCTCCTGCTAGAAGTTATGTTCAGCTCCCCCGACAACTTCCGCCGCGAAAAGCTAACCTTCCACATCGCCCCATTTACAAGTAGCTATCAAGCACTACTGGGATGCGAAGCTTTCGCCCGCTTTAACGCAATACCGCATTATGCATCTCTTACGCTTAAAATGCCCGGTCCGCGAGGCATCATCTCATTAAAGGGAAACATCGAGTGTTCCTCAAGCGCGGAAGACTGTGCGGCTGCCTTGATAGCCACACACTAAACCGGCTTCACTAATCAAAGCACCTAAACAGGTCGTTCAGACCACGGACATAGCTAGACGAGTCCGGGCGTAAACATACAAGGGCTTACTAGCCGCCTACCCCAGTACAAGGGCTCGCGCATGTACAACGAGAGACAATAAAGCTCAACTTTACCCATTTTTTGAATTATACTTTGTTTATTTAATATAACTTACATTTTCGCATGATCTTTCTCAACTAAGTTCCTCTCTTTTACAGATGAACACCGTGCTACACCCGTCCAGGATACGGCAAAACGGAGACACAGGCGCAGACGTGCAGTAGGGACCCGTTCCAAGGATTCTTTTTAGATTAAGACCCTGCGCAAACCTTTTTCACTTCCTCTTGTTGATACACATCCCCCAGTTTTTTGGTATAATCGAGGAGGAGGCTGGCGTCTTGGCATGTGGCCATGACAAAATTTTGCGCGTACCTGGACACCAGGGGCTTATTACCAAGGGCGTTGTTCAGCTCGTTTTCATAAAGACCGAATACCTTAGGGAGTGTTCGGCGTCGTGAGTTTGGCCTTATATGCATCAGCTCCGAATCATGTCTTTGGTCAAATGTTGGGTTTGCCCGGCTCCTGTGTTTTGCTGCGTTACGTTCCGCTCTATCGGCTAAGGCGGCACCAGGAGAACTACTGCGATTGTGCCCCAGTTCGGCCAGGCGAGCACCTCAGTAGAGAAAGCCGAAAACTTGCTGTCATGATATAGCGTGAGACTGGTCAACCACTCGATGACCCGCTAGAATCTTTAGGATTCCTCCGCATTAACGAAGGGCCGTTTCCCGGCCAGGCACACACGCGCCCCGAATTCGGGTGAGCGCGGTGCCCCTAGGGGCTATATAGTAGCCCCACTCTCAAACTCCTATGGCTAAGTGAAGGTGATAAAGCATTATAGTCCGGTTGCCAAGTTTGCTGCGCTATCACCTCCTTAATAGGACCAAGACGTTGGATCAAGTGTGAAAATGCGCCTTCTACTAACACCCCTGCATTATATGCGTGGGGGCTGAAGCCGAAGACTGCCATCTTTCAGGTTATATACACAGATACATTAACGGCCGCACAGGAGGTATTTTAATTCTTGAAGGCACAAGTATAAAAAGCTTTTATATTCCCTCGAAACATTGTTTTACAATAATACATGTCATTCGAACATAATATCCTTCGAGCACTGCGTCTCTATTAAACGAGCGCCCTGCAGAACTTCCTGAAAATAGTGCTCGGCAGGTACTCGGCTCCTGTCCGAATCATGGGATGCAACAGTGATGGCATTCATCTCCGCCCAGTATGTTTTGACACGGGCAAGAGCAATCCGCGCACCCTCTATGCACGCTGACCTCTTCATTACATTTATATGCGGCACCGCACCAAGGAACTGATGTACCAAGCTAAAATAACTCTTCGGCTCGGGCCTTTCCGGCCACAGATGACTCACGACATACTTCAGGGCGAGTCCGAATAACCTATTCAGCTTCGCCCATGCGGCTAAACAATCGGTTAATGGAAGTGGGCGCTCTGGATTGTGGAACTGCGACCAAAAAAGCTTTTCCATTTCGTGATCCTTTTGATCTCGGAAGTGTTCGGCCGCGTCCGCGGCACTCGCCGCCAAGTCCAGATAAGTGTCCGCCGCACTCCACAGCCGGTCCAACGGAGCATATTTAGGATCCCCGAACTTCATCCACAACATAAAGGGCTTTCCAGCCGCGATATCTCCGGCCTGACGTAGCTCCTCCTTCATAGCTCTCATCACAGAGCAAGTATTCTTGGCCTCGATAGTGGCCTTCTCCAGGTCCTTCTGTTCCGCTCGATCTTCTTTTTCAAGAAGCTTGCAGCGGTCGGCAGCATTTTTCAACTTCACAGCCATCTCGGCCATTTCCTTCTTGCTTCGGCAGTGTGCCACCTGTTCGGCTTTCAGCTCTTCAGCCGCCTTTAAGGCAGCCGCATCGCTTTTCCTGGCCTGCTCCTTGGCTCGGGCAAGTTCTGCCCGAAGGTTCTCCATGGCAGCGGCACCATCTGCATCAAGCACACATGTTGTAAGATACGGGCATCAAGATCCTCTTACCAGGTGTCTTCGGAGAAATTACATACCTTGTGCCTCGTCAAGCCACTTGTTGACAAGCGCGATGTCAGCATCTGCCACGTCAAGTTGCCGCTTTAGCTCGGCAAATTCATCAGTCCGGCTAGCCACCGAACACTTCGCCACCTACATACGAAGGGCGACATATTATACCTGGGATTATGATCCTCAGCGCGGGGTCATTTTTCACAACGCACCGAGTCTCAGGGGCTACTATCTACGCAGGGCGCATCTTATATATGTGGAACTGTCAAAAGGTACATCAAAACCTGTCAGTAAACTCCTGACGGCCTCGTACAACCCGCTCTCCGTGGATGCAATCCTTTCAATCACCGTACCCATCAACGCACGGTGTTCTTCTGAGATAGATGCTCGCCCGAGCAGATCCTTCAGCTCCTCCGACCGTGCACCAGACGGTGCCGGACTCGTTCGATGGCCTTTTTCAAAGGCCGGACACGGAGGGCTTTGGGGGGCCATACGACTTCCCTCCGTCCCTGCCGGATTCGGAGAAACCCTCTGTGACGACACCTCAGGGTCCCCCGCCTCGCAAGGCGGTACGGCAGGGGGAGGCGTTCCGCTCTCCATCATCTCCGGACGAAGATCCCCTGAAGATGAGCTCTGCTGAGAAGGGCTAAGATCCGAACTACAAGGTAAAATTTCGGTTATCTTCCTCAGAAATAGAACAGGGATGTCTCTCATTTTAAAAACTCTCCTCTCTACTTATGGCTCGGTGGAGGGCTGATCCCCTTGGGGGCACAGTGCTGCCGAGGCATCCCCCGGCGTAGGACCCTCTGATGAAGATTTCTTCCCCCGCTTCGAGACCATGGTCTCCGGGTCTTCAGAGGCGGTCCTCTTCTTCCCCTGGATACAGGAATTCTCGATTCCTCCTTTCCTAACAGCCTCCTTCGGGGAGGCGGTAGCTTCCTTGTTCCCCCCTTCGCCTTCTTTCAAAGGCGCAACCTCCAGCATCCTGGTTAACACGGGATCCGGCATGGTCTCAGGGAGGGGGGCTGGACACCTGATTAGCTTTGCTTTCGCTATCCACTCCTCTTTAAGGGACGTCTCTTTTAAGGGAAATTTTATGATAAATATACGGATAGCGTGTCCGGGTACAGGGCTACTTACTTGAGTATCCGGGCGATTGCAGCTCAGACCTGCGTCCTCGGTCGAGTCCGGACACATTGCTTGTGATCCGAAGAACAATTTGCTCCATGGGCGTCGCGCCCATTAAATGTTGGAGTGCTCGTGGTCCCTCCGGATTAAACTGCCACAGGCAGAGGGGGCGACGTTTGCAGGGCATGGTGCGGCGAATCAACATGACCTGCATCACTACGACCAGATTGATGTCTGTTTCTAGGAGATCTCGAATGCGGCCCTGCAACAAGGGCACGTCCTTGGACGGCCCCCAGTCAAACCCTTTATTGACCTATGACACTAGCTGTGGTGGGGGACCCGAGCAAAAGGCAGGTGGCACCACCCACTTGGTGCCCCTGGGAGCTGTGATATAAAACCACTCTCGTTGCCATAAGTTGAACTCCTCTTGAAAAGAGCCCTCGGGCCATGGAGCGTCAGCATTCTTGCTTATAACAGCACCTCCGCACTCCGCGTGCTACCCCTCGATCATCTTCGGCTCTACTTTGAAGGTCTTAAGCCACAATCCGAAGTGAGGATTAATACGGAGGAAGGCTTCGCACACGACAATGAACGATGAGATGTGGAGGATGGACTCCGGAGCCAAGTCGTGAAGTTCCAACCCATAATAAAACATGAGCCCCCTCACGAAGGGGTCCGTCGGGAAACCGAGCCCCCGAAGGAAGTGAGACGCGAACACCACGCTCTCACCAGGCTTGGGAGTGGGAATAACCTGCCCTTGAGCGAGCAGCCTATGCAAGATTTCGCCGGTCAGATACCTGAAATCTCTTAGCTTTAGCACGTCTTCTTCCGTAACGGAGGAAGGCATCCACCGGCCTAGAAGGTCGAAACCGGACATCATCGAAGGTCCGAAGCGCCTGAATCTGGAGCTTTGGGTGTTGGAACTCAAGGTGAGAGGTGGATTTGATTAAGATTGAAAGAATGGAGTCGACCCTTGGTCTCTTTATAAAGAGGTTGAATACCAAGAGCCCTCCCCGTGACCGTTCGGGACTCGCCTTCGATGGAGGAGACATACCAACGGGCACGATTGGGTTACCCACGCCCGTATTGATGAGAATCCCGGAATAAGGGGACACGATATCTGCTTCGACAAGACGTGCCCAGGAAACCGCCTCGCTAAGTGCGCTGAGGTGGGATAGTAAAAACGATTCGAATAAAGGCTTGGTCGTGGTCTGATGTCACGCTGCGGAATACGTGAGCAGGATGGATTTGTGTAAATATTATTCTCTCTACGGTGGTATGTGGAACTTATTTTGCAGAGCGGACACTACCCTTGTGTTCAAAATCTTCTATGAAGTATTCGGAGGAGGAACCCGCCTTGCAATGCCGAAGACAATCTGCGCGCCGGACTAAATCGTCATTGAAGCCTAGTTCGTGGGCTCTTGAGGAGTCCTGGATTAGGGGTGTCCGGATGGCGGACTATAACCTTTGGCGGACTCTGGACTATGAAGATACAAGATTGAAGACTTCGTCCCATGTCCATATGGGACTTTCCTTGGCGTGGAAGGCAAGCTTGGCGATGTGAAATGTAGATCTCCTCCCATTGTAACCGACTCTGTAACCCTAGCCCTCTCCGGTGTCTATATAAACCGGAGGGTTTTAGTCCGTGGGGCCGAACAACAATCATACCATAGGCTAGCTTCTAGGGTTTAGCCTCTCTGATCTCGTGGTAGATCTACTCTTGTACTACCCATATCATCAATATTAATCAAGCGGGAGTAGGGTTTTACCTCCATCGAGAGGGCCCGAACCTGGGTAAAAACATCGTGTCCCTTGTCTCCTGTTACCATCCGCCTAGACGCACAGTTCGGGACCCCCTACCCGATATCCGCCGGTTTTGACACCGACAAGCCTCTTGACTGGTATTTTTAGTTGCGCGTCCGTCGAATGGCACTTCCCTGATATAGGGTCCAAGGTTCCGCCAGCCCCGAAGAACCAAGTCCGGCAACGGTCTGGCCAGTTCATTGTCTCTGGTTCGATCCCTTTTTCAAGCAGATCATTCTCAGCCTTGGACCACTTAGGCCGGCTTTGAGGTAGCCACTGACCCGTGCGATGGTGAAACTGCTTCTTCGCAGCATTTTGCTTGTTTGTCGCCGACATCTTCTTACTCTTTTCCGATGTCTTGTGGGCCACAAATGCGGGCGATGATCTTTGATCTTCTCATATTTGCCGATGAATTCTGGTGTCTCTTCTTTGTCGACAAACTTGTTCAGCTCTTTCCTCCACCTCCTGAATAGGGTTGCCATCTTCTTAAGAGCACAAGACTTGATTAATTGCTCTTTAACTGGCTTCTCTGGGTCCTCCTCTGGCGGTAGGGTGAAATTTGCCTTCAGCTGAGTCCAAAGATCTTCTTTCTGCATATCATTGACATAAGACACCTCAAGGTCTTCCTCCATAGCCTTATACCATTGCTGGATGCTGATCGGGATCTTGTCCCTAATAAGAACCCCGCACCGAGCAGAAAATGCGTTCTTTGTCCGGATGGGTTCAATCAGTTCGCCCGTCGGCGCGATTTCTCTGATCTCAAACCTTTCATCCGAGCTCAACTTTTTCTTGGGCCTCGTCTCCTAACCGAAGTTGTGCTCGATCCGGAGGGCTAGAAAAAGGAAGAAAGACAAGAGTTAATTAATATGTGTACATATACCAAAACAATGAATGCATCAATTAACTATTCAGCACGGGCTTAACTAATATATATATACCTCGCCGGACTCGGTTCGGTCACCGGAGCAGTCAGCACGATCTCCTTCTTGTACCTCCATTGGGTCACCGGAGCCATCATGAACATAGCCCTCTTCTTGTACCGGCATTAATGGGCCGGAGCCATCATGAACATAGCCCTCTTCTTCACCCAGTCCTTCTTGACCATCGGTGTCATCGAGAAATGACGCAACGACATCACTTCCTTGTGCGATTATGTCCCCCAACATCGCAACATTGCTTCGTCTCGGAGTGCTCCATAGTTTCTGCAAATATTTACAACATGTCAATTATTATTCAAATATGGTACAGATGGATATATATTGGTGGCAAACATAGAACTAGCTAGCTAATCACAATAAGGAATCATGTTATTGGCCTCGACCCTGCTTCTCTAGGGTTTGGGGTGGCCTCGACCTGGCAACTTCAAGGGTTTGGGGTGGCCTCGGCGACAACGCTCTTTTAACTTGGTAAATTTGGGTGGCCTCGAGAGTTAATTTGTCGGGTAGGGCGCGGTGGGAGGGGGTAGGAGACCAACATCGTTTTCTCTCTAGGGTTTGGGTGTCCTCGAGAGTTCTGGTCGAGCGAGAGGGTCGAGGGGGGTGCTGCCGTGGTATAAGTTATCATGGTCGAGAGGGGGTATATATATCGACCGCAGCTCATGTCGAAGTTATCTCGAGGGGGTTATATCGACAACGACGCGACATACATATACATGGGAAAATAATGTTATCGGGGAGGGGGTATCGGTACCCCCCCCCCTCGTGTTGAAGTTTCTTCTTTCTCCTCTATTCCTTTCTTCTTCTTCTCCTCTTCTTTTTCTTCTTCTCCCTCGAGAAAGGAAAATTTGGAAAAGGAAGAAAAGAGGAAGAAGGAAGAAGGAAGAAGAAGAAGAAAAAAAAGAAGAAAAAAAAGATGAGAAGAAGAAAGGAATAGAGGAGAAGAAGAAGAAAAAATGAAAATTTCTATTTTTTCCTTCTTCTCCTCTATTCCTTCTTCTTCTCCTCTTATTTTTCTTCTTTTTCCTCTTCTTATTTATTTCTCCTCTTCTTCCTCTCCTCTTCTTCTCCTTTCTTCCTCTTCTTATTTTCCTTTTTCCTCTCATTCTTTTAGTATTGCTTGTTTAAAAAAAATTGTTCAAATAGAAAATTTTGAAAAAAAACAAAGGTTATGCCTAATGCATTGTTCATATGAATATACAAACATTTGCATGTTCTACAATAATTAATATCACCAAAAAAATCTATGAACAGAAAAAATCCTAACTTTTCTAAAAATCTATCTTTTGCATATATGAAAACACTAATACACATATGAACAAAAAATACATATATGAACAAAAACATGCTCTGAACAATTTTTTTTATACATTTTGAACATCTACATACACATAGCCACATACATACACATATACATTATATCTATATATGAACAAAAAAACCAAACTAATAAAATGAAAAAACAGAGCCGCATAGCCACATACATACACATATACATTATATATATATGAACAAAAAATTAAACTAATAAAATGAAAAACAGAGCTGGGCGTGTGGCGGCTCAATGAGGCGGCTAGCGATGCCGATGGCGACGGTGAGGCGGCGAGGCGCTTGTGAGGCGGGGACGGGCAGGGGCTCGGGGTGGCACGCGTGATGGACGGCGGTCTCAGGCGGTCTCGGGCACAGCAGGACGAGGAGGTGGGCTCGGGAGGCACGCGGCTGACGGGACGAGGCAGTGGGCTCGGGAGCCCGGGCGACGAGGCAGCCTTGAGCTCGGGAGGCCGGCGACGAGGACGGGCTTGGCTGGGAAGGCCGGGCGACTTATGCAGCTGGCTCGGGAGGCCGGGCGACGAGGGCAGCTGAGCTCAGGGAGGCCGGTGACTTGGACAGCTGGCTTGAGGCGACGGCCTTGGCGGCGGCGGCGGCGACGGGCGAGGTGGAGCAACTGACGGGCGTCGATGAGCTCGGCGTCGGGGGATGGGGCAACAGCGGCGATGAGAACTGAGAATTTTTCACAAGTCTTTGCTTATATAGCAAAGCCATTGGTACCGGTTCATGGCACGAACCGGGACCAATGCCCCCTTTAGTCCCGGTTGGTGCCACCAACTGGGACCAAAGGCCAGTTTTCGGCAGCCCAAAGGGCGGGAAGCGACGGCCTTTGGTCCCGGTCGGTGGCACCAACCGAGACTAAAGGTGGGGCATTGGTCCTGGTTGGTGCCACGAACCAGTACCAATGCCCCCCTTTAGAACCGGTTGGTGCCACCAACCAGGACCAAAGGCCCCTGTGCTGCCCGCGTCGCGGCCAAAGTTTAGTCCCACCTCGCTAGTTGAGAGGGCTCGAGAGTGGTTTATAAGCGCTGCTGCGCCCACCCTCTCGAGCTCCTCTCAACGGCAGGCTTTCGGCCTAATCTCGCACTTTCTTCTTTGTGGGCCTATTGGGCCTTCTGCGGGCCTGAATCCTGGCCCAGGTTGGGTTTCTAGTCGTATTCAGGCCGTGGTGGCCCAATAGGTGGCAGTTTTTTTATTTTTTCCCGAGTTTTTTGTTTTGTTTTTTGCATTATTTATTTTCTTTTGTTTTTTGCTTTATTTTTTAATTCCTTTTGCTTTTAGTTTTAGACAAATTATAAACTTTCTGTTAGTGCCATTAGTTTTCAAATTTGAAAACACTTTTTTTGTTTTTTTGTTTTCTTTCTTGCTTTATTTATTTTATTTTGTTTCTACTTACAACAAAATACTTATTGTTGCTATTTTTACTATTTTTCAAGTTTTTTGTTTTGTTTTCTGCATTATTTATTTTCTTTTCTTTTTTGCTTTATTTTTTAATTCTTTTTGCTTTTAGGTCAGCAAAATTATAAACTTTCTGTTAGTGCCATTAGTTTTAGAAAAATTATAAACTTTCTGTTGAGAGTGTTCTTGGTGAGAACATAGTTGACAAGGAGCGAACCGGTATTAATGGTATTACGAGGGCGAACCATAAGATATTAAAGCATTTCAAATGAACTCTGAAAAAGTTGAAAGTTGGCATGGTATCATAAATTCACCCACATAGCATGTGCATGTACAAAACGGACAATGGTATCATACTAAATGCATGTTACAAAGTTGGCATGGTATCATCATAATAGTTGCGGAGAAAGTCTTCACTTTTTCTTCGCTTGTGTCATTTGCTTATTGCGCCCGTAACCATGGATAATCTTCATCGTTTATCGGATGTCAGGGGTCAGCCTTGACTTTGAAGGGAGGAATTTCATGAAACTTTTCATAATCTTCAGACATGTCTATCTTGCCCTCCACTCCCACGATGTCCCTTTTTCCTGAAAGAACTATGTGGCGCTTTGGCTCATCGTATGATGTATTCGCTTCCTTATCTTTTCTTTTTCTCGGTCTGGTAGACATGTCCTTCTCATAGATAACCTGTGCCACATCATTGGCTAGAATGAACGGTTCGTCAGTGTACCCAAGATTTTTCAGATCCACTATTGCCATTCCGTATTATGGGTCTACCTGTACCCCGCCTCCTTACAGATTGACCCATTTTCACTTAAACAAAGGGACCTTAAAACCATGTCCGTAGTCAAGTTCCCATATGTCCATTATGTAACTATAATATGTGTCCTTTCCCCTCTCGGTTGTTGCATCAAAGCGGACACCGCAGTTTTGGTTGGTGCTCTTTTGATCTTGGTCAATCGTGTAAAATGTATTCCCATTTATCTCGTATCATTTCCAAATCGCAACAGTCGAAGATGGTCCCCTGGACAACAAGTATAGCTCATCACAAACAGTGTTGTCACCTCTGAGACGTGTTTCCAACCAACTGTTGAAAGTCCTGATGTGTTCACATGTAATCCAGTCGTCGACCGCTTGCTCCGGTGTTTGGGCGCAGATCGTTCTTGTGTCCATTGATATAATGGGTCACCAAGGTAGAGTTTTGTAGAACTGTAGTGTGCTTGAGACCAAGAATATCCGTCCCTGCATATTATTGAGTCCCTTCCAAGCGTGCCTTTTCGGTCAGTCTCCCCTCATACCGCTGATTTAGGGAGACCTATCTTATTAAGGCCAGGAATGAAGTCAACACAAAACCCGATGACATCCTCTCGTTTGATGGCCCATGGAGATGCTTCCTTACGGCCTAGCGCTTGATTACGGACATATTTCTTTAGGACTCCCATGAACCTCTCAAAGGGGTACATATTGTGTAGAAATCTGAGGCCCGTAATGACAATCTCGTCAACTAAATGAACTAGGACGTGCGTCATGATATTGAAGAAGGATGGTGGGAACACCAGCTCGAAACCGACAAGACATTGCACCACATCACTCCTTAGCCTTGGTATGATTTCTGGATCGATCTCCTTCTGAGAGATTGCATTGAGGAATGCACATAGCTTCACAATGGCTAATCGGACGTTTTCGGTAGAAGCCCCTCAATGCAACCGGAAGCGATTGCGTCATAATCACGTGGCAGTCATGAGACTTTAGGTTCTGAAACTTTTTCTGCCATATTTATTATTCCCTTTATATTCGACGAAGCCACCGGGACCTTCATACTAAGTAGGCATTCAAAGAAGATTTCCTTCTCTTCTTTGGTAAGAGCATAGCTGGCAGGACCTTCATACTGCTTTGGAGGCATGCCGTCTTTTTCGTGCAAACGTTGTAGGTCCTCCCGTGCCTCAGCTGTATCTTTTGTCTTCCCATACACGCCCAAGAAGCCTAGCAGGTTCACACAAAGGCTCTTCGTCACGTGCATCACGTCGATCAAAGAGCGGACCTCTAGGTCTTTCCAGTAAATATTATTCTCTCTACGGTGGTATGTGGAACTTATTTTGCAGAGCCGGACACTACCCTTGTGTTCAAAATCTTCTATGAAGTATTCGGAGGAGGAACCCGCCTTGCAATGCCGAAGACAATCTGCGCGCCGGACTCGTCGTCATTGAAGCCTAGTTCAGGGCTCTTGAGGAGTCCTGGATTAGGGGGTGTCCGGATGGCCGGACTATAACCTTTGGCCGGACTCCTGGACTATGAAGATACAAGATTGAAGACTTCGTCCCATGTCCATATGGGACTTTCCTTGGCGTGGAAGGCAAGCTTGGCGATGCGGAAATGTAGATCTCCTCCCATTGTAACCGACTCTGTGTAACCCTAGCCCTCTCCGGTGTCTATATAAACCGGAGGGTTTTAGTCCAGAGGATGAACAACAATCATACCATAGGCTAGCTTCTAGGGTTTAGCCTCTACGATCTCGTGGTAGATCTACTCTTGTACTACCCATATCATCAATATTAATCAAGCAGGAGTAGGGTTTTACCTCCATCGAGAGGGCCCGAACCTGGGTAAAACATCGTGTCCCTTGTCTCCTGTTACCATCCGCCTAGACGCACGATTCGGGACCCCTACCGAGATCCGCCGGTTTTGACACCGACAAGCCTCTTGACTGGTATTTTCAGTTGCGCGTCCGTCCACTGGCACTTCCCTGATACAGGGTCCAAGGTTCCGCCAGCCCCGAAGAACCAAGTCCGGCAACGGTCTGGCCAGTTCATTGTCTCTGGTTCGATCCCTTTTTCAAGCAGATCATTCTCAGCCTTGGACCACTTAGGCCGGGCTTTGAGGTAGCCACCTGACCCCGTGCGATGGTGAAACTGCTTCTTCGCAGCATTTTGCTTGTTTGTCGCCGACATCTTCTTACTCTTTTCCGATGTCTTGTGGGCCACAAATGCGGGCGATGATCTTTGATCTTCTCATATTTGCCGATGAATTCTGGTGTCTCTTCTTTGTCGACAAACTTGTTCAGCTCTTTCCTCCACCTCCTGAATAGGGTTGCCATCTTCTTAAGAGCACAAGACTTGATTAATTGCTCTTTAACTGGCTTCTCTGGGTCCTCCTCTGGCGGTAGGGTGAAATTTGCCTTGGTGAGTCCAAAGATCTTCTTCGCATATCATTGACATAAGACACCTCAAGGTCTTCCTCCATAGCCTTATACCATTGCTGGATGCTGATCGGGATCTTGTCCCTAATAAGAACCCCGCACCGAGCAGAAAATGCGTTCTTTGTCCGGATGGGTTCAATCAGTTCGCCGTCGGGCGCGATTTCTCTGATCTCAAACCTTTCATCCGAGCTCAACTTTTTCTTCGGGCCTCGTCTCCTAACCGAAGTTGTGCTCGATCCGGAGGGCTAGAAAAAGGAAGAAAGACAAGAGTTAATTAATATGTGTACATATACCAAAACAATGAATGCATCAATTAACTATTCAGCACGGGCTTAACTAATATATATATACCTCATGGACTCGGTTCGGTCACCGGAGCGATCAAGACGATCTCCTTCTTGTACCTCCATTGGGTCACCGGAGCCATCATGAACATAGCCCTCTTCTTGTACCGGCATTAATGGGCCGGAGCCATCATGAACATAGCCCTCTTCTTCACCCAGTCCTTCTTGACCATCGGTGTCATCGAGAAATGACGCAACGACATCACTTCCTTGTGCGATTATGTCCCCCAACATCGCTTCTGTTGCTTCGTCTCGGGAGTGCTCCATAGTTTCTGCAAATATTTACAACATGTCAATTATTATTCAAATATGGTACAGATGGATATATATTGGTGGCAAACATAGAACTAGCTAGCTAATCACAATAAGGAATCATGTTATTGGCCTCGACCCTGCTTCTCTAGGGTTTGGGGTGGCCTCGACACAACGCTTCAAGGGTTTGGGGTGGCCTCGACGACAACGCTCTTTTAACTTGGTAAATTTGGGTGGCCTCGAGAGAGTTAATTTGTCGGGTAGGGGCGCGGTGGGAGGGGGTAGGAGACCAACATCGTTTTCTCTCTAGGGTTTGGGTGTCCTCGAGAGTTCTGGTCGAGCGAGAGGGTCGAGGGGGGTGCTGCCGTGGTATAAGTTATCATGGTCGAGAGGGGGTATATATATCGACCGCACCTCATGTCGAAGTTATCTCGAGGGGGTTATATCGACAACGACGCGACATACATATACATGGGAAAATAATGTTATCGGGGAGGGGTATCGGTACCCCCTCGTGTTGAAGTTTCTTCTTTCTCCTCTATTCCTTTCTTCTTCTTCTCCTCTTCTTTTTCTTCTTCTCCCTCGAGAAAGGAAAATTTGGAAAAGGAAGAAAAGAGGAAGAAGGAAGAAGGAAGAAGAAGAAGAAAAAAAAGAAGAAAAAAAAGATGAGAAGAAGAAAGGAATAGAGGAGAAGAAGAAAAAATAGAAAATTTCTATTTTTTTCCTTCTTCTCCTCTATTCCTTTCTTCTTCTCCTCTTATTTTTCTTCTTTTTTCCTCTTCTTATTTATTTCTCCTCTTCTTCCTCTCCTCTTCTTCTCCTTTCTTCCTCTTCTTATTTTCCTTTTTCCTCTCATTCTTTTAGTATTGCATGTTTAAAAAAATTGTTCAAATAGAAAATTTTGAAAAAAACAAAGGTTATGCCTAATGCATTGTTCATATGAATATACAAACATTTGCATGTTCTACAATAATTAATATCACCAAAAAATCTATGAACAGAAAAATCCTAACTTTTCTAAAAATCTATCTTTTGCATATATGAAAACACTAATACACATATGAACAAAAAATACATATATGAACAAAAACATGCTCTGAACAATTTTTTTTATACATTTTGAACATCTACATACACATAGCCACATACATACACATATACATTATATCTATATATGAACAAAAAAACCAAACTAATAAAAATGAAAAAACAGAGCCGCATAGCCACATACATACACATATACATTATATATATATGAACAAAAAAATTAAACTAATAAAAATGAAAAAACAGAGCCGGGGCGGCGCGGCGGCTCACAGCGGGGGCGGCTAGCGATGCCGATGGCAGAAGCGGCGAGGCGCCCATGGGGCGGAGACGGGAGGCAGGGGCTCGGGGGTGCCTTGATGTGAGGGAGCGGTCTCGGGCGGCACACGGCTGCAGCAGGGACGAGGAGGTGGGCTCGGGAGGCACGCGTGAGGGGACGAGGCCAGTGGGCTCGGGGAGCCAGCGGCGAGGACAGCGCTGGGCTCGGGGAGGCAGGGCGACAGGGCCAGCCTTGAGCTCGGGAAGGCCGGCGACTTGTACGGCGCGGGCTCGGGGAGGCCGGCGACGAGGACGGCGCGGGCTCAGGGAGGCCGGTGACTTGGACAGCGCGGGCTTCAGGAGGCGACGGCCTTGGCGGCGGCGGCGGCGGCGACGGCGAGGTGGAGCAGCCTGACGGCGTCGATGAGCTCGGCGTCGTCGGGGGATGGGGGCAACTGGCGATGAGAACTGAGAATTTTTCACAAGTCTTTGCTTATATAGCAAAGCCATTGGTACCGGTTCATGGCACGAACCGGGACCAATGCCCCCTTTAGTCCCGGTTGGTGCCACCAACTGGGACCAAAACGATTTTCGGCAGCCCAAAGGGCGGAAGCGGCGGCCTTTGGTCGATCGGTGGCACTAACCGAGACTAAGGTGGGCATTGGTCCTGGTTGGTGCCACGAACCAGCACTCAATGCCCCCTTTAGAACCGGTTGGTGCCACCAACCAGGACCAAAGGCCCCTGTGCTGCCCGCGTCGCGGCCAAAGTTTAGTCCCACCTCGCTAGTTGAGAGGGCTCGAGAGTGGTTTATAAGCGCTGCTGCGCCCACCCTCTCGAGCTCCTCTCAACTGCAGGCTTTCGGGCCTAATCTCGCACTTTGCTGCTGTGGGCCTATTGGGCCTTTTGCGGGCCTGAATCCTGGCCCAGGTTGGGTTTCTAGTCGTATTCAGGCCGTGGTGGCCCAATAGGTGGCAATTTTTTTTATTTTTTTCCAGTTTTTTTGTTTTGTTTTTTGCATTATTTGTTTTCTTTTGTTTTTTGCTTTATTTTTTAATTCCTTTTGCTTTTAGTTTTAGACAAATTATAAACTTTCTGTTAGTGCCATTAGTTTTCAAATTTGAAAACACTTTTTTTGTTTTTTTGTTTTCTTTCTTGCTTTATTTATTTTATTTTGTTTCTACTTACAACAAAATACTTATTGTTGCTATTTTTACTATTTTTCCAGTTTTTTTGTTTTGTTTTCTGCATTATTTATTTTCTTTTGTTTTTTGCTTTATTTTTTAATTCTTTTTGCTTTTAGGTCAGCAAAATTATAAACTTTCTGTTAGTGCCATTAGTTTTAGAAAAATTATAAACTTTCGTTGAGAGTGTTCTTGGTGAGAACATAGTTGACAAGGAGCGAACCGGTATTAATGGTATTACGAGGGCCGAACCATAAGATATTAAAGCATTTCAAATGAACTCTGAAAAAGTTGAAAGTTGGCATGGTATCATAAATTCACCCACATAGCATGTGCATGTACAAAACGGACAATGGTATCATACTCGTCTGTTACAAAGTTGGCATGGTATCATCATAATAGTTGCCGGAGAAAGTCTTCACTTTTTCTTCGCTTGTGTCATTTGCTTATTGCGCCGTAACCATGGATAATCTTCATCGTTTATCAGGATGCTTTGGGTCAGCCTTGACTTTGAAGGGAGGAATTTCATGAAACTTTTCATAATCTTGAGACTGTCTATCTTGCCCTCCACTCCCACGATGTCCCTTTTTCCTGAAAGAACTATGTGGCGCTTTGGCTCATCGTATGATGTATTCGCTTCCTTATCTTTTCTTTTTCTCGGTCTGGTAGACATGTCCTTCTCATAGATAACCTGTGCCACATCATTGGCTAGGACGAACGGTTCGTCAGTGTACCCAAGATTTTTCAGATCCACTATTGCCATTCCGTATTATGGGTCTACCTGTACCCCGCCTCCTTACAGATTGACCCATTTTCACTTAAACAAAGGGACCTTAAAACCATGTCCGTAGTCAAGTTCCCATATGTCCATTATGTAACTATAATATGTGTCCTTTCCCTCTCGGTTGTTGCATCAAAGCGGACACCGCAGTTTTGGTTGGTGCTCTTTTGATCTTGGTCAATCGTGTAAAATGTATTCCCATTTATCTCGTATCATTTCCAAATCGCAATGATCGAAGATGGTCCCTGGACAACAAGTATAGCTCATCACAAACAGTGTTGTCACCTCCGAGACGTGTTTCCAACCAACTGTTGAAAGTCTGATGTGTTCACATGTAATCGATCGTCGCCTTTGCTCCGGGTGTTTGGGCCTTGAGCATTCTTGTGTCCATTGATATCTGGGGTCACCAAGGTAGAGTTTTGTAGAACTGTGTAGTGTGCTTGAGACCAAGAATATCCGTCCCTGCATATTATTGAGTCCCTTCCAAGCGTGCCTTTTCGATCAGTCTCCCCTCATACCGCGATTTAGGGAGACCTATCTTATTAAGGCCAGGAATGAAGTCAACACAAAACCCGATGACATCCTCTCGTTTGATGGCCCATGGAGATGCTTCCTTCTGGCCTAGCGCGGTTACGGACATATTTCTTTAGGACTCCCATGAACCTCTCAAAGGGGTACATATTGTGTAGAAATACGAGGCCCAGAATGACAATCTCGTCAACTAAATGAACTAGGACGTGCGTCATGATATTGAAGAAGGATGGTGGGAACACCAGCTCGAAACCCGACAAGACATTGCACCACATCACTCCTTAGCCTTGGTATGATTTCTGGATCGATCACCTTATGAGAGATTGCATTGAGGAATGCACATAGCTTCACAATGGCTAATCGGACGATTTCCGGTAGAAGCCCCCTCAATGCAACCGGAAGCAGTTGCGTCATAATCACGTGGCAGTCATGAGACTTTAGGTTCTGGAACTTATTCACTGGCATATTTATTATTCCCTTTATATTGACGAGAAGCCGGTCGGGACCTTCATACTAAGTAGGCATTCAAAGAAGATTTCCTTCTCTTCTTTGGTAAGAGCATATGGCGGGACCTTCATCTTGCTTTGGAGGCATGCCGTCTTTTTCGTGCAAACGTTGTAGGTCCTCCGTGCCTCATTTGTATCTTTTGTCTTCCCATACACGCCCAAGAAGCCTAGCAGGTTCACACAAAGGCTCTTCGTCACGTGCATCACGTCGATCAAAGAGCGGACCTCTAGGTCTTTCCAGTAGGGTAGGTCCCAAAATATAGATTTCTTCTTCCACATGGGTGCGTATCCCCTAGCGTCACTCGGAACAGCTAGTCCGTTGGGACCCTTTTCAAAGATCACGTGTAAATCATTGACCATAGCAAGTACGTGATCACCGGTACGCATGGTGGGCTTCTTCCGTTGATCTGCCTCGCCTTTGAAATGCTTGCCTTTCTTTCGACATTGATGGTTGGTCGGAAGAAATCGACGATGGCCCAGGTACACATTCTTCCTGCATCTTCCCAGGTATATATCATCGGTGTCAAGTAAACAATGTGTGCATGCGTGGTATCCCTTGTTTGTCTGTCCTGAAAGGTTACTGAGAGCGGGCCAATCGTTGATGGTCACGAACAACAACGCCTTTAGGTCAAATTCCTCCTGTTTGTGCTCATCCCACGTACGTACACCGTTTCCATTCCACAGCTGTAAAAGTTCTTCAACTAATGGCCTTAGGTACACATCAATGTCGTTGCCGGGTTGCTTAGGCCCTTGGATGAGAATTGGCATCATAATGAACTTCTACTTCATGCACATCCAAGAAGGAAGGTTATACATACATAGAGTCACGGGCCACGTGCTGTGATTGCTGCTCTGCTCCCCGAAAGGATTAATGCCATCCGCGCTTAAAGAAAACCATACGTTCCTTGGGTTACTTGAAAACTCATCCCAGTACTTTCTCTCGATTTTTCTCCACTGCGACCCGTCAGCGGGTGCTCTCAACTTCCCGTCTTTCTTACGGTCCTCACTGTGCCATCGCATCAACTTGGCATGCTCTCCGTTTCTGAATAGATGTTTCAACCATGGTATTATAGGAGCATACCACATCACCTTCACAGGAACCCTCTTCCTGGGGGGCTCGCCGTCAACATCACCAGGGTCATTTAAATGCGATCTTATACCGTAATGCACCGCATACCGGGCATGCGTTCAGATCCTTATGCGCACCATGTAGAGGATGCGATCATTAGGGCATGCATGTATCTTCTGTACCTCCAATCCTAGAGGGCATACGACATTCTTTGATGCGTATGTATTGTCGGCAATTCGTTATCCTTTGGAAGCTTCTTCTTCAATATTTTCAGTAGCTTCTCAAATCCTTTGTCGAGCACAGCATTCTACGCCTTCCATCGCAGCAATTCTAATGCGGTACCGATCTTTGTGTTGCCATCTTTGCAATTGGGGTACAACCCTTTTTTGTGGTCCTCTAACATGCAATCGAACTTCAGCTTCTCCTTTTGACTTTCACATTGCGTCCTTGCATCGACAATGACCCGGCGGAGATCATCATCATCGGGCACATCGTCTGGTTCCTCTTGATCTTCAGCAGCTTCACTCGTTGCAGCATCATCGTGCACATCATCTGGTTCCTCTTGATGTTCAGTAGCATCATCGTATTCAGGGGGCACATAGTTTTCACCGTACTCTTCTTCTTCGCCGTCTTCCATCATAACCCCTATTTCTCCATGCCTCATCCAAACATTATAGTGTGGCATGAAACCCTTGTAAAGCAGGTGGGTGTGAAGGATTTTCCGGTCAGAGTAAGACTTCGTATTCCCACATATAGGGCATGGAGAACACATAAAACCATTCTGCTTGTTTGCCTCAGCCACTTCGAGAAAATCATGCACTCCCTTAATGTACTCGGAGGTGTGTCTTGAACCGTACATCCATTGTCGGTTCATCTACGTGCATTATATATAATTAAGTGTGTCAAAAATCATTACAGAACATCATGAATAGATAATTAAGTGACCAAATTAATAGAAGTTCATCATCACATTAAAACCAAAATGCATACATAGTTCTCATCTAACAACATAAAGCTCTGCAGAGCATCTAAATTAATTAAACCATACATTGAAACTATGTAAAACATTTCAATGCGAAAACAAATGCGATCATAATCGCAACCAATGTAACAACTGATCCAACGGCATAATGATACCAAGCCTCGGTATGAATGGCATATTTTCTAATCTTTCTAATCTTCAAGCGCATTGCATCCATCTTGATCTTGTGATCATCGACGACATCCGCAACATGCAACTCCAATATCAACTTCTCCTCCTCAATTTTTCTTATTTTTTCCTTCAAAAATTGTTTTCTTTTCAACTACTAAATTTAACCTCTCGATAATAGGGTCGGTTGGAATTTCCGGTTCAACAACCTCCTAGATAAATAATATCTATGTCACGTTGGTCGGCATACTTGTCATAAACAATAAATGAACCAATAGTTATGAAAAGATAATATATACCACATTCGAATCATAGACAGGACGAGGGCCAACAGGGGCGGATAACAAAACCATCGCACTCTATAAGATGCAATAATAAAAGTAAGAAAATTATACAAGTATCTATATAAACATACAAGTAAGAATTTTTTTTCCTTTCAGAAAGAAGATAAGAACAAGAGGCTCACCATGGTGGTGCCGGCGACGAGATCAGCGCGGGCGATCGACGGCGGTGAAGACGGGGACGGGATGTGACGGACCGCTAAACCTAGACAAATACTGAGGAAAATGGAGCTTGAAGGTCGAGCTTGGAGAGGAGAAAGCTTAAGTAATGTGGCTCGGGCATTCCATCGAACACCTCGTGTGCATAGGAGGTGAGCTAAAGCACCACAAAGCTCTCTTCTCGCCGGCCAGGAAAAACAGAGCAGTGGGAGTGCTCTGCTCGCGGGCGAGGGGTATATATAGGCAATTAATTGGTCCCGGTTCGTGACACGAACGGGACTAAAAACACTGCTAGTGGGTTCAGGCCACCAACAGGACCAATAGTGATAGAGACAGGACCAAGCACATTGGTGGGTTCGTCACCAGGGACCAAAAAGGTCCAGAACAGGACCAATGGCCCACGTGGCCCGGCCGGCCCAGGGCTCCTGACTGGGTCCAATGCCCCATGTGTCCCGGTTCTGGATTGAACCGGGACTAATGGGCTGACCTGGCCTGGACCATTGCCCCCTTTTCTACTAGTGAACCATGTCATATCAACGGAGAAAGAGAGGTGACACCTGAATTCCTTGCTATCACCACGCCATTCCAAGCATGCTGAGCCACCATATTGTGCAACAAACCGTGATAAGGATAATGGGTGGTGCAAAATAAGAAGAGAACAATAGGACAAAACTAATACTGTCTCATATTGAACAAAATCAAAACCTCACCCATAGATGCATCACGAACCTGAGCCTCTGAATCTTTTGTTTGTGCTGTAAGGACAAATAGCATAATGTTAATGAGGTTAGCATTTGAGCCACCTCTTAGGCTCT
This sequence comes from Aegilops bicornis, assembly GCA_021605145.1. NCBI lineage: Eukaryota > Viridiplantae > Streptophyta > Magnoliopsida > Poales > Poaceae > Aegilops > Aegilops bicornis. The sequence goes on from CM038675.1 coordinate 99,064,217, forward strand.
TACCAAAGGAGGCGGAGATAAGAGAAGTTGCAGATTTTTTTGCTGATAGTGACAAACCAAAAGTTGCAGAGGAGGCGGGGCCGTCCGGCGCGATGGGAGGTCAGGCGGGTGAGGTATGGCGTGATGAGGCGTTACACCCGGTCGGCGAGGCGGCGGAGAATCAGGGCCGAAGTGCGCGCTGCGTCGGACGGCGCAGTGGGCGACACCGCGTTGGTGCCCGGAGGAAGGGACGACTAATCCTCATGCATCCGCGACGACTGCTCAACTGCATGGCAGCGGTGGGAGCCTCGCGCGTCCCAGCCATGGCTTGTGTCTTGCTACTCTTCGCACGTCTGACGTCGGGCGTTGGGCGCCGAAGCGATGTAGTGGAGGGGGACGCCGCCGGCGACCGAGGTGAGGTGTGAGTGGCGGGTAAGATGGGGGACGCGGTGGGCGGCGGCGGTGCTTCATGGGAGAGAGGAACGGGAGGTTGGGGTTGACCAGATCGTGCGTGATGTACGGGAGTTATGGGTGGGCGAAGGGCACGAGCGTGGGGCGGATGGGGACGGCAGAGTTTTCGTCCGCCCCTAAAAAATTGGTAAACGTACTTTTAGTTTGGGTTAGTTGTTATTTTAATGGTTAGATCTAAATGAGTGGCTTGATCCTAGGGCTCTAATTGTTTCGTCTTGTTATGTGTAGGTTAAGCTGTGTGTATATAGCGATAAATATGTTTGTTTGTTTAATAGTAGTAGAGATTAACTGCCTCGTGCCTAATTTCACCCCTGGATTAACACTATTGGGCGAAATTGACCAAAATTCCTATTAGATGAACGGGAGCCTCGCAATGATCAACGCCACTTGGCGCGCTCTCAGCCCTTCACCACGTGTCGCGCTCTGGGCGCTCCCTCCGGATTTTGTTTTTTTTACGCGCGCATTTTTGGCTTTTTAAACGGTCTTTTTTTTTGGCTTCTTTCGATGTTTTGGTTTTCCACCGGTCTTTCTTAACTTTTTGACAAAAAAAAATTTGAAAAAAAATTGCGAGAAAAAATGCGTTTCATTTTTCTCCTTTCGTGAGAGTCACGGTTTTGCTTCCGCGAGAGGCATGGTTTTGCTTTCGCGAGAGTCATGGCCGTGCCTCTCGGAAACGGGAAAAAACGAGTTTTTTGTTTTTTCCTTTCGCGAGAGTCGTCACGGTTATGCTTCCGTGAGAGGCACGGGTGTGCTTTCGCGAGAGTCATGGCCGTGCCACTCGGAAACGGAAAAAAATTGTGTTTTTTGTTTTTTTTCTTTCGCGAGAGTCACGGTTTTGCTTCCGCGAGAGGCACGGTTGTGCTTTAGTGAGAGTCACGGCCGTGCCTCTCGGAAACAAAAAAACGCGTTTTCTGTTTTTTTTCGCGGGAGTCACGGTTTTGCTTCCTCGAGAGGCACGGGTATGCTTTCGCGAGAGTCATGTCTGTGTCTCTCGAAAAACAAAAAAATGTGTTTTCTGTTTTTCTTCTTTCGCGAGAGTCACGATTTTGCTTCCACGAGAGGCATGGTTGTGCTTTAGCGAGAGTCATGGCCGTGCCTCTTGGAAACGGAAACAAAAAACGTGTTTTCTATCTTTTTCGTGAGAGTCACGGTTTTGCTTCCGCGAGAGGCACGGTTGTGCTTTCGCGAGAGTCACGGCTGTGCCTCTTTCGGAAAGGAAAAAAACCGTGCTCCCGGTTCGGTTTTTTTGTCTGGTTTTTTTCGTGAAAGAAAAGTTTGTCAAAATCTATCAACATGGGATCTAGTTTTGAAGACTCGACGCAGGGAATCCAACGGTTAAAGCGGTTCGAGATTTGGACGCACGGTTGGAGAGATAAAAATGTTTTCAATGAACGGATAAACGAAACAAGAGAAAACTCCCCGGTTGCGAGCAGGGGAGTTGGGATGATCTTTGCAACGAGTACTCTTCAACTAGCGATTTCGGCGATTTTTGCCCTAGAAATTTTTTCCCTAGGCCCAATTTCGCCCCTGAATTTACTCCCTTCGTCTCATAATGTAAGATATTTTTAACATATAATGTTAAAAAGGTCTTACATTATGGGACGAAGGGAGTAGTAAATAAGAATAAGCGGTGTTGCTCCTTAACCCCAACTAGTTAGCAAATATGTCCGGTTTGCATATCATGTGCACTACTGGAATCTGTTTCTTTGCCGGCTATCCAGTGTACTTTTTTTTAGCAACAAACAGTGGGGAAGACCCCCACTGTAACTCTCATTTTCATTAATATGGTGGGACAAATACAAGTGGATTTACATGGTGGATCATGAGTGAAACATAAGTAAAAATAAATCTACAAAGTATCAAGCCAACTCTGCATGCCCTCCTTCAAACCAGGTTTGGCCTTCTTTATGATCATGTTGAAGTGCTTCTTAAACATGGTTATACAGGAAGCCATATTCTTAACTTTGTGATCAAATATTATGCTATTTCTGTGCTTCCATAAACTCCAGCAGCCAGCAATTAAGCACTCTTTGAAACATCCATAAGTATCTTGTTTTCTTCCTTCCAATAACATCTCCATCAGATTATGGTCAGTATCCCATTGGTAACCAATGTTCATCCAGAAGTTTAGGCTGAAATCATAGCTAAAAAATAGGTGCATTAGATGTTCATTAGGCTCATCATCACATAACTCACACTTACTTGTCTCAATGTAGAAATTCTTCCTGTTTAATAAATCTCTAGTATTCAGTCTATCTTGTAATAGAAGCCAAAAGAAGAATTTATGTCTGGGTAAAGTACAGGATTTCCAAATCCACTTGAAAGGTTTAGGAGCATCAGCAGGATTTCCTATGTATTCAAGGTATATTCTCTTATTAGAGTATTTAGTACCACCCCAATAAAACTTCCAAGAATCAGGCATTTGCTGGTTGTCTCTGTTATTTATCAACATTCTTAGGTTGATGCTCTGTTGAACAGCGATAGTAGACATTGGCAGATGGAATAAGTCATAGAATTCATCTTCTTCCATATTGCTGGCAGATGCCAGTGTGATCTCCAAATTTTTTACATAAGAGAAAAGTTGAGGCATGGCCTGAGAAAGTATTTGAGAACACCATTTATCTGACCATAGTTTGATTGTATTACCATTCCCAGCATAGCTTATCGTCATGTCTTTAAATTCTCTCAAAATAGAGCAACAGTCTCTCCACCAGAATGATCCCATCTTGGTAGGATAACTAGGTACCTCACCATTGTTATAGTAGTTGTTCCAAATAAGGTTGACCCAGGGAATATCTTGCTTGTTAAAGAACTTGAATAGGAATTTAGTAAGCAGAGTTTTGTTTTGAACTCGTAGATCTAGCACACCTAGACCACCTGCTTTTTTTGGCAAGCATACATTATCCCATTTGACAAGACAATTCCCTATTTTATTGATATCTTTGCCATACCATAGGAAGTTCCTACCTGATTTTTCAAAATGATCCAGAATGGTGAAGGGAACTCTGATGCAACACATAGCAAAAATAGGTAGAGCTGCAACAATGGATTTCAGGTGAACAAGTCTCCCTGAATAAGACATCATGGTGGCAATACCAGCAAGCCTGTGATCAAGCCTGGATACCATGGGCATCAGGTCAGATACTTTAGGCCTAGTAGATCCCATAGGCAGACCAAGATATGTAAATGGCATAGCTTCTTTTTTGCAGTTAAATGTGTTGGCCAGATCCATAGCTTTGTCATCAGAGATATTGATAGGTACCATGGAGGATTTACTGTAATTTACTACCAGCCCAGTGAAATTGGAAAACTTATCAAGGATCTCAATAAACTTCCTGATTTGTACCTCCTCTGCTGGCAGAATGACAAGTGTATCATGAGCATATTGTATGATAGGATAGCATTCAGTAAAGTTTGTTTCAATGGGCAAGGATAGTAGGCCATTTCTCCATGCATCATTTACCAATATTTGTAGCAATTCTCCAGCCATAACATATAGTAAGGGGGAGAAAGGATCTCCTTGTCTGACTCCACATTTGCATTGAATGCATTTACCAGGAACACCATTTAGAAGGACAGAAGTAGTAGCAGTGGATAAAATGGCAGTTACCCATCTAATCCATTTGCTACTGAACCCCAGATGCTTCATCATGAACAAAATGGCCATATAATTGACTTTATCAAATTCCTTTACAAAGTCAATCTTAAAAATGATGATTTCTTTCTTGGATTTGTGACACATATGTATGTATTCAAAGCTCCAAGCAAGGCAGTCCTGAATATTCCTTGTTTTGATAAAACCATATTGGTTCTTGCTAACTCTGGATATAATAATCTGTTGGGCTCTATTAGCAAGGAGTTTAGTAAGTATTTTGATTGGCATACTTACAAGATAAATTGGCCTATAATCATCAGGTGATTCAGGATTGTCTTTCTTAGGTATCAGGGTTATATAGGCGTTGTTTATAGGAGCAAGGGAAACAACTTCATTATAAAAATCATTAATGATTTTGTAGAAATATTGTTTGATGATGTGCCAACATTTCTTCATGAATAATCCATTGAAACCATCAGGACCAGGAGATTTATCATTGGGCATTTTATTAATGATATCATCTATTTCTTCATTGGAGAAAGGTCTATCAAGATCATGTAGATCCTCTTCCATAGCAAGAAGTGATATATCAAAAATTTGAGAATATGTGGAGATAGTGCCTATTCTATTTTTGAATGATTCCCATATAATGGCAGCTTTATGATCATGTTCAAATACTTGTTGACCATCCATAGACATAAGATAGGTGATGTATTTGTTTATGAACACATGAGTATCTATGTCATGAAAAAATTTGGTATTTTCATCACCCAAGTTAGCCCATCTTATATTTGCCCTAATTCTCCAATATATTCTCTTAGCCTCCAATAAATTATTTGTATGTTTGACAAGTAAGACTCTAAAATTCCTTTCAATCCTAGATAGCATTCTTTGTTCCTCGATGCCATCCATAATTTTCACATAGAAACAACAATTGTCAATAATTTTATTCAGTTGGGAGTATTGTTTGCTCCATGCTTTCAGTCCTCTTCTGATAGCTTTGAATTTAGAGTTTATATTTTTGGCAGAATCAGAGTAATGGGTTGAATTCAACCAATGTTTCTCCACCGTTTCAAGAAATCCATTAAATTCAGTCCAATACTCTTCAAATCTGAATATCGGCTTTTGGGGATGTTCTTTGTCAATTTGGATTTTAATAGGTACATGGTCGATGTGATTTTCGCCAAGGGGATGGCCATAGTAGATGGATGAGTAGTAGTCCAGTGGGGGCTAGTGAAAATCCAATCAAGCTTTTCCAAAAGAGGCTGATCTTGTTTATTGCTCCATGTGAAGGATTTTCCTTTGAGGGGGATTTCAACTAAATCCAAATTAACAATAATATTATTGAAAGTCATCATACTGACAGGATCACCACCTGGTTTATTCCTATTCTCAGGGCTTCTTATAAAGTTAAAATCACCAACAATCATCCATAACTTGGATTGCTGCTTATTTAAATTCATAAGCAGGTCAATGAACTCCATTTTACCTTCATTGCAATTAGGCCCATAAACATTAGTGAGGAACCAACATGAATTATCCAGGTTAGAAGTAAACTCAATGGTGATCTGAAAGTAATGTTTGGATATTAGCTTGCCTTTCATAATATTGCCATTCCAAATAGTAATCAATCCTCTAGAGCTGCCATTAGAGGGTGAGTAACAGAATTGGTTGAATCTTTTGGGGCAAAAATTCTTGATATATGTGTTGTCAAAAATATCTCTCTTGGTTTCTTGAAAGGTCATGATACAACAAGCACTTTCCTCAATTTTCTTTCTGATATCATTCCATCTGGCTGTGGAATTAATACCTCTCACATTCCAGTTTAAGATATTCCAGCTCCTATTCATGAAAAATATGTAGGTGGTAGCATAAGATCATATTATGGAAAGCATAATATGAACAACCCAATAGATTGGTGATATCACTGGACCAGACAGTGACATAGAAAGAATAGTAACCATAGAATGATGGGAGGTGCATGGATGGGTAGATCATCATATAGAGTTGACACATATAACAGCAGGTTCTTATGTCAGCAAGCACAAAGTGACAGAGGTAGCACATAGAGTAATTATTACATCCCAAACTGATAGGTGATGCACGCAGGCATCCAAATAGCACATAAAAGCAAACATAATGCAGGGAAATCATAACTAGTTGGCAGTTATGGGAGCCAACAAAACCCACAATGCAACAGAAGCTTCTATTCATCAGAACTGTCATATTGCAGGGCACTGGATGACAACTCATGTGGAGCCATCTTACATGGTCCAGTGCCAATGGCCTGCAGAGTCTTCATAGGGATTTCAGGAGGAGGTGGTGCCTGCTTATTAATAACAACAGCATCAAACTGGGGACCCAGGTTGACAGTAACAGCCTTCTTCATTTTCTTGGGACAATGCTGGGTGATGTTATCCATCCTGCCTTCATTTATGTTGGCTTCTACAGTAGACTGATCTTTGAATCCCTTAGTGAGCTTTGCAATTCTATTGCTCCTCCTGCAGAAAGCATCATCAACAATTTTCTTTTTTTTTCTGCCTGTGTGCTGGCTTCTGAACCTCAGCAAATTCCTGTCCAGTGATCTCCTCAATCTTGTGAGCTGGAATTTTGGGAGGCTCATTTAGGATTGTCTGAATCTGCAAGAAGCATCTTTTGTTGTTGCCATTAGTACCCATAACATCCACCACCTTGCAAGATGCATTCACAATCTTGCAGCCTCCAAACTTTGGGAGTATATCCTGTGCATTAGTAACAATATTACCAATAAGCTCCTGGAGAAGCTTAATGTGCTCAGATTCACCTTCAACTGATATGTTGCTTGTTTGTACAGGCTGGGCACTACTGGATGATGGCATGTCATTGTAATTCATATTGTTGTTCATGGGTATGAAAACTGGGCTGGGTGCATTCTGAGAGTTGGGCTGGGGAGTAAGATTAATTGGGATATAATCAGGCCCAAGAGTCTCATGTGGAGCAACATAATGAGTATTAGAGTGGATCATAATGGGCTCCATAGCTACCTCCTTATCAGGTGACTCCACATGTTCAGCAGAATTAGGTTCAACAGCAGCAGTATGGTTTTCAACAGAGAGATTAACATTGTCATTATGAGCAGCATGAACATCTTCATATGGGGCACCAAGATTCTCATTGTGGGGATTGATCACTACCTGATCCATGGGGATATTCCCAAAAACCTCATCATGCCAAAACCCTCCATGAATATGGGGAAGAGGGTGGGGGTTGCCACCATCAGGTGGCAGGGGGTCCTCATCCCCTCCCTGCTGTCCAATCAGCTCTCGAGATAATATGTATGTTGGACAGGTCCATGAGTCACCGTAGCCCACATCATCAAGGTTTCTTAGAACTACCAGACTAATAGGAAGAGTGTCCACATTCATAACTCTGATCTTAACAACGACCCTCGATTTATCTCTAGGATCTTTATTCCAAATCAAAAAACGGCCAAAAGAAGAGACAGTGCGTCCAATGACCCCCACATCCCAGCACTCAAGAGGGTAGTTCATAAGTAAGATCCAAACATCATGCGTGAAAGTAATGCTGCGATAATTTAAACCTCTGTCCTGTCTGCTGATTCTAAGAACTGAATCCCCAATCTGAAACGGGCTAAGACTGACAGCAGTATCTCGCGAGCATGCAGTAGTAAATTGTATAAGTGTTGTACCCATACCACATCGAGACGTGTAGTTTATGCGCCATCCGCGCCCCTCCAAGTAGGTGGTGATCAGAGCAATGGCGCCATGGAACTCCTCAGCAGAAACCTCAGGAACAAGTGTGGCGATGGCCCACTCGTCGCAAACCATCGGGAGCTCACCGCCAAGCACCACATATCCACGGCGAGCACGCAGCGGACCAGGTGGGACGATTGCCGTGCCTGGAGGAAGGTGGGGGAGCGGGTTGCAAGGGAAGCAGGCCATCTCGTTGGCAGCAGCTGTGTCAGGTGGAGCAGAGGCAGGAAAACAGGGGGGAGAAGCCGAGGGGGCAATGCGGGTGGCAGATATATCAGGCCGCGGATCCTGTTCCTGTTTGACCCGATAAGTATTAACTTTGATATTCTTGTTGAAACAGAATCTAGCGATATGGTTGTATCGGTAACAAACATGGCATCTGATTTGATTAGTGCATTGATAACGATTGTGCCCAGTACCAAGACATCTGTTGCATACGATATACTTAGAAAAACTAGAGGAGATCGGCCTAGACGGTACAACTTCCGAGCGTGTGGGCTGGCCCAGGGTAGATGCTCTTGGGCTCAGTAGGGACTACCTGGGCCGACTGATTCAAAATCGCCGTATCCACCGCAACGGCCGATCCGCTATGCATGCATCCAGTTGCATCCACCGGCGGCGCGCGATGATCACGATCACCGTGAGTATGATGGACAGTCCGCATAGGACCCAAAGGAGTTGCATTCGCCCCCGATCCCAGATGATTTCCATGAGATGTATTATACGTGCGTGATGGAGTAAGTTGTCCAAGAATTCTGCGGTAAACTTGAGTAGTAGGAACAAGATGACCATGATTACCTTTGCGACGTCATGTGACAATAGTCCACTCAGCATCTTGTTCTTTGTACCACTTCTTTTCTTCATAAATCCAGTTTGGACCGCCCCCACTCCAAAGATGGAAATAACATTTAAACGCTTCACAGCTGAAGTAAGATTTACGAACCAGGAAGAAACCCACCGCTTTGGAACAAACATTGAACTTGAAAACATTGCCTTTGATATGTGATACCTCCAAAGAATCAAATGCTCCACCCGTGCATGATGAGAGTCCCAAACTCACATTGTGAGGGTTCAGATGGAAAGAAAATCTTGCAAAGGATACCACGAGGTGGAATCCAAAAGAGGAGGAGATAGGGTTGACCGAAGATTGGAAATACTTATGGATCTCACCTCTGAAACGATGACCAAATGAGAAATCCAATTGATGGGCGATGGAGGATGGATCATTGAATGGATCCATCGGCGTAGAACAGGTTTTTGGTGGAGAGATCATGGTAGATCACGGCCGGCGCCATGGTCGCCACTGGTCGGGTGGGAGGGGGAGGAGAGGAGAGGTGGAGCGCCATCGACTATTGAGGGAAGGGTCATATCCACTCGGCAAAGACATTGCCGAGTATTGTAGTCGGTAAAAGGTGCTTGGCGTGCACCCTTCAGGCGAAGCGGGCTTTGTCGGGTTCGGGGAACTTGGCAAAGCCTTTGCCAAGTATTAGATGTGCGGACTCGGTAAAATAAAGTGGCTTGACGAACAGCAAACGAAACTAGCCACATGGCACCAACATTTGTCGACTACCTAAGGCCCAACAATACTCGGTGAAGGCCGATCCATTGGAGAGCGCCACATGACATTCAAGTTTGTAGAGTACCGACGGCAGGACACTCAAAAAAGAGCCGAGCTTTGTTGTCGAGTGCCCGACACTCGGTGAAGGTTGATTCACTTGAGAGTGACATGTGTCCTTTTGTTTTCCTAGTACCGTTCCCGACACTCAGTTTCCTAGCCAGCTGGCACACTCTGAAAGCCTTCCATGTGGTGGCCTTTGTCGAGTGTCGCAGGCAGGTGCTCGACAAATACTACCTAGCTACCATAGTGCACCACATGGCAGATTTGTCGAGTGTTACACTAAGCATACATGCATTTGCCGTGTGTAACAGTCGGTAAAGCTTCAGTGAGCGGTTTTTCAAAAAGATTCGCAGGGTTTTTTTAGGGGTAAAAAAATGTCCCGCAATTATCCCTGCTATTAAGAGTATATATCAATTCATATTTCTCACATCTCGATGGCTTGTAAGTGCACAATGTTTAGTTGTAGTCTTTTTAAAGTAAGAGTATCGATTCCCTACACAGAGCTTTGGAAATTGTATAAAGGTTTATCTAAATGTGCCTACAAATTATTTTAGAATTTAGATCCCAAGCTAAAGCAGTGTGTAAGTGAAAATATTGCAATAGCGTGCAAACAAGAATTGAAGTGCGCTAGAGTATCGCTGAAGAACAAGAGAGTAATGAGAATGATGAAAACTGCAGCAAGGCTAAAGGCATTCTTAGGAAGTCCAGATTCACCACTAAAATTTATGCTTCTTAATATGGACTTCCTAAGAATGCCTTTAGCAAATAATATGAACCCTCTTTAATGGCTTTTGTTTAATTCACCATATAATTGCTTTAGTTGTTCTTAGTCTTACTAGTAAGCGTGCACGTGCAACGCATGTTCGACAATGCAATCCATTTTCCGAATTCCACCTTCGTCTGCACGTTTTCTTTTCAAATAGGTAAAGGAAAAATGTAAGGAGATTTGTAATGAATAACCATCATTTGGGATGATAAGCGCAATATTTTGCAAAATTAATTGTTCGAAATGAATAATCTGATAAATATTTTCAGTCAATGTTTAGATCATACGTAGTGTTGTGGAAATCCCACCAGTACAATGCTCAAATCATCAAATAGCATCTAATCGAACACATGTATAAAATCAGGTAGTACATTTGTACCAGCAAGGTGGACAACCTGTTCCTCTCTACGTGCTTGCTTCTTTAGATCCTGAATCCATCAAAAAGAGAAGTCTTCCAGCCTACATGTGATAGGCTAGAATGTCAACAACTTAGAAATGGCACAATAATCATCAGAAGAAAATTAAAAGATCATAATCACATTTTATTTTCACACATTGGTGCCACTTGTCTACCATATCACTAAGTTCCTAGGCCTGGAGGCCTCTCATTGAATTGAGGACATTGATTTTGGATTGGGTTCCCAATTTTGACTTGGTAAACTATTTTTGAAGTAGCTTTACAGGTGTTTAATTTTGAATTTCATTTGGTTTCGACTGGTCAATGATTTCTGAAAGCAACCACTAACAACCAGCTTATAAAAATATATACATCAGTCTTGCGCACCCTCTCATCACCTTCAAAATAAATAAATGCCAACATGCGACATTGTAACACCAATATAATACATTATACATGCGGTCATTACATACGTGTGGATTAATTTGCAGATAACATATAATTATACCCCAAGAAGGAACCCATCATATTTCCCACACGCGAAACCATTATTTTTTATGAAATCCCAACAACACCAACCATGCAGCGCGCTTCCAAGCCTTATAGTTTGGGGTTAATTTAACACCAAAATAATTGCTCTGACATTACAGGTGGACATTTGTCTAAAAATAAAATCAAAAGGCAGCAATAGTCCAATCCAAATATCTTTATAATATGTTAGTGAAAATTGAAACTTCCTATAAACGAGTTATAAAACATGTCAATTATATTCCAATGCTTGCCAGATCTTCTGTACAAGCAATGCAATCTCTCATTCCATGACCAGAAAATACGGCAGGTCATATAATAGGATCAAAGTAATAATAAATGACTTTAAATAGGACTATCGGGTTCTCCTTTGATATTCACATAGAAATTGAAAAAAAAACAATCTGCTACTGAACCAGAATTTTTCATATACTCCATTTCATCTGCAGTTTATAAGAATCGATTGTGATCAGATACCTTGTGTACATAAGAAAATCTGCACAAACAAACAAACTTGCAGTTTGCTTGGAGTTACATAAAAAATGTTGATAACAAAATCTGCACAACCAAACATTAGAATTATCAACTCAGGACATGAAGCATGTAAATATAAATGTATGAACGTAAGTGCAATCAATTCTTATAATTTTACGACAAGTTAGAGGTCAACTTCTGTAGACTAACTACACATATCTGTTAGAACACTGAACTAACTATATTTGATCTTCCATTGTGGTATCTTCAAATCGAGCTCAAAGATCATAAATACTAATCACAAATCAGGAGGAAGATGGAACAATTAGTCAACAAGGTCAAGAAGAAGCCTCTCCCTCCGAAGATGGAAAAAGAAAAGAAAGAAAAATGGATCACGGGGAGCTTTAGGGGTTGGCTGTGAGACACTAACGGAGCCGGGCGATGATTAACCGCGCAGAACCCTAGGTCGTGAGTCAGGTGAGAAATGACACATGGAAAGCTTCCTTAAGCTTGCTTTGTTAATAACTATTGTTGTGCACTGGTGCAGTGCTTATGTTGCTCCAACTGCATCTAAAGTCCTATCAATAAAAACCCTAAACTCGAACTCTATCACATCAATAAAAACTCTAAAGTCGTAGCAACATATTTGATCGAACAGTGAATATGGACTTGAAAATGCTATTGAGAGTACATCAAACTGAAATATTAGTTCCTTCAAAATTCAACGCCGAAGCTCTATATATGTTCTATGTCGTCATGTATCCGTCTATCTGTTCCACGTTCCAAAAAGAAATAAGCACGTCGAAACTCTGCTGTCCATACAATCTGGTGTATCTGTCCTACCTGTTCCATTGCCCATTTACGTTTTACATGGTCTTCTGTTTACCACAGTAACTAAATCATGCCCAAAGAACTCAGTCCTCTTATTTCACAACTTGGTACACACAAAGCTTGCATCCTGAGATAAAAAAAAGCAACTGAGCGAGCATAAAAAAGCAAACAAGCAGCTATCTTAATCAGGTAGAAGAACCACGATCCGACCCTTAGATCATACTGTATTAAAAAAATAAGCGAGCACACTTGTAGGCAAAAGAAGCAAGCGAGCAGCCATCTTAATTAATCGGCTGGACCAAAGTGATTACCTGCAGGCATGCTACATGCTGAAGCTTTGTGGGTGCAGATAGGCGCCAGAACGCGAGGATCATGGCGGATCTGCGGCCAGTTTTCAATAAAGACGGGTTATCCGGTTCAGTTAGTACCTTGGTGTCGTCTAGACCGTGGCCTGAAGCTCCATTGGCACATGTGTCGTGGCCGGTGAGTCGGCATGAAGGTGAACGACGAACAGAGGAAAGTTACCGGCTTCTCCCGCTCATGGATCAGGTCAGCGGCCACGCGTGGGACTATAGATGGGGGCGTCAGCTGTGGGGCAGTAGAGGAGGAGCGGCGGTAGCCTGCGCTTGCGTCCATCAGAGGAGGAGCGGCGGGCGGCGGCTGCGCAGCGTCTTCGCGTCAGTCAGAGGAGAACGGCTGGCGGTGGCGGCGGTCCGAGCAGCAGGCTGTGGCGGCGGTCCAACCTCTCGTCATGTGTAGCTGTTTCGACCAGTGATAGCGTCCTTCAACAGTGAGTTCGTGGTCGATGCCTTCTGGCGAGAGACGGCGTGCTCGATCCGTGGCTGAGGACGGCGGCCGCCAGCAGGAGGTTGGAGGTGGAAGGTGCCAAGGGTGGCGCCGAGAAAATTGGGGGTGGGTGGAGAGTGGGAGGATCTGCGGCAGCTCATCCGATCAGATTGTGTGGGGCGGGTAGTCATGTACAGAAGGAAATCATGTGCGTGATTTCAGAAGTAACCTCATCAGATCAGTTCGTGAGGGCGGATAGCGATGTACACGGTGGCAGACGACGGCAGAACATTGAATCTAAGCCGTCAGATGCTATGGCAAACCATCAAAGTAACGTAGACTCTTGGATTTCATTAGGTGGGAATGATTGAAGGGTATTGGTCGGTCTGTGTACACTATTGTTGGTGGCTTTAGAAGAATTCTAGTTTGCTTGTTTTACAGTAGTGGATATAGTGGAGATGGAGGTGGAGATAAAATCTGATAAGGTTAGAGCGAGACTGAAACTACTACGGAGTGAAAAAAATTATAGTCGGAGGCCCACTGGCGGTTGTTGATCTAGGCTACTTTCTGAAATATACTCGTATATAGTAACAAAACAAATTGATAGATATTTTCAGGAAAAATACCGCATGGTATTGTAAATTTCTTGTTGCGGCCAAAAGTAGAGTATACACTGCTATTTCACTGTGTTGATTCCTTTTAAGCACATATTAAAAAAAGACGAAGATCAAGCTTCATTAGCTTGAAATAGGCTGTTGTCCCGCTTTATAAATAAGGCAACCATCTTGTTAGAATAAATCCGAGGTGCTCCGTTGATCTACCGAGGACCAAGCAATCACACAAGCACGACACCGAGATTTGTTAATGAGGTTCACCATCATGGCTACATCCCCGGGGCCTGACTATGGGTGCTCCTCCCCATAACACCGCTATAATACCGCACCCTGGCCGCCCGGGCGCCGGCACACGCGCTGGCTCCCCTCGCGTGCCCGTGCTATTATATTGGCATAGATTACATCGTGTGTCTACCGAGGCCTAGGATACAAGTGTTCTATAAGTACACAACTCCTACCTTGTCTACACACAGTCCAAAACCAAGTCCAATTGTAACCTACCTTGTACAATAATATTCAACACAACTCTAACAAACTCCACCATGGCGAATATTCTCCACCACCTTGGATTCATCCATGCGTCGAACCTCCATGTACATTGGACTTGAGATACGCCAGGAGCACCATTGCTACTCCCAGACTCCATGTGACTCCACCTGCAACTGTAGTCCCTTCTCGTCTTCTTAGCAGTCAATGCCCAAGCAAAATTAAGTGATCATTACTCTACCTTGTGCTCCCAACTTCCGGAGTATCCATCCAACACCATCACACACCGATCACTGTCTGCGTGAAAGTGAACAACTCACATATTGGATGCCACATATAAGAGTTACCCGAACTCAATGTCATCGCTCTCCTTGACTGTCTGTCTGAAACTTGAAGGAATTTCACTGTCACCCTGTGTCACCCTGAGTCAAATTCGCAGTTGTCTCATCCTTTTTTCCCGGATAGTCTCTGGCATGTCCCACAACTATAGCACTCCGCCTCCTTCTGTCTTGTCATCCGCACTTTGCCATGTGCACCGAGCACCACAAAATATATGGCCATATACTCTCTCTGTTTTGACAATTTCAGACTTTCCGCCACTTTTCTCATATTCCCCATGGTCAACTCTCGTCTATCAACCGACACCAATAGACCCAGTCACCAACTTGTACCTGGTACTCGTCAACACTGCTTCAGCACCCCCTACACAATTTGTCTGACCACCAATGCCTTGGCCTGTCGCTGTGTCCCGTGCTTACCGCACGCCTCGCCGCTATCACCGCGTTGAGCCTCTGATGTCCTGGTTGAGTCTCCCGGGTCACGAACCCCACCACTCAAACCCCTACTGCAGAGAACCACCGATCATCACCGACCGATGCCGAGTATCACGCCTCCATCAGACCACTAGGCCCCGGTCCGATCCACGTGTCTCTCGCTATCCCGCTGAAATAGACTTCAATTCTCCGTCTTACACCGTAGCCCCTCCATCAGCATCAGTGAAGTCTTCTGTCAGACTCCATCTCCACCTTCAACATTACTCTATGTAGCTGGCCGTGCTACCCCTGCGCCTCATCGACTTCAAGCTCTCATGTGTGCACTATCTTGAATCAACCCCGCGCCATAGTCTGTCGAAGGCGCACAAGCCCTCAGGCCTGCACCACGTGTTTCCACGCCCCAGAAGTTGGCCTCCATCAGCATCACGCTCCTATGTCGCCGTCGCTGAATCACCGCCGTCTTCTGCTTTGACCGACATCCACATCGATCCGTCCGACAGTCCAGTCCGACTCAGTCGAAATTATCCGACTGCAACCATGTTCCACCCTGCATCGTATCCACCCGCACATCTATGCATTGCTTGACGCCCTGTGTATGCATGATCCCCGTCACGATGCACTCCAAACTCCTCAAAGCCTTATACGCATGTCGCCATCCTCATCATACACGCTCCAAGCCCCTTAGCAAAGTTGACCTAAGGAAAAAACACCATACGTGCAAAATTGACCCAATAGTTTCTCCTCTGTCGGGTGGTAGGTGCGACATATGCCAACGGGTGGCTTATCATTGTGGGAGCCAATAAGACATCGCCGGTGCCTGGAAACGGGATAAGGCGAAGACATGCACGCCGGCGAATCTTACCCAGCTTCGGTGCTCTCCGGGGAGATAATACCCCTCTGCTGCTCATGGGTCTCCGCATGATCACTAAGTTAACAAGTAGCTACAAGAGGCTCCTTGAGCTGTTTGGCGAGAGGAAGAAGAAGGGCAAGGCTAGCTCTCCTCTTCCCTCTATGTGGTGTCTAAAACTCTAAGAGATCAACCCTTTGCATGGGTGCCTGGGGTTTATATAGGCCTACCCTGTGGGTACAATAATGTCTGGTGGGCGTGGGCCCTAGTCGTCAGTGTACGTTCGCCGGCTTCTCCGCCGGCCGCTGGGGCCCGCCTATTGGTGGGTCCCGCCGGCTGCCGGCCTCTTGGTCGACAGGCAGGTCCCACCGCTTGGGGGTCTTGTCGGGGGGCTGGTTACTGTTGCCTCACTCTTGATGACGAGGGCTTTGTCGAGGTAAGCGTGGCTACAGTGCCGCCGCCTGGCGGGCGATCACTGTAGCCTTACCTCGTCTTGTCTCCTTAATGAGGCGCCTCCTTCGAGGGAAGGAGCAAGCCGGCTGCGGGGAGCCGGCCACACCCCAGGCCGACTGGGGAGGCCTGGCCGCCTTCAGGCGTCTCTCTGACTGTAGGGGCTGCCGCCTGTGGACCGTACTGACAGCTTGCTGTGGGTGATTTCATGATCAACATGGCAACAGTGCTGCGCCGGACGGGTGGTGGCTGCCCCGTACGGCGTACTGTGGCCACGCGTGCTCCGAGATTCGAGGGTGGCAGGCTTTACTGTAGCCACGCCCCGTCTCATCGCCGTTATGTGGGTGCAGAGTTTGAGGGTGTTATCTTGGCCGCCTGATGGGGGCCGGCTTCTTGGAGTCGGCCTTCTCGTGGCCGGCTTCTTGGAGTCGGCCCTCTTGTGGCTCTCTCTATGAGGGTTTTGGGGTCGGGCCGCTTCCCAATAGTCGGCCTGAGAGACAGCCGGCAAGGGGAAGGCGGCCCTGCGCCCATGGTGCTTGAAGGCTTGATCGGCCTGTAATTTTTCTGAAGAGCCAGGGGGAGCCGGCTAGGCTACTCGTGGTCATTTTCTCCGACAGTAGTCCCCGAAGCTGATTGGGCTTCGAGGCTGAAGAGAGGACGAGAAGCTCAATCAGCTTCCTATCTCGAGGAGCCGGCAGCTAGGAGCCGGCTTTGATTAGGCGTGCCGCCTTTAAGAGGCTTCGAATATTCGAAGGCGGGAGCCAGCTGGTGCGCGAGCCAGGCTATGGGCTGACCGCCTGCCTCCCATGCGCCACGTGGCACCCTTCGGCTGGGAGGGCCTGCCAACCCACGCGCGCGACGAGACGTCGCCGCAGACCGGAGCCCGCCACTCCCTACCTCGGCCCAAGTGTAGATCTTCTGCGGCCCGAGCGGGCCGCTCGCCTTCAGACGGCAGTTTCCGCATGCTTTTAGGGCGCAATAATCGCGGGAAATGGGGGAGTGGGTGCAGTTAATCCCACGTTCTCCCACGCTTCACCTCCTTGGCTTTGCCGCACGAGGCTATAAGTAGGGGGAGGAGGGGGAGCGGCAGACGCTCGGACGCTCGGCCTCGCTCTACCACTTCCTTATTCCTCTCTCCTTTCCGTCGCCGCAGCTTCCCCCCCGCCGCGCTGCCCTTTCGCCAGTCTCATCGGTGCACCGTAGCTCTGCTGTAGCTAGGTCTCGCACCCTCCACCGCCGAGCCTTTCTCGTCGCCTCGCCATCCTCATGGCGTTGTCCAGCTCCTGGGACAGCTCCAACGTCCATGAGGACCATGTCGATTTCCTCCGCAAGATGCGGCGGTTGCCGGGCACGGATTACGTGCGGGTCCGCCTCATGCCGGAGGAGGAGATCTCGCCGGCGCCAGAGGAGGAAGAGCGGGTAATCTTCTGCTCGCATTGTCTGCACGGCGTCGGCCTCCCGGCAAGCGGATTCTTGTGCGCCTTCCTCGAATTCTATCATCTTCAGCCGCATCACCTCACTCCAGACACGGTGATGCTGCTGTCGGCCTTTGTCACTCTGTGCGAAGGCTTTCTTGGCGTCCTCCCCACCCTCGAGCTCTGGGGGGAATTCTTCTAGTGCAAGCTCGGCACCGTCGTCGCGGGCGTGCCCGCCCCATGCGGTGCTTTCATCGCCATGTAGAGAATGGGCGACAACCCGTTTCCGCCCATCACGCTGATCCAGTCAGTGAAGCTCTGGCAGACGTCTTACTTCTACGTGAAGAACGTCACTCCGCAAGGCGACTTCGTCAATCTGCCGGCTTACGTAGCCGGCCCGCCGGCTGGGAGGCAGCCTTCGTGGTCCTATCGAGCCAGGACGTTGTCTCCAGCTGGAGCTGCCGCCGTCGCACGGCTCCGGGTGATGGTCCAGTCGGAAGGCCTGGTTGGGGCCGACCTGGTAGCCGCCTTCATGGAGCACCGGGTGCTCCCACTCCAAGGCCGACTGTCGGTGTCAAAACCGGCGGATCTCGGGTAGGGGGTCCCGAACTGTGCGTCTAGGCGGATGGTAACAGGAGACGAGGGACACGATGTTTTTACCCAGGTTCGGGCCCTCTTGATGGAGGTAATACCCTACTCCTTCTTGATTAATATTGATGATATGGGTAGTACAAGAGTAGATCTACCACGAGATCAAGGAGGCTAAACCCTAGAAGCTAGCCTATGGTATGATTGTTGTTAGTCCCCACGGACTAAAACCCTCCGGTTTATATAGACACCAGATAGGTTAGGGTTACACCGAGTCGGTTACAATGGTAGGAGATCTACATATCCGTATCGCCAAGCTTGCCTTCCACGCCAAGGAAAGTCCCATCCGGACACGGGACGAAGTCTTCAATCTTGTATCTTCATAGTCTTGTAGTCCGGCCGGACGATAGTCCGGCTATCCGGACACCCCCTAGTCCGGGACTCCCTCAGTAGCCCCTGAACCAGGCTTCAATGACGATGAGTCTGGCGCGTTGATTGTCTTCGGCATTGCGAGGCGGGTTCCTCCTCCGAATACTTTATAGAAGGTTTTGAACACAAGGATTGTGTCCGGCTCTGCAAAACAAGTTCCCCATAACACCGTAGAGAGAATAATTTTTGCACAGATCTGCTGACGTATTCCGCGGCATGACGTCACACCACGGTCAGGCCTTTATATGAATCGTTTTTTATTGTTCCACCTCAGCGTGTTTAGCGAGGCGGTTTCCTTGGCACGTCTTATCAAAGCATAGATCATGCCCCCTTATTCCGGGATTCTCATCAATACGGACGTGGTAACCCAACTGCCGTGCCGGCCTGCCTTCTCTATCATAGGCGAGTCCTAATCGACCACGGGGTGGGCTCTTTGTATTCAACCTCTTTATAATGGGACCAAGGCCCTCTTCTTCTTTACACCCTCCATCGAGTTCGCCTCGCGCTTCGAGTTCCAACACCCAAAGCTTCAGATTCAGGCGCTTCGAACTTTCCACGATGTCCGGCTCCGACCAGCACGGCCGATGGATGTCTTCCTCCGTCACAGAAGAAGATGTGCTAAAGCTGCGAGACACCAGGTATCTAACCGGCGAGACCTCGTATAGGCTGCCTGCTCCAGGGCAGGTCATTCCCACTCCTGAGCCCGGCGAGAACGTGGTGTTCGTGTCCCACTTCCTTCGGGGTTTAGGCTTCCCGACAGATCCTTTTGTGCGGGGGCTCATGTTTTATTATGGGCTAGATTTCCATGACTTGAATCCAGAGTTCATCCTCCATATCTCGTCATTCATTGTCGTATGTGAGGCCTTCCTCCATATTACCCCCCACTTTGGATTGTGGCTCAAGACCTTCAAGGTGGAGCCAAAGATGATCGAGGACAGCAAGCGAGTGCGGAGCGGCGGTCATAAGCAAATGTGCTTGATGCTCCGTGGCCCGAGGGCTCTTTCCAAGAGGATCTTGGTTTGTGGCAACGGGAGTGGTTTTATATCACCGCTCGGGGGCACCAAATGGGCGGCGCCCCGCCTTCCGCCAGTCCACCACAGCGGCTGGCATCATGGGTCAACAAGGGGCTTGACTGGGGGCCGTCCAAGGACGTTTCCCTGCTGCAGGGCCGTATTCGAGATCTCCAGGAAAGAGGGATCAATCTGGTTGCAGTAGCGCAGGTTATGGTGATCTGGCGCCTTCAGCCCTGCAAACGTCGCCCCCTCCGCCTATGGGAATTCAATCCGGAGGGACCACGAGCTCTCCAAAATTTTATGGGCACGACGCCCGTGGAGATGTATAAACTGTTCTTCGGATCACAAGAGAAGTGTCCGGACTTGACCGAGGACGCAGGACTAAGCTGGAATCGCCCAGATACTCAAGTAAGTAGTCCTGCAACCGGACAAGCTGTTCATTCATTTATTTCATATATATGCCCTTTAAAGGAGTCGTTTTTTGAACAGGAGTGGATAGCCAAGGCAAAGTTAATAAGGTGTCCGGCCCCCTCCCAGAGACCACGCCGGATCCCACGTTGACCAAGATGTTGAAGGTCGTGCCTTTTGAAGAAGGCGAAGGGGGGAGCGGGGAAGAAACCGCCTCTCTGAAGGAGGCTATCAAGGAAGGAGGGATTAAGAGTCCCACCTTCCGAGGAGAGAAGAGGACCGCCGGAAGATCCAGAGGTCAAGGCCTCAAAGAGGGAAAGGAATCTTCGGCAGAGTCCGCTACCGGGAAGTAACCCAGCCGCATTATTTCCCCGAGGGGATCAGCCCTCCAACGAGCCGTAAGTAAAAAAGAAGGGGTCTTGTAAATAAAGAACATCCCTGTATTTATTCATGAAGATAATGAAATTGTACCTTGTAGTTCGGACCTCAGCCCTTCTCAGCAGAGCTCGTCTTCGGGGGATCTTCTTCCGGAGATGATGGAGAGCTTAAACGCCCACTTGTCGCACCCTCATGTGAAGCGGACTGACCGGAGGTGTCGCGGAGGGTTTCCCCAAGTCCGGCGGGGCTGGAAGGTCCGGCGCCAACTGGCGTGCGGGCGGAGGAGCTGAAGGATCTGCTCGAGCGAGCGGTTATCTCAGAAGATCACCGTGCTCTAATGGGTACGGTAATTGAAAGAATTGCATCCGCGGCGAGCGGATTGCATGAAGCCGTCAGAGGCTTACTGACGGGGTTTGAGGTAATGCAAAAATGATGTACCTTCCGACAGCTTATGCATATAAAATGCGCTCAGATAGATAGTAGCCTCGAGACTCGGTATGTTGTCAAAATTGACAACGTGCCGAGGATCAAATTCTCAGTTATAACATATCGCCGCTCCTAAACAGGTGGCGGGGCTTCCGGAGGCCAGCCGGACTGATGAATATGCCGAACTAAAAAGGTAACTTGACGAGGCGGATGCGGACATCGCGCTTGTCAATAAACGGTTTGACGAGTCACAAGGTATGCGACCCCTATGCGGACACCTTGTAAGGGAGCTTGACGCCCATGTCTTACTATTCTTATGCTTAATGCAGATGGTGTCGCTGCCGTGGAGGAGCTACGGGCAGAACTCGCCCGAGCGAAAGAGCAAGCCAGAATTAGTAATGCGGCCGCTTTAAAGGCGGCCGAAGAGCTAGAAGCTGAACGGGCTGCTCACTGCCGAAGCAAAGAGGAGATGGCCGATATGGCCAAAAGTTAAGGAATACTACCGATCGCTGCGAGGTTCTTGAAAAGAGCGTCAAAGCGGAACAAGAGGGTTTAAAGAAGGCCGCCCGAATCCAAGAATGCCCAATCGGCTTTGAGAGCTGCCAAGGAGGAGCAGAGTCAGGCCGGGGCAATTGCGGCTAGAAAACCGATTCTACTGCGGAGGAAATATACAGATCCAAAGTATGCTCAGCTGGATAAGTTGTGGAGTTCGGAGGATGCTTATCTGGACTTGGCGGCGAGCGCCATGACGCTGTGGAGCACTTCCGGGGCCAGAAGGGGCACAGAAGGGAAGAGCTATATTGGTCGCAATTCCATAGTCCGGAGCGTCCTCTGCCGCTGACCGATCGGTTGGACGAATGGGCCGAGCTGAATCGGTTGTCCGGATTTGCCATGAAGCATGTCTTGGCTCACTTGTGGCCGGGCAGACCCCAACCGAAGAGCTATTTTGGTTTGGTGCAGCAGTTCCTTGGTGCGGTACCGCGTATCGACGCAATGAAGCGATCGGCGTGTATTGAGGGAGCGCGGATGGCTCTGGCCCGTGTCAAGACATACTGGGCAGAGATGAAGGCCACCGACGTTGCATCCCAAGATTCGGACCAAAGCCGAGTACCTGCCGAGCACTACTTTGAAGAAGTCCTGCCGGGCGCTCGTTTAATAGAGACACAGTCCTCGAAGGATATTATGTTTAAATGACATGTATGATTTGTGAAAACAGTGTTTCAATGTAATATAAGAGCTTTTTTTATACTTGTGCGTTCAAGTAGTAAACTACTCCCTGTGCAGCCGTTTATGTATATGTATATATAACCTGAAAGATGGCAGTCCTTGGCTTCAGCCCCCACGTACATAGTGCGGGGGTGTTTGCAAAGAAAGCGCTTTTTCACACTTGATCCAACGTCTTGGTCCTGTTAAGGAGGTGATAGCGTAGCAAACCAGGCAACCGGACTATAGTGCTTCATCACTTTCACTTAGCCAAAGGAGTTCGAGGGTGGGGCTACTATATAGCCCCTGGGGGCACCGCACACTCCCGAATTCAGGGTGCGTATGTGCCTGACCGAAAACCGGCCCTTCGTTAATGCGGAGGAATCCTAAACATTCCTGTGAGTCGTCGAGTGGTTGACCAGTCTCTCACTATATCATGATGATCAGTTTTCGGCTTTCTCTACTGAGGTGCTCGCCCGGCCGAACCGGGGCACAACCGCAGTAGTTCTCCTCGTGCCGCTTTAGCCGTGAAAACGGAACGTAAGGCAGCAAAACACAGGAGCCGGGCAACCCACCATTTGACCAAAGACATGATTCGGAGCTGATGCATATAAGGCCTAACTCGAGACGCTGAATACTCCCTAAGGTATTCGGTCTTTATGAGAATGGGCAGAATAATGCCCTAAGCCCCGGTGTCCAGTGCACGCCAAGAAAAATTCTGGTGCGGCCAATGCCAAAACACCAGCCTCCTCCTCGGTTATATTAAGGGACCGGGGGGTGTATATCAACAAGAGACAGTGAAAAAAGGTTTATGCAGGGTCTTAATCTGAAAAGAATCCTTGCAACGGGTCCCTACTGCACGGCTGCGCCTGTGTCTCCGTTGTGCCGTATCCTGGACGGGTGTAGCACATTGTTTATCTGTAAAAGAGAGGAACTTAGTTTGAAAGAAAAAGGATCGTGCGAAAGAAGTGCCTAATATTAAATAAACAGTGTACAGAATTGAATAAAATTGAGCTTTATTGTCTCTTGTTATACATGCATGCGGCCCCTCGTATGGGGGTATGCCGCTAGTAGGAGCCAGACTCGTCTAACCGTGTCCGGGATTTGAATGACCAATTCAGGTTCTTTGCCTAGCACAGCCGGATAGCTGTGGGGCTGTCAAGGCAGTCTCCCATTCTTCCGTGCTCGTGTAACACTTAATTCTTCCTTTTAACGAGATGATGTCGCGTGGACCGGGCATTTTAAGTGTTAGAGATGCATAGTGCGGTATTGCGTTGAAGCGGGCGAAAGCTTCGCATCCCAATAGTGCTTGATGGCTACTTTTAAACGGGGCGACATGGAAGAGTAACCTTTCGCGACGGAAGTTGTCGGATGAACCGAACACAACTTCCAGTAGTATGGAGCCCGTACAAAGGGCATATGGGCCTCGCATTACTCCTTTAAAGGAGGTGTTGCTACGGCGAATTTTGGCTGGGTTTATCCCCATCCTACGGATTGTGTCCTCATATATCAGGTTTATGTCACTGCCGCCATCCATGAGGACATGTGTAAATTGGAATCCGTCGATTATAGGATCCAATATCAAGGCAGTCCATCCTGCGTTCCGGATATTATCAAAATAGTCCTGATGGTCGAAGGTGATTGGTTTTGACAACCAGTGTGTGGCGCTCCTTTTAGTGGGCGCCGCTCTGTTTTTCCCTTTGATCACGTGAAGTAAGTTTACTGTTTTGACCTCCTGCGGGAAAGTTTTTTGTTTTCTGAGGCTCTGCTTGTGGTGCTCGTTGTCATCTTCACTTGGTGTGTCGAGCCCCTTGTGTTCGGCGTTCAGTCTGCCGGACTGTTTGAAGACCCAACAATTTATGTGGGTATGGTTGGCAGGCCTCCCAGGAGTACTGTGGATTTGACATATCTTGTCAAAGATTTTGTTGAAGTTGGATAGCTCATCACTATTGTCCTTAAGGGGTAGTTTTTTGTTATTCTGCCGCGAGCTTTTGAATCCGGCGTTGACTGTCGTGCTCTTTGGACTGTTCCTTTTAATCCGGCGCTGGTCCTTGTTGCACCGTCGTTTCCCATTTCCATCCCTGACTTCGGATGTACTTGAGTCGCCGGCACTGCATCTTGCTAGCCAGCTGTCCGCTCCCGTGCAAAAGCGGGTCATGAGGCTTGTTAATGCGGCCATTGTTCTTGGCTTTTCTTGGCCGAGGTGTCTGGCAAGCCATTCGTCTCGGACGTTGTGTTTGAAAGCTGCTAAGGCTTCGGCGTCCGGACAGACGACTATTTGGTTCTTTTAGTAAGGAACCTGTTCGAATTTCGGGCTGACTCTTGGGCTGTTGAGTTATGTGACTTAGATCGTCAAGGCCCGGAGGGGCGACATATAGGTCCCCAAAATTTGCCCAAATGGATCCTCGAGCTCTTCCCAGCTTCCAATGGTATTTTTGGGGAGGCTCTTAAGCCAATGCCGAGCTGGCCCTTTGAGTTTAAGGGTAAGTATTTTATGGCGTGGAGATCATCTCCTCTGGCCATGTGTATGTGGAGGATGTAATCCTCAATCCAGACTCCAGGGTCTGTTGTTCCGTCATATGCCTCTATGTTTACGGGTTTGAATCCCGCTGGAAATTCATGATCCAGCACCTCATCGGTGAAACATAGGGGGTGTGCGGCGCCCCTATATTTGGGTGTGCCGTGATCTTCGGAATTTTGGCTTGCTGCATTGCTTTGACGAGCGTGCTTTCTTGGCCCATAGATGGACCTGACTGGGCCATCCTTTTGATGTGAATCCTTATGCGGATCGCATATTGGCTTGTGTGCGACACCATTGGCCGCTCTCTTTTTGCCGTGAGGTCGTCCATCCGACCGGGTGGCTTTCTGGCTTTTTAATTGTGAGGGCTCTAAGGCCTCCTCGTCGAATTCGGGCAGTAGCTTTCTTTTCGGGTAGCTCTTTGTTCGGCGACTGTCGCCGTACTTATCTGCGGTGCTGAATACTTTGCTCCTTCTGATCCTGAGTGCTTCTTCCGCTGTTTTGATCTTCCGCTTCTGCTTTTTCAGGCTACGCCAAGCAGCGGGCGAGCCTTTTCTCGGAGGTCATTTTGCTCCAATGGTTTGTCCGGCGTGAGATCGTCCGGACTGTTGTCTTCGCCGGGGACAGATTGTTTATCCAAGTTGTCTTGTTCGGACAATTGCTCGATAGCTTGTTCGTTGTCCACCAGTTCGCCCTGCTCTATGGCTGGGTCTTTGTTGAGGCGGTACTTTGTTCGGCGTTTACGCTGCCGCTTTTGACTGCTTTTCGAGAGATTTATCCTTCGTGGTGTCCTGTTGTTCCTCGTCTTCATTTCCTTTAGGTGTATC
The DNA here is from genome assembly GCA_021605145.1 of Aegilops bicornis. Taxonomy (NCBI): domain Eukaryota; kingdom Viridiplantae; phylum Streptophyta; class Magnoliopsida; order Poales; family Poaceae; genus Aegilops; species Aegilops bicornis. The sequence continues at coordinate 99,089,789 of CM038675.1, forward strand.
CACCATGTATACATCATGGGATGAGGTTGTCCAGCAACCTATAGGTGCTGGTTCATTGTTGTCTCCTACATCGTCGTCCATACCGGCCGATGTCTTCGTGAGTCGAAATCGAGCACGTCGTGTAAGCTTTTCGATAGTGGCTATGAAGTGGGTGGTGGGTGGGCATTGAATTTCTTCATCGTCCGCATCCCAACCTTCGACCGTAGTCCGCCAGGGCTCTCCGGATAAAGAGAGAGACTTTAGTGAATTCAGGATGTCGCCAAAGGGCGAGTGTTGAAAGATGTCCGCGGCCGTGAACTCCATAACGGGCGCCCAATCGGATTCGATTGGCTAGTGCACAGAGGGTTCGGAGTCCGGAGAGGAGTCCGGCACCCTGATGTCGAGGTCTTTGCAAAGGACAGGGATGGAGTTCGGCTTGATCGCCGTAGAGATTGTAGCCCCCGAGGCGGTGTCCAACCACCCGTCCTCGATCGGGGAATCCGACTCCGGATTAAGGGTCGGAGCGGATACCGGTGCGGCCTCCAGGGCACTGTTCAGCTGCAGAGCTAGGTCATGCCCATCGAAACAGTGCGGCGCGCTTGGCTGCGGCTCGAATCCGTCGAAGATCAAGTCTCCGCGGATATCGGCCATATGGTTTAAACTTCAAGATTTGACCTGATGGCCAGGGGCGTAGCTTTTGATCTGCTCCAGATGGGCAAGCGAATTGGCCCACAGTGCAAAGCCGCCAAACACGAAGATCTGTCCGGGGAGAAAAGTCTCACCCTGGACCGCGTCGTTGTTGATGATCGAAGGAGCCATCGGGCCTATCGGTGACGACACAGAGGAACTCTCAATGAAAGCACCAATGTCGGTGTCAAAACCGGCGGATCTCGGGTAGGGGGTCCCGAACTATGCGTCTAGGCAGATGGTAACAGGAGACGAGGGACACGATGTTTTTACCCAGGTTCGGGCCCTCTCGATGGAGGTAATACCCTACTCCTGCTTGATTAATATTGATGATATGGGTAGTACAAGAGTAGATCTACCACGAGATCAAGGAGGCTAAACCCTAGAAGCTAGCCTATGGTATGATTGTTGTTAGATCCTCTGGACTAAAACCCTCCGGTTTATATAGACACGGATAGGTTAGGGTTACACAGAGTCGGTTTCAATGGTAGGAGATCTACTTATCCGTATCGCCAAGCTTGCCTTCCACGCCAAGGAAAGTCCCATCCGGACACGGGACGAAGTCTTCAATCTTGTATCTTCATAGTCTTGGAGTCCGGCCGTGACGATAGTCCGGCTATCCGAACACCCCCTAGTCCGGGACTCCCTCACCGACCTCACATGATCAGCCAGATGAGCGGCCGCTTCGACCCAAGTCGGCTGAGCACCAAGGAGATGCCTCACGACGAGGTATCTTATATGGTGAAGTACATCTCCAACTGCAAGCTCACCGAGGAGTGGTGGTATGGCAAAGAGCCGTACTCTCCCGCCAATCCACCGCCTTTGGTAAACCTCTCTTATTTTCCTCTTCTCTGCTTACCGAGTTCATAATGGCTGACTCTTGACCAGTCGGCTTGTTTTGAGCAGAGCCCCCTTCTTCGACCGGCGGCCGGAGCCGCGGGGACAGAGCGCCGATTCAGACCCGATCAGCTGACGGACGACCTGGACGACCCCGACTTGGGGGCGGCCGCCCTAGACGACGATGTTGTAGGGGGAGGCGGTGAGGCCGGCGGCATCGAGCCTGGAGCCGGCTTCGGGGACTGGCCGGATGACGACGAGACCGAGGTTGTTCCGCATCGTCAGCCGGCGTCCGACCATCAAGGCGTGGGCCCATCTGCCGCGCCGGCAGCTCGTGGCGGCGCACAGAAGCGTCGGGCCGGGCCGGCTCTCTTCGGCAGTCGGCCGAAGAAGCCCAAGGGTTCTACGGCGGCGACCAAGAGGGATGAGGCAGCCGTGAAGGCGGCCCGCTTCCGCAAGTTGGTGAAGCAGCCGCGGGTTGTTTCGGCGTAAGTGTTGATTTTCTCACGCTGTTCTTTTCTTCTCTTCGGTTGATATTCTTCTAAGCCTTTTTCTTGATTTGTCAATCAGGGCGCCGCTTTCCCTCGAGCGGGTCCCTGCCGCCTCCATAGTTGAAGCGGCGGGAGGGTCTGCCAGCTCCCACCGAGTTGATCCCCGCGCCGATCTCCTGGAGGTGACGGAGCGTAACACGCGGGAGGCGCGGGAGGAGCGGGAGGCGGAGGAGCGGAGGGCGGCTCGGGAGGCGACGAGGGAGTCGGCCGAGGCGCAAGCTGACGCGGTGGCCAAGGCTCAGGCGGAGGCCGCGGCCGTGGAGAGGGTGGCGGAGGCCCTGTGCAATCAGCCTTCGCAGCTCATCATCCCCCTTCGCACCATGGCTCCCGACAGCCCAGTGCCCCCGTCGGAGGAAGCCGGCCGCGACCGGCCGGCGATGGAGAGGGAGGAGGGCGACGTGATCGTCCTGGAGGGGGAGGCGGCACAGTCGGCGCCGACTGGAACGGGCCAAGGCGGCCGGCCTGTCATGCCGCCCGAGCAGCCGGCTGGAGGCGAGCGGACGGTGGGAGCGGATCTTGTGGTTCAGTCACCGTCTCGTCGGCGCGCGGGGGAGGCGACTCCAGAACCGGAGCCGCAGAAAGCCGCGGGAACCAGCTCGTCGGCCCAGGATTTGGAGGCGGCCAGCGCCAGCTCGTCTAGGTGGACGCCCGGCGGAGGGACGGCCGAGCTGAACGTGGCGGCGCAGGATGTCCGGAGCCAGCTTCAGGCCCTGGCCGCCGCGCTGAAGCAATATACACAAGAGTTTGTCACGACGCGGACGGTCATTCGGGTGAGTCCCCCCGCTTTTCGTTGATTGCTTCTTGATTTCTTCCATGGGGGCGCGTCAGCACACCCACTGGGTGTAGTCCCCGAGTTCCGAGCCGGCTGCTGAGCAGGCGGCTTGGAACTTCTTAGTAAACTTCGATTGTGGTCTTGTTCTTATTCGCACCTCCGTCCTATTTGCAGGAATATCACAATCTCCGCGCGGCTGCTTTCAACTCCCAGGCCCAGGAGATGAGCCAGCAGACCGCTGATCTGACAAAGAGCCGGAGTAAGTGCTTCATTTTTTATCTCACGTGGGGGTGCGTCAGCGCACCCACTGGGTGTAGATTCGGGCCGATCACGAGCAAATGGGTCGGATCTTTCCTGACGACTTCTTCCTTATTGCTTTTTTCTTCTTCTTCATATCTGCAGGGGCCAATGCCGACTTGAGGGAGCAGCTAGGCGGGGTCCAGACCGCCCTCCGCCGTCTTCAGCGTGCTGGGGCGCAGGTGATGTCCGCCCTCTGGCCTGGCGAGGCGGTTCCCCGCACCCCGAATCAGACTGCCGACTGGCTGGAGGTTGCAGTCAGCCGCTTCGAGGCCTGGAAGGCTTCTGCAGCTCGGTCCGGCGCCAGGCGGGTGCTGGAGTTCGTCCGATCCTGGTATCCTGCGCTGAGCTTGGCCGAGCTGAGCACTTGGCGACAGGAGGCCGACGAAGAGCTGGTGACGGTGCGGCCGGGTATCATCCAGCGCGCCTCGGCGATCGCCGATTATACCGACACCAGTGTCTTTACCCCTGAGGTAAATGATGACGGCGTCGCTCAGCCGGAGGAGTGGTACGGGCTGGACCCGGCAGGAGGTGAAGACTCGGCGGAGGAGATCGCTTCTGGCGACGAGGGCGAAGAGGACGAGGGGGAGGATGGCGAAGACGTCGTGCCAGACGGTGAAGCGACCAGCCAGCCTCTGCCTGACCATGCCTTCAGCAACGAGGCGCGCGCAAGCGCGCCGCCTGCCAGAGGTGATGATCATGCCGAGACTCGCCAGTCGGCGACTCCTCAGTCGGCACTGCCGTCTCCACCAACCTGCCCGAGTCGCCTGTTGCTCCCTTGGCCTGATCCGCCGTTTTTACTTTCCTGCTCGTTACTCTTTGAACAACTTTTTATTAAATTTGCGCAGTTCCACCCACTGGGGGTGTATTCAAACTATGTTGAATGCTGGCCTTTCGAAGGTCTTTTGTGTAAATATAATCATGCATGTGTTTGGCTTCCATTCATGTTTGATTTTCATCCTTTCGGCTGTTTCCTTTGCTGCCTTCCCTTGGTCGCCGCCTTCCCAGCCGGACAGATGCTCTGCAGTCTGTGGCTGGGGAAGAACTTGGCCATTTTGGGAAGGCAAGTACTCGAGCTTTCTTATATTGTAGCAAGGAGAATGGGAAGCCGGCCAGCCGGCTGCTCTGACAGCCGGTCGGCGGGGTGGGAAGCCGGCTTGCATTATATAAGTTCATTAGTCCTTAGCGTTTTTCATGTGGGCATCCTTTCTTGCCTTTGGCTCTTGCCAGCCGGACAACCGATTCTTCGAGCTGCGACTTTCGACAAGAGAGGGCTTGGGTGCCGGCACACTACTTGTCTGATTGCGGGTAGAACTTGAATATAACTCAAGGCGGCAAGTCCCCGGGCTGACTGGTCGAACCCGGTGACGGACAAAAAAAAATGAATGTAGTAACATAATCATAGGCGTGGTACACATCATTGATAGATAAAAGAGGGTAGTCCCCGAGTGTTCCTCGGGGGGCCCATTGTCTCATACTTAGTACATAAGGTGGCGTGGTACATACTGATGTCTACTACACAACCTTCTTCTTGTAGACGTTTGTTCGGCCTGCAAGTGCACAGGTTTGTAGGACAGTAGCAAATTTCCCTCAAGTGGATGACCTAAGGTTTATCAATCCGTAGGAGGCATAGGATGAAGGTGGTCTCTCTCAAGCAACCCTGCAACCAAATAACAAATAGTCTCTTGTGTCCCCAGCACACCCAATACAATGGTAAATTGTATAGGTGCACTAGTTCGGCGAAGAGATGGTGATACAAGTGCAATATGGATGGTACATAAAGGTATTTGTAATCTGAAAATATAAAAACAGCAAGGTAGCAAGTGATAAAAGTGAGCGTAAACGGTATTGCAATGCTAGGAAACAAGGCCTAGGGTTCATACTTTCACTAGTGCAAGTTCTCTCAACAACAATAACATAGATAGATCATATAACAATCCCTCAACATGCAACAAAGAGTCACTCCAAAGCCACTAATAGCGGAAAACAAACATAGAGATTATGGTAGGGTTTAAACCACCTCAAAGTTATTCTTTCGGATCGATCTATAAAAGAGTTCGTACTAGAATAACACCTTAAGACACAAATCAATCAAAACCCTAATGTCACCTAGATACTCCATTGTCACCTCAAGTATCCGTGGGCATGATTATACGATATGCATCACACAATCTCAGATTCATCCAACCAACCTAAAAGTACTTCAAAGAGTGCCCCAAAGTTTCTACCGGAGAATCACGACGAAATGTGTGCCAACCCCTATGCATAGGTTCCCAATGTCACGAAACCCGCAAGTTGATCACCAAAACATACATCATGTGCATCAATAGAATAACCCATTGTCACCACGGTTATCCCAGGCGAGACATACATCAAGTGTTCTCAAATATTTAAAGACTCAATCCGATAAGATTACTTTAAGGGGAAAACTCAATTCATTACAAGAGAGTAGAGGGGGAGAAGAAACATCGGATCCAACTATAATAGCAAAGATCGCGATACATCAAGATCGTGCCATAGAGGGAACACGAGAGAGAGAGAGAGATCAAACACATAGCTACTGGTACATACCCTCAGCCCCGAGGGTGAACTACTCCCTCCTCGTCATGGATAGCGCCGGGATGATGAAGATGGCCACGGTGAGGGTTCCCCCTCCGTGGGTGCTTAACAGGGTCCTGATTGGTTTTTGGTGGCTACAGAGCCTCGCGGGGGCGGAACCCCCAATCTAGGTTCTGTTCTGGAAGTTTTAGGATACGTGGGTATATATGGGTGAAAGGAGTACGTCGGTGGACCGAATGGGGGGGGGGGGCACGAGGCCCCTGGGGCGCGCCCCTCACCCTCGTGAGCAGCTCCCTTCTTTCCTGACGTGCACTCCAAGTCCATCGGGTGGCTTTCCTTCCAAAAATAACTTCTCCAGTTAATTTCGTTCCGTTTTGACTCCGTCTGATATTCCTTTTCCTCAAAACACTAAAATAGGCTAAAATAGTAAATCTGGGTTGGGCCTCCGGTTAATAGGTTAGTCCCAAAAATAATATAAAAGTGGATAATAAAGCCCAATATTGCCTAAAACAGTAGATAAAGTAGCATGGAGCAATAAAAAATTATAGATACGTTGGAGACGTATCAGCAGGCGGCTCGGGGACTTCGATATGCGGCCTGGGGACTTCAGCAGGCGGCGCGGGGACTCCCATAATCGCACCTGGCCCGGGGACTTCAGAACAGAAGATATATACCTACGTATCGTAAAACTTCCAGAACAGAAGATAGATCGGGAGTTCCGCCGCCGCAAGCCTTTGTAGCCACCAAAAACCTATCGGGACCCTGTTCCGACACCCTGCCGGAGGGGGGAACCCTCACCTGTGGCCATCTTCATCATCCCGACGCTCTCCATGATGAGGAGGGAGTAGTTCACCCTCGGGGCTGAGGGTATGTACCAGTAGCTATGTGTTTGATCTCTCTCTCTCTCGTGTTCTCGGCTTCACACGATCTTGATGTATCGCGAGCTTTGCTATTATAGTTGGATCTTATGTTTCTTCTCCCCCTCTTCTCTCTTGTAATGTATTGAGTTTCCCTTTGAAGTTATGTTATCGGATTGAGTCTTTAAAGATTTGAGAACACTTGATGTATGTCTTCATGGGATAACAGTGGTGACAATGGGTTATTCTATTGATCCACTTGATGTATGTTTTGGTGATCAACTTGCGGGTTTTGTGACATTGGGAACCTATGCATAGGGGTTAGCACACGTTTTCGTCGTGATTCTCTGGTAGAAACTTTGGGGCACTTTTTGAAGTACTTTTATGTTGGTTGGATGAATCTGAGATTATGTGATGCATATCGTATAATCATGCCCACGGATACTTGAGGTGACAATGGAGTATCTAGGTGACATTAGGGTTTTGATTGATCTGTGTCTTAAGGTGTTACTCTAGTACGAACTCTTTTATAGATCAATCTGAAAGAATAACTTTGAGGTGGTTTCGTACCCTACCATAATCTCTACGTTTGTTCTCCGCTATTAGTGGCTTTGGAGTGACTCTTTGTTGCATGTTGAGGGATTATTATATGATCTATCTATGTTATTATTGTTGAGAGAACTTGCACTAGTGAAAGTATGAACCCTAGGCCTTGTTTCCTATCATTGCAATACCGTTTACGCTCACTTTTATCATTAGTTACCTTGCTGTTTTTATATTTTCAGATTACAAAAACCTATATCTACCATCCATATTGCACTTGTATTACCATCACTTACTTGAACTAGTGCACCTACACAATTTACCATTGTATTGGGTGTGTTGGGGACACAAGAGACTCTTTGTTATTTGGTTGCAGGGTTGCTTGAGAGAGACCATCTTCATCCTACGCCTCCCACGGATTGATAAACCTTAGGTCATCCACTTAAGGGAAATTTGCTACTGTCCTACAAACATGTGCACTTGCAGGCCCAACAACGTCTACAAGAAGAAGGTTGTGTAGTAGACATCACCTGCTCGGTTCCCCAAGCCGGATCCGACTGCGTCGGGACCGGGCGGTACGAAGATGGAATCGGATTCTGGAGACGGCTTGATAGACGACTTGAGGAGGCGTTGGAGAGAGACACCGGTTGGTATAGCTTGTCGAGTGGAGCCTATTCGTGCCAGGGCATCTGTTTGCTCGTTGTCGGCCCGTGGCACGTGGAGGAACTTGCATCCTTCAAAATACCCACTGATTTGTTGAACGAGGAAGCGGTAGCTCGCCATGTTTGCGTCCTTGGCGTCCTAGTCGCCAGATGATTGTTGAACTACCAAATCCGAGTCGCCATAGCACAGGATCCGGCGGATGCCGAGTTCTTTGGCTAGCCGGAGCCCGTGTATGAGCGCCTCGTACTCGGCCACATTGTTGGAGGCGGCAAAATGAATTTTCAATGTGTATCTGAGCTTGTCGCCTTTGGGAGTGGTGAGGATGATGCAGGCTCCCAAGCCGGTGCGCATCTTGGACCCGTCGAAGTGCATCCGCCAATGAGTGGAGTCGGGGGCCGGCGGCAGGTACTGGGTCTTTGCCCAGTCGACAAGGAAGTCGGCCAATGCTTGGGACTTGATGGCGGTGCGAGGCTGGTAGAAGATCGTGTAAGGAGCCAGCTCAATGGCCCATTTTGCCACCCGGCCGGATGCATCCCGGCTGCCTATGATCTCGGCGAGCGGGGCAGTACATACGACCGTGATGGGGTGCTCTTGAAAGTAGGGCTTGAGCTTCTTGGCGGCGAAGTACACACCATAGCACATCTTCTGGTAGTGCGGGTAGTTCTGCTTCGAGGTGGACAGTACTTCACTTAAATAATACACCGGCCTCTGGACTGGCTGAGCTCTGCCTTCTTCCGGGCATTGAACCACGATAATGGTGCTGACCACCCGGCTGGTAGCGCAATGTAAAGGAGCATGGGCTCTTTCTCAGTCGGTGCCGCCAAGACAGGCGGCGTGGCCAGCATCTTCTTGAGCTCGTGGAAAGCTTGGTCGGCTTGGTCGTTCCACTCGAAATGAGTGGTCTTCTTCATGAGTCGGTAGAGGGGGAGAGCTTTCTCCCCGAGCCGGCTGATAAAGCGGTTCAGGGAGGCCAGGCATCCGGTAAACTTTTGGACGTCTCGTAGCTTGGTGGGAATCTCCATTCTCTCTATGGCCTTGATCTTCACTGGGTTGCATTCGATGCTGTGTTCGGAGACCAGGAAGCCTAGGAGCTGGCCGGCTGGTACTCCGAACACGCATTTCTCGGGGTTGAGCTTGATTAGAAATCGGCGCAAGTTTTCAAATGTCTCTTTGAGGTCTTCCAGCAAGGTGTCGCGCTTCTCCGTCTTCACCACAATATCGTCTACATAGACGTGGGCATTTCTGCCGAGCTACTTGAGGAGGCATTTCTACATGCAACGCTGAGAAGTGGCACCGGCATTTCTCAAGCCGAATGTCATAGTCAGGTAGTAGAAAGCTCCGAATGGTGTGATGAAGGCGGTCTTCAGGCGGTCTGCTGGATCCAACTTTATCTGGTGGTAGCCTGAGTAAGCATTCAAAAAACTCAGCAGCTCACATCCGGCTGTGGAGTCTATCACTTGATCAATCCTTGGCAGGGCGAAGGGATCTTTGGGGCAGGCTTTGTTGAGGCTAGTGTAGTCTATACACATGCGCCACTTGTTATTCTTCTTCAGCACGAGGACCGGGTTGGCAAGCCATTCCGGAAAGAACACCTCCATAATGAAGCCGGCTGCCAGAAGCCGGGCTATCTCTTCTCCTACAATCCTTCTTTTTTCCTCCGACAGTCGGCGGAGGGGCTGCTTGACTGGTTTTGCATCTGCTCGGACATGTAGCTTATGCTCGGTGAATTCCTTCGGAACACCCGGCATGTCCTTGGGGGACCACGCGAAGATGTCTCGATTCTCATGGAGGAAATCGATGAGCTCGCCTTCCTATTTGCTGTCCAGGTTTACCCCAATGACGGCAAACCTTTCTGGGTTCTCTGGGTCCAGAGGTATCTTCTTTGTTTCCTTGGCCGGCTGGAAAGAACCTTGGGCATCACACTCCTTGGGGTCGGGGGACAAGGACGGCTGCTTTCCGGCCATGGCCACGACTTGATCCAGCATCTTCTTCTCTTCAGCGATTACGAGGGACTCGGCCAGCCCGCTGCTAGCCGCTGCACACTCGGAGGATTTCTTGTAGTCCCCGGCTACTATGATGATGCCCTTGGGACTCGGTATCTTCATCTTGAGGTAGGCGTAGTGGGGTACAGCCATGAACTTAGCCAGGGCAGGTCGGCCAAGCAACGCGTGGTAAGGTCTCTCCAAATCTACTACCTCGAACCAAACCGCTTCTCGGCGGAAGTGATCCTTGTCCCTAAAGAGAACATCTATCTTGATCTTGCCGATTGGTGAGAAGGACAGGCCGGGTACGATGCCATGGAACACGGTCCGACTAGGCATGAGCTGCTTCGTCTTGATGTTCGGCTTCTCCATGGTGTCACGGTACAGTATGTTCATGCTGCTCCCGCCATCTATCAGGACGCGGGAGAAACGGGCAGCACACCTGTCTGTTGCTAGGGTGGAATCCAAAACCAATGCGTAAGAGCCGGGAGACGGCATCACCTCTGGGTGGTCGCCTGCTCCACCGATAGGGCCTTCGACCAAAGTGCATGTACTCAGGGTTGTTGGAGGCGACCGCGTTGACTTCTTGGTGCTGTCGGCGCCGGCTGCGCCGGTCTTCGGGCTGGCTTGTAAAGACGACGTAAGCGGCATGCTCGTGGGGGAACTCGTCTTGAACGGCCCCGACTGATGGTCGAGCGGCCGGCTGTCGAGGGGCCGGAGGCGGCTGACCAGCAGCCGGAGGCGGCACCAGCCCTTCGCCTTTGGAGATTCGTGTGAGCCAGTGGCATTTCCGGGTCGTGTGGTTGGACGGCTTCGCACCGCTGTGGAACTTGCAAGGGGCATCGAGGGCTTGTTCGTAGGAGAAAGTCGGCCTGCCGCCCTTCTGCTTCTTGGGCGCGGGCCATCCCCTGGGTTGTTCGTCTTCGATCGCGGGGCCACCGCCGATCGGGTGGAAGGCGGCATAGGCCCTTGCGCTTGTTGTCGTTACGAAATGCAGGCGTCGGTTGGAGTCCCCAGCCGGCGTCTTGGGAGCCGGATTGAGCACCTTCCCGGAGGCGTCTACCCGGAGCTCGGTCTTCATTGAAGAGTCGGCTGTGGCGTACTTGTCTGCTATGACCAGTAGCTCGTCGAGGGTAATCGGCTCGTCGCAGAGGAGTTTGTGCTTGAGGAGGGTGCCTTCTCGGCACCCGACGGTGGAGTATTCTATGGCTTGAACCTCATGCACCCCCTCGCAGGAATTGCGGAGCTCGGCCCAACGCGTGAGGTAGTCGCGAGTTGATTCATTGGGCCCTTGAACACACAAGGAGAGCTGTCGGGGCTTGGGAGCCCGCTTGTAGGTGCTGGTGAAGTTGCGGATGAAGGCCTTCGTGAAGTCTAGCCAGCTATTGACGCTGTAAGGCTTCAGGCTGTTGAGCCAGGTGCGCGCCGTGCCTTGGAGCATGAGGGGGACGTACTTCACGGCAACACGCCTGTTGCCGTTCGCTATGCGGACCGCAGTGGAGTAGTCGATCAACCAATCTTCCGGCTTCACGGAGCCGTTGTACTTGGCGTGTCTCTTGGGAGCGAGAACCCTTTGGGGAAAGGCTCGTCGCGGATGCGGGGGCCAAAGCAAGGCGGGCCGACATCGTTTTCTTCTTCTAATTCCAGGGATCACACTAGGCGGTCGATCCGATGTCGGGCGTCATTCTCGCCGACTCCTTTGCGGCGGCCGAGTCGGCCGCTGAGAGTCGGATGCATGACAGGCAGTGGGGTGGGATATCTTTCCCCACGAGGCGGGGGAGGAGGTGGGTTGCCTCGTCGTTCCATGGCTCGAGGGCGGCCTTCTGCGTCGTGCTCGATGGAGATCCGAGTCCAGCTGCGGCTAGCAGTCGGCTCCTTTTCTTGCCTTGCGCGGGTGTTGCCCGCAGTCGGCGTCCGTGATGTCGCTCCATGCTCTCGGCGTGGGGGGGGGGGACTTCCTGCGTGGACGCCGGCTTCATGCCGCTCTGCGGCTGCATCGATCAGCTGCTGGATGCGTCTGGTCATGTAGGGGAGCTCGTCAGCCCCCAGTCCATTCAGCTCTTCTACGGTCCGATCGGGCGCCAGAGGTTCTCGAGGGTGTGGCATAGATCGTGCGGTCCGCTTCCTCAAAGATGTCGGCGATGGCTGCGCCCACGTTTCTTGATGACGCCGATTCGGCTCGCCCGTCGAGGAGCGGCGTGCCAAAAGGCGGCTGTCGACTTCGCGCTGGTGGGCCTCAGTGAGGCGTCTCATGGAGGCTATCTTCTGGCCCTCCGCGATGAGGGCGAGGCGGCGTGCCTCCAGTGCCTCGGCGTCGGCGTCGGCCGGAAGAGGGACGGACAAGTCGTGCAGCGCCGCTTGCGGGGCGTTGTGGGCGTTCTCGCCAGAGGCGACGCCGTGGCTGATGACCAGCACCTCCGTGATGGCGCTGCCACAGCTGCCGGCTCGAGTGAGAGGGTCGTTGAAGATCACTACGTTCGTGGGGAAAGCGTCGAGCGATGCCGTGTCGGAGTCGACAAGCATCGGGTCGGTAGAGCCAACCGACTCCAAGTCCGCAGCAGGCTCGCTGGAGACGTGGAGTTGGTCGAGGAGGCTGACGAGGTGGCTCTCGGGGCAGCCTGTGCCCGCGTCGGATGCGGGCTCGTCGGAGATGCGGGCCTCGCCAAGAAGATCAGCGAGGCAGCTCGCTGCATAGGCGTCGGCGACTCCTTGCAGCGCGACGGGGCAAGCGCCATCGGGCGTGCCGGGCTGGCTACGCTCGCTGGGAAGGAAAAGGGTTCCCGTACAGAACAGGTCTCCGGACGACGGTGCACCTTGCCCCATGCTGGGCGCCAAATGTCGGGTGGTAGGTGCGACATATGCCAACGGGTGGTGAGGGAGTCCTGGACTAGGGGGTGTCCGGATAGCCGAACTATCATCTTTGGCTGGACTCCTAGACTATGAAGATACAAGATTGAAGACTTCGTCCCGTGTCCGGATGGGACTTTCCTTGGCGTGGAAGGCAAGCTTGGCGATACAGATATGTAGATCTCCTACCATTGTAACCGACTCTGTGTAACCCTAACCCTATCCGGTGTCTATATAAACCGGAGGGTTTTAGTCCATAGGACGAACATCAATCATACCATAGGCTAGCTTCTAGGGTCTAGCCTCTCTGATCTCGTGGTAGATCTACTCTTGTACTACCCATATCATCAATATTAATCAAGCAGGAGTAGGGTACTACCTCCATCGAGAGGGCCCGAACCTGGGTAAAAACATCGTGTCCCTTGTCTCCTGTTACCATCCGCCTAGACGCACAGTTTGGGACCCCCTACCCGAGATCCGCCGGTTTTGACCCCGACATTGGTGCTTTCATTGAGAGTTCCTCTGTGTCGTCATCTATAGGCCCGATGGCTCCTTCGATCATCAACAACGACGCGGTCCAGGGTGAGACTTTTCTCCCCGGACAGATCTTCGTATTCGGCGGCTTTGCACTGCGGGCCAATTCACTTGGCCATCTGGAGCAGATCAAAAGCTACACCCCTGGCCGTCAGGTCAGATTTGGGAGTTTAAACTACACGGCCGACATCTGCGGAGACTCGATCTTCGACGGATTCGAGCCGCAGCCAAGCGCGCCGCACTATCTCGATGGGCATGATCTAACTCTACCGTCGAACAGTGTCTTGGAGGCCGCACTAGTGTCCGCTCCGACCATTGATTTAGAGCCGATCTCGCCGATCGAGGATGGTTGGTTGGACACCACCTCGGGGGCTGAAATCTCTACGGTGATTGAGCCGAACACAATCCCTGTCCTTTGCGAAGACTGTGACTCCAAGGTGCCGGACTCCGAACCCTCCGCGCCCTTGTCGATCGAATCTGATTGGGCGCAGGTCAAGGAGTTCACTGCCGCGGACATCTTTCAGCACTCGCCCTTTGGCGACATCTTGAAATCACTAAAGTCTCTCTCTTTATCAGGAGAGCCCTGGCCGGACTACGGTCAGGAAGGTTGGGATGCGGACGACGAAGAAATTCAACGCCCACCCACCACCCACTTCGTAGCCACTGTCGAAAGCTTACACGACGTGCTCGATTTCGACTCCGAAGACATCGACGGTATGGACGACGATGTAGGAGACAACCATGAACTAGAACCTATAGGATACTGGACAACCACCGCATCCCATGATGTATACATGGTGGACACACCCAAAGGAAGTGATGACGAGGAACAACGGGACACTACGAAGGATAAATCCCTCGAAAAGCAGTCAAAACGGCAACGTAAACGCCGCACCAAGTCCCGCCTCGACAAAGACCCAGCCATAGAGCAGGGTGAACCGATGGACGACGAACATGCTATCGAGCAACCGTCCGAACAGGACAACTTGGAGAAACAACCCGTCCCCGGCGAAGATAACAGTCCAGGCGATCTCACGCCGGACAAATTGTTGGAGCAGAAGAACCTCCACAAAAGGCTCGTCGCCACTGCGCGTAGCCTGAAAAAGCAGAAGCGGAAGCTCAAAACAGCGGAAGATGCACTCAGAATCAGATGGAGCAAAGTACTCAACACCGCAGACAAATACGGCGACAGTCGCCGAACAAAGAGCTACCCAAAGAGAAAGCTACTGCCCGAATTTGATGAGGAGGCCGAGAGCCCCACAATCAAAAAGTAAGAAGGCCTCCCGGTCGGATGGGCGACCCCATGGCAAAAGAGAGCGGCAAATGGCACCGCACATAAGCCGCACGCGATCCGCATAAGGATTCACATCAAAAGGATGGCCGATTAGGTCCATCTATGGGCCGAGAAAGCAAGCTCTTCAAAGCAATGCAACACGCCAAATATCCGAACATCACAGCACACCCAAATATAGGGGTGCCGCACACCCCCTATGTTTCACCGATGAGGTGCTGGATCATGAATTTCCAGCGGGATTCAAGCCCGTAAACATAGAGGCATACGACGGAACAACAGACCCTGGAGTCTGGATTGAGGACTATATCCTCCACATACACATGGCTAGAGGAGATGATCTCCACGCCATAAAATACTTACCCCTCAAGCTCAAAGGGCCAGCCCGGCATTGGCTCAAAAGCCTCCCTGAAAATACAATTGGAAGTTGGGAAGAGCTCGAGGATGCTTTTCGGGCAAATTTTCAAGGGACTTATGTCCGTCCTCCGGATGCAGACGATTTAAGTCATATAACTCAACAACCCGGAGAGTCAGCCCGCAAATTCTGGAATAGGTTCCTCACCAAAAAGAACCAAATAGTCGACTGTCCGGACGCCGAAGCCTTAGCAGCTTTCAAACACAACGTCCGAGACGAATGGCTCGCCAGACACCTCGGCCAGGAGAAGCCGAGAACCATGGCTGCATTAACAAGCCTCATGACCCGCTTTTGCGCGGGAGAGGATAGTTGGCTGGCAAGATGCAATACCAACGACCCAAGTACATCCGAAGTAAGGGATGGAAATGGAAAACCATGACGCAGCAAGGACCAGCGCCCGGATTAAGAAGAGCGGTCCAAAGAGCGCGGCGATCAACGCTGGATTCAAAAAGCTCACGACGAACAATAAAAACTGCCCTTAAGGACAATAGCGATGAACTATCCAACTCAAACAAAATCTTGGATAAGATATGCCAAATCCACAGTACCCCGGAAGCACGCAAACCATACCCACGAGATTGTTGGGTCTTCAAGCAGTCCGCAGACTCAACGCCGAACACAAGGGGCTCGACACACCAAGTGAAGATGATGACGAGCACCACAAGCGAGCCCGGAAAACAAAACAATTTCCCACAAGAGGTTAAAACAGTAAACTCACTTCACGTGATCAAAGGAAAACAGAGCGCGCCCACTAAAATGCGCGCCGCACAAACTACCCTAGCGGAGTACCAACACCGGTTGTCAAAACCAATCACCTTCGACCATCATGACTATTCCGAAGTATCCTAACGCAGGATGGACTGCCTTGATATTAGATCCTATAATCAATGGATTCCAATTTACACAAGTCCTCATGGATGGCGGCGATGACATAAACCTGATATATCAGGACACAATCCGCAGGATGGGGATAGACCCAACCGAAATTCGCCATAGCAACACCTCCTTCAAAGGGGTAATGCCAGGCCCATATGCCCATTGTACGGGCTCCCTACTGCTAGAAGTTGTGTTCGGCTCATCCGACAACTTCCGCCGCGAAAAGTTAACCTTCCACATCGCCCCATTCGAAAGTAGCTATCAAGCACTACTGGGACGTGAAGCTTTCGCCCGCTTTAACGCAATACCGCATTATGCATCTCTTACACTTAAAATGCCCGGTCCACGCGGCATCATCTCATTAAAAGGGAGTATTAAGTGTTACCCGAGCACGGAAGAACATGAGACTGCCTTGACAGCCTCACACCAATCCGGCTCCGCTAATCAAAGCACCTGAATAGGTCATTCAAACCCCGGACACGGCTAGACGAGTCCGGCGCCTACTAGCGGCATACCCCCATACAAGGGGTTGCACGCATGAACAACAAGAGACAATAAAGCTCAATTTTATTCACTTTTTTGAATCGTACTCTGTTTATTTAATATAAAGTACATTTTTCGCACGATCTTTTTTTCTTTTCAACTAAGTTCCTCTCTTTTACAGATGAACAACGTGCTACACCCGTCCAGGATACGGCACAACGGAGACACAGGCGCAGACGTGCAGTAGGGACCCGTTGCAAGGATTCTTTTCAGATTAAGACCCTGCGTAAACCTTTTTACTGTCTCTTGTTGATACACATCCCCCGGTTTCTTGCTATAACCAAGGAGGAGGCTGGCGTTTTGGTATCGGCCGCACCAAAAATTTTGCGCGTACCTGGACACCAGGGGCTTAGGGCATTATTCTGCCCGTTTTCGTAAAGACCGAATACCTTAGGAGTGTTCGATTGTCTCGAAGTTAGGCCTTATATGCATCAGCTCCGAATCATGTCTTTGGTCAAATGTTGGGTTTGCCCGGCTCCTGTGTTTTGTTGCCTTACGTTCTGCTCTATCGGCTAACGGCACCGGAGAACTCTGCGATTGTGCCCCGGTTCGGCCGGGCGAGCACCTCAGTAGAGAAAGCCGAAAACTGACTGTCATGATATAGCGAGAGACTGGTCAACCACTCGATGACTCACCGGAATGTTTAGAATTCCTCTGCATTAACGAAGGACCGTTTTTCGGTCAGGCACATACGCACCCCGAATTCGGGAGAGTGCGGTGCCCCACGGGCTATATAGTAGCCCCACCCTCGAACTCCTATGGCTAAGTGAAAGTGATAAAGCATTATAGTCCGGTTGCCTAGTTTGCTACGCTATCACCTCCTTCACAGGACAAAGACGTTGGATTAAGTGTGAAAAAGCGCCTTCTTTGCAAACACCCCCGCACTATGTGCGTGGGGGCTGAAGCCGAAGACTGCCATCTTTCAGGTTATATATACATATACATCAACGGCCGCACAGGGAGTAGTTTATTACTTGAACGCACAAGTATAAAAAGCTCTTCTATTATATTGAAACATTGTTTTCACAAATCATACATGTCATTTAAACATAATATCCTTCAAGCACTGCGTCTCTATTAAATGAGCGCCCTGCAGGACTTCCTCAAAATAGTGCTCGGCAGGTACTCGGCTTTCGTCCGAATCTTGGGATGCAACGTCGGTGGCCTTCATTTCTGCCCAGTATGTCTTGACACGGGCAAGAGCCATCCGCGCTCCCTCAATACACGCCGGCCGCTTCATTGCATCGATACGCGGTACCGCACCAAGGAACTGCTGCACTAAGCCAAAATAACTCTTCGGCTGGGGTCCGCCTAGCCACAAATGAGTCATGACATGCTTCAGGGCAAGTCCGGATAACCGATTCAGCTCGGCCCATTCGGCCAACCGATCGGTCAACGGAAGAGGACGCTCCGGACTATGGAATTGCGACCAATATAGCTCTTCCCTATTGTGCCCCTTCTGGCCTCGGAAGTGCTCCGTCGCGTCCGCAGCGCTCGCCGCTAAGTCCAGATAAGCATCCTCCGAACTCCACAACTTGTCCAATGGAGCATACTTCGGATCTGTGAACTTCCTCCACAGCAGAAAAGGCTTTCCAGCAGCAACATCCACAGCCTGACGCAGCTCCTCCTTTGCAGCTCTCATTGCGGAGCGGCATCCTTGGCTTCGGCGGTGACCTTTTTCAGGTCCTCTTGCTCCACTTGACGTTCTTTTTCAAGAACCTCGTAGCGGTCGGTAGCATTCTTCAACTTTATGGCCATATCGGCCATTTCCTCTTTGCTTCGGCAGTGAGCAGCCCGTTCGGCTTTTAGCTCTTCGGCCGCCCTTAAAGCGGCTGCATTACTATTTCTGGCTTGCTCTTTCGCTCGGGCGAGTTCCGCCCGCAGCTCCTCCACAACAGCGGCACCGTCTGCATCAAAAGCATACCAGTAGTAAGGAATGGGCGTCAAGCTCCCTTACCAAGTGTCCGCGGAGAAGTCGCATACCTTGTGACTCGTCAAACCATCTATTGACCAGCGCGATGTCCGCATCCGCCTCATCCAGTTGCCGCTTTAGTTTGGCAAATTCATCAGTCCGGCTGGCCACCGGACGCCCCGCCACCTATTTAGGAGCGGCGCAATGTTATAACTGAGATTATGATCCTCGGCACGCTGTCAATTTTGACAACATACCGAGTCTCAGGGGCTACTATCTATACAGGGCGCATTCTATATGCATAACTGTCAGAAGGTACATCATTTTTTGCGTACCTTGAACCCCGTCAGTAAGCTTCTGACGGCTTCACGCAATCCGCTCTCCGCGGATGCAATTCTTTCAATCACCGTACCCATCAGCACACGGTGATCTTCTGAGATATCCGCTCACCCGAGCAGATCCTTCAGCTCCTCCGACCGCACGCGAGTTGGCGCCGGACCTTCCGGCCCCGCCGGACATGGGGAAACCCTCCACGACGACACCTCAGGGTCGTCCGCCTCGCATGAGGGTGTGACAGGTGGGGGCGTTTTGCTCTCCATCATCTCCGGAAGAAGATCCCCCGAAGACGAGCTCTGCTGAGAAGGGCTGAGATCCGAACTACAAGGTACAATTTCGGTTATCTTCAGAAATAAATGCAGGGATGTTCCTTATTTACAAGACCCCTTCTTTTTACTTACGGCTCGCTGGAGGGCTGATCCCCTTGGAGGGAAATAGTGTGGCTGGGTTACTTGACCTCCGGATCTTCCTAATCTCTAACCCAACCATAGACCATTGCACATGTAAACCACTACTAGCTGTCTAGGGCTGCACAACACGATGCAACCGACTGAAAACGGTAAAGAAACTAAAACAAAACTGAAAAGCACTCATCGATCTATCAAACCAATTAACCCTGCATGTTGATGGCAATCAGGCAGACCGAGGCCCCGTCGCCGATGCCATGGTCCGCGAGCGTCCGGGAATCCTCCAGCCCCTCATCGGCGAAGAAGAGGAGCTGCTGCTGCGGTGGAACCCCCTCCTTTTCCATGATCTTCGTCTTCAGGCTGCCGATGGTGTCCGAGCCCTCGACCTCAAGATCATGGGCCGTGTTGTTTAGCAACCTAACGTGGATCTTCATCGATCTGTCCAACAACAAGCACTTCAAGCATCAGTAACTAAGTACGTACTTCGAACGGTAGCGATCGGTTGCTGTTCAGATCGGGACATGCTTAGCAGCTCGCGTACATACCTTGAGCGATTCTTATGGAGGGGCGGCGCGCCGGGCGATATTGGTCCCTGGGCGGCGGCTGGGCGGTCGTCGGAGCGTGGTCGAGATAGGGCTGATGCTGGGCTGCGTACAGGGAGGAGACCGCGCGGTGAAGATTTTATAGGTATGTTATGTAGCGTCACGGGCCCACGAGCATCCGTATCCGTATTAGACTCCGCGCGTGTTGCTTTCCGGGAACGGCGCGTGTTGCCTATACTACTCTACGCGGAAGAAGACGAATCTTACCCCTCAAAAAAAAAAAAGAGACGAATCTTAAAAGGAACCCAAGTAGCAAATCAGAACGGGTTCATATGTTCCAACCGCACTTTGACCATGGGAACCTCGTCTGGAGGATCTGTAACCGAGCCATCAATACAAACGGTTACTCTACATACGCACACGTTCATAAACTCACACATACAGCCTATTTTTATGAGCACCTCCACGAGATCGAGCCAGCAAATCATTTTGAGATTAACGAAATCGCCATATACATGTTCGTAGTCAATGAGAACGTCTCCTACCACTGAATGCACATCGTCGGAAGACCTGAAATAAATCCAATAAAATGCGAGCACCGGTATTTATAACTTGAACCCTATTGATATGGGGATACCGCTGTCCTTCTAACCAAGCGTTGGTCGAGCTCTACACATACTTATAAAAGTGCAAACATTATCTTCTCTAAATGTCCTCACGAAACGTACACAGACCCATTACCATCATATGATTAGGCCTACTAAACTCAATCTAACAACTACTTCATGTTTTTGACTTCATTGTGAAAAAAGCTCTTATATTATGGGATGGAAGAGTAATTTTAACCAAATCCATTCTCTGATGTGCACTTACTAATTTAAGTTGACTGAACATATTCCACCACAGAGGAAAACACCGCACGCCACCTCTTCTTCCACCCCTTAAAACAGCCACACACCATTGCCGTCTCCCAACCGCCCTCGCCCACCTCCTCAGTGACACCCACACTCGCCCCCTTGACCCACCCCAAAATCCTAGGAGGCTCATCCTCCTCCGTCGCCTTCTCCCCGTCCGTATCCCACCTCGCATGCGCCCTTGCCATCCAGGGCGCGTGCATCATGGTCGCGGCCCCGGCCAAGGTTAGCGCCACCATGCCGTCGCTCGACATTGACACCGCCATGTTCAAAAAGGAGAAGGAGTGCACAAATAATTCTTGATCATATCAAATGCTTCTTGCTATTTTGCCCCCAAGTGAAATCAGCATCATTCTTTAACCGAAGGGTAGGAGTAAACACATCAACCTTCCCTGACAGATTAGCTATGAATCTCCTCAAATAATTGACCTTGCCAAGGAATTTTTGCATATCTTGCTTGCATGTTGGAGCCTCCACTTTCTGTATGGCCTCTATCTTTTTGGGATCAATCTCTATGCCATCTTCATGAATAATGAAACCCAAAACTTGCCAGCTGACACGCCGAATGCACACTTCAAAGGATTCATCTTCGGTCCATACTTTTTCATTCTTTCAAAAGCTAAACTCAAATCAGCCAAGTGAGATTCAAAAGCATCCGATTTGACAACAATATCATCAATATAGACTTCAAGTATGACACCGAGTAAATCATGAAAAATCAAATTCATAGCCCTTTGATATGTGGCTCCAGCATTTTTTAATCCAAATGATCACTGTCCACTCGAATAAACCAAGGAAACGAGGGCATCGAAAAGCTGTCTTGGACATGTCCTCTTCGGCCATAAAAATTTGATTGTATCCGACATTACCATCTAGAAAGCTAATAACCTTATGTCCAGAAGCATCATTAATAAGCATATCGGCTATTGGCATGGGATACTCATCTTTGGGTGTAGCCCTATTCAAATCTCCGGAGTCAATGCACACCCTCAATTTGCCGGATCATTTCTTCTCCACTAGGACAATGTTAGAAATCCACTCGGCATACCTGCAAGGTCTGATAAAATTAGCTTTAAGCAAACGACCGATCTCCTCCTTGATCCGGTCATATGTTTTTGGGTTAAACTTTCTGGCCGATTGTTTATATGGTCTAAAACCAGCCTTTATAGGTAACCGATGCTCCACTAGCTCTCGGCTTAACCCTGGCATCTCATGATATTCCCATGCAAAGCAACAAACATATTCTTTCAATAGCTCGATTAACTTAGCTTTACAATCGGCTTTCAATTTTTTGTTTACAAACCTCGGTCGAGTGATTGAACCATCTCCAATATCTATCTCTTCTAATGGCTCGGCTGATGTAAAACCTTGTCCAAGTTTATCCATGTCATCCAACTCATCTATTACTAAACAGTAAGAATCAGCTACCTACGAGCCTTCACAGCCATTTGGAGCTCTCAGCCTTCGGATCACTGATTCGTTGTAACGTACGCACATGATTCGTCGTTCACGTGCTAAGGTCGTTTCATGGGCCGCTGCTCCACAGAGTGAGCCCTGGTTTATCACGTTAACTGGGCCGTAGGTAAGCCCAGTCAAAAGTGCAAACCCATTCACGCGCTAACAGGCCGGTCGTCCAGGTTTTCTATTCCCAGCGATGTCCCCCTGCTCCTCTGTTCGTTCGTCCGCAATACGTCTGCCTCCGCTGCTCCTCTACTGCGCGTCTACCTCGGTGCCCTCCACTCATCCTGTGGTCTTTTCCGCATGATGGTCATTGATTTACTGGGAGGATGCAAAAGAATGATGAGGTGACGGCAGTGGCCTTCTTGATGACCAAATCGAGATAACAGGGACTGGGATGGGGTGCCGCCGGTGGCACAAGCTATGTGCTCAAGGCGTTGGCACATCGCCGCGAAATCCACAGGTACAGGTGCTCCTAGGGTTCGATTGGTTGCGCGTGAAGCGGGTCGAACTGCACTTTGTATATTCATTCTTGCGCTGATGGTTATATTGCTTTTCCTTGCTGATTGATTTTCAATCACGTGGGTCTACAACTGGGAAGTATGGTCATGCCAAGTGCCAATTTCGTACTAATGTCTTCATTGGAAAAAGCTAAAGATATTGTTCCATCCCCTCCCAAATGTTTTTACTATATTTCGTGGTTCTTGTGCTTATAGGTTCTTCATATGAATCAATTCTGAATATTAGGCCATTGACATATCAAAATTCTTTTTCATCTTTAATAAAATATAATGTCTTATTACTTGGATTTCAGCTACAAAAGAATTATTGAATCCTTACAATTCAATAGCATATTATATGAGACTTTCCATTACTCTAGCCGTATATGCAAGGGATAATGTAATTACTATTTTCTGCCTTTTCTATTCATAGCTGCATTGAAATGTATGCATTACTGTATGATGGGTGGCCCTTTGATCTTAACTGTATTAAAAAACCAATTATTGGCATATCTGTTGAAAATACCAGTTTTTCAATAATAAACTCTTCTCACTGACTTTTGGTTTTCAATCATGTGCAGTTACAAGGTGCACCATGCAGTAATTCGTTCGTGTTCCAAAAAGTTAAATTCTTACATATGTCCAAACTATATTAATTAGCTGTCTGCTTGTATGTACTATTTTGTGTCTGGTTTTCATTTCTTATATGCATACAATGTACTATGAACAATCTGAATTGTATGCTGTGTTGCAACAATCTACAATTTTTAATCAATTATATAATTCGGTTCCGAAAATGGACGAGCGCGGCAACGCGCGCCTACATGTTCTAGTAGACTCATACATATCGTTCTCGCTGGACCGATATTTTACAAGAAGTTTTTGTAACCGCTCGGAGCTAGAATCCATTTAAACATATCATACCTTGGAGCCGATTGCATTCAGTCGGCTTTAAAGAGACGGCCACAAAACCATACTTGGTCGCGCTGAGAAAATCAAACTCTGATAACTCACGTCCTATCAAGCAAGTAGCATTGGGATGTTGCCAATCCATCGATGCATGGGCCAAAGCAACACAGGCCGAGTTATCCGCATGAATGACTTCCACTTCATCATCAACCCACTGAAGTGCATAGTGGATGGCATGCACTGGTTTGCATGAACCCAATCACGGCCTAGTATGACGTTGTAGTTACCTTGCACCTCAGCGACAAAGAATGCAGTAGCCAGAGTTTGGCTTCCGACTGTAAGCTCCACATACATCACACCTTTGGCTCCAGTTTTCTCTTTGCCTTCAAATCCATTGAGCACCATATTCGTCCTTATCAGCTCTTCATCAGACAAACCCAATTTCTTGAAGACCAAATAGGGCATAATATTTACCACAGCACCATTGAGGGAGTCCTGGATTAGGGGGTGTCTGGATGGCCGGACTATGACCTTTGGTCGGACTCCTGGACTATGAAGATACAAGATTGAAGACTTCGTCCCGTGTCCGGATGGGACTTTCCTTGGCGTGGAAGGCAAGCTTGGCGATACTAATATGTAGATCTCCTCCCATTTGTAACCGACTCTATGTAACCCTAACCCTCTCTGGTGTCTGTATAAACCGGAGGGTTTTAGTCCGTAGGACGAACAACAATCATACCATAGGCTAGCTTCTAGGGTTTAGCCTCTCCGATCTCGTGGTAGATCTACTCTTGTACTACCCATATCATCAATATTAATCAAGCAGGAGTAGGGTTTTACCTCCATCGAGAGGGCCCGAACCTGGGTAAAAACATCGTGTCCCTTGTCTCCTGTTACCATCCGCCTAGACGCACAGTTCGGGACCCCCTACCCGAGATCCGCCGGTTTTGACACCGACAACCACCATCAACAAGCATTCGACTGAGTGGCGATCCGTTGATATGACCTCTGAGATACAACGGTTTCAGATGTGTTACTGCCTCTTTTGGCTTCTCAAATATTGCATTTTTAGGGCCAAAATCCAGTTGGGCCACCTCCCCTTCTTCATCTACAATGCGGAACTCGGCAGGTAAGTAATAAACCATATTGATAGCCATACCTTCATGAACCGGTATAGACTCATAGTCCAACATATCATCCTTTTCTTCAAGTATATCTACCGATTCTGAAATATGTCCGAGTGAAGAAGAAGTACTAGGTGATGTAGACGATGTAATAACTGCATCGTCCTCTTTTGGTGGCGCAGGTGTTGTTGTGATAGATGTAGAAGCTGATGTATCTTGTATTTGTTTAGGCCTCCACACTTGTTTTGCTGGAACCATGGGCCGAGTGTCATTGAACAACTTATCCCTTTGCTTCTCGGCCTCTGCTCGCCATCTCTTGACTCCTTAACCTCTGTAGTTTTCTCTTCTGTGTCTTTGTTAGCCCTGGAGGACACCACTTTGGCTGAGTGTATTTAGGATCTCTCGTCTTTATTTGGCTGGTGCTTGCTTCATGGTCATTAGCCGAGTGCTTTGGTGTGATAGCAAGTATCGGCTAATTCGGATTGCTGTGCACAATTGGCTGTTGTATGGTGAATGTTTTGGTGCCCAAGATGAGTGAGTCGGCATCAATTTTCTCCTTGCCTTTTCCTGACTCAATTGCTGCAACACTTTGTGACTTAACACGCCATTCTTTTCAACTTTCCATATGCATGAAATTTCCATTCGGGCGCACCTTTTTACTCTAATGGAGTCCACCCGGATGGATGTCACTCAGATGGAATCCACTCCGATGGAATTCACTTGGATGGAATCTACTTGGCCACATTTTTTCACTCGGATAGCTTCCACCTTGGTGAATTCTTACACTCGTCCATCCGGTCGCATATTTTGACCAGCCGACAGATAGTTACCGATGTTCAGTCGGCCATTATATGAGTATTCAAGTCGGTCCCAAATAGTTTGCCTCCGCTCTTCTGGAAACAGCGCCTTTGGTCCACTCGGTTTCATATACTGACTGAACATATCATCTGATGGTGACCTTGGTCGCTTCAAGTATGATGGTCGGTTAGAGCTGGAACCAGCCGACTGATTGGCATATTTGGACAGCAACATATCAAAAGTTGGTTTGATCCGCTTGCGTTGTACTTTAACTTCATTCCTTTTCCACTGGCCAACTTCTGGACTCTTGGGCTTGACAAATCTCACACGAGCATTTTCTTGCACTTGTAGTTGCCCCCCGAGTGTAGGATTCTTGATGGTGATCTTGATCACTTCCTTTCCATCGGGTTGCTTATCAAGCACAACCTGTCTCCCCAAGACCTTGTCGCCCTCCTTGTCTTTCCTGGGCTCACCAACAATGACATTAGCTTTATTAGTTGATTCGGCTACCTCCAGCTGAATGAGCATCTTTTTCCCCTCCAAGTCCAGGTGTTCATTGGAAAGGGTTGTTTATCAACTTGCATCTCAGAAAAGTTTAATCGTCCGTCATTAATGGCCGATTGTATCTGTTGTCGAAAAACATTGCAATCGTTAGTAGCATGAGAAAAAAGAATTATGATACTTGCAATAAGCGCGGTTTGTATCTATGCACTTCTTTGAGATCTTTGCTCCGGCTTTCCTGAGCCAAAGCCCTTTGTAAGACTTGGTTGGTACTTAAGAACGCATAACCTTCTAGCTTTTCTCTAACTAGATGACCCGTTGCGCCCATGGCGCAAAGGCCGAGTGCAAGCCAAGTATTGAAAGAGTGTGCACTAAAATATGTAAAAACAAAATGAAACATATGGAAACAAGTATGGATTGATGATAAATAGATGGTGGCTATTTCAAAATCATACCACACAGCAGTCTAAGCAGGAAATAACCGACAGCTAAATGCACAGGATGGTCTTAGGGGATTACATAAGATTCAAAAGGATGATAAACATAGAATTCTTGGTAGGCATCTATACTAATGCTAAGTTATATAACAAAGGGCTCTTGCAACTTGCTTATATTGAGTAGACGATCAGGCGCAGTCCCTTGGAAGTGCATTTGAAGGCGAAAGCATATGCTTGCTCTTTGTTCATCTGTGCCTGACGGAAGAAGTGGCTCCAGCCTCTAGTGATGGTGGCCTTTTTGTCAACACACTTGATAAAGCGGGCTGTAACAGCGGTAGTTCCGTCAGAGTTCACCATGTTCAGCATTCATGTGTGGGAAAAGGGAACCTGTAGAAAAGGGAACCCTAAAGTACTGAAAATAATAGTAAAGGTTAGTTAGTATATCATTTTATACCATGTCATTGTATGAAACAGAACATAGCAATTGCAAAGTATTACCATTATTTTGCCGTCTGTTGCAAATGTTTCTGTCATATGGCACACATAGTAGCGATCAGGCGTGGTGGTCCTATGGATTATCTTTCGCAGTCTATGAACATTATGGTTGTAGAGCTTAACTATGTTGCCCCACACAATGTGGTGACTAAACTCATCTAAGTGGTGGATTCCAAGCTTACCTATGTTAAATTATACAAAGTTATACCATTTAGCAGTTGATGTGAGAGTTGTTGGAATGGGTAGAGCAATGTAGCTCTTACCACGGAGAATGTACTTTGTAGGCTTTATATGGATTTTCTTGCCTTTGAACTTTTGGATTGAGCTTGCTTTGTGTGGGCGATGAATATACTCGAATGGCTTGTTGTGCTTCCGACACAGTGGTTCGTCCGTGATGAATAGATAAGGAAATCATGGTAAGATAAAATAATCTCTTTGATTTGAAATCTAAGTCAATAGTCATCATAAGTATGTTCTGAGCATCACCATGGGTAATTTGGCCACCGTTGTTGATATCACTGGCTGCGTCTGCCTCCTCTTGTTTAACTGCTGTCATCTAGAAAGTAGTAGAGTAATTAAGCTGACTTATCTGCCTGTGGTTTCAGTTGGGATGTTTAGCAGTGATGCATGTGTCTTAATATAGTGAGACTGTTATTATAGGACATAACTTCACAGGCCATTAGTAAGAAATTGCAAGTGTGGTTTCAGCTGGACAGAATATGGTAGTCTATGTACTGTTTTTTGAAACGAATGATTTGTGCTTGCCACATATGTATTCCTATATGTAGATGGAAACAGGACAATATAAACTATGCAAGATATTATTCAGCAGAACAGTTCAGGTGTCATGGCGATCTTGAGACTGAGCGATGACTGATGGTTGTCCCCATATAGTGCCATCTTGCAACTTTCAGGAGCACATCGGTGAACATTAACCAGAAGCCTTGAAGGGGCTAGGAGAATAAAGAATACATTTGAAGCATAATTTTGTCCACTTTTTAGTAGCATTCCACACAACTTTAATAGGAAGCCGTAGTCATGGTCTGACAATGAGCAAAAGAGTCTGACAATTCAAATATCTGATCTTAGTTTCAAACAAGGATGTCTACTATGGAGCCATGATCTATACTATGCAAATCAAACCAAATAGAGTCAACACCAGAACAACCACACATCAAGAAGCCCTATCCATCCTAGACAAAAGAGAACAATCGATGAAGGAAAATACTCTCTCCTCCAGGAGCTTCACAAGATCCGAATTCTCTTGCATTTACACACACATAGATTCAAGAAAAAAAGAGCAGCGCTAGCGACCGCGACACATCATACTCATAACCAAGAAAGAGACAGCGGTGGAGTCGTGTCAGCAAATCTTGCCTTGACCAACCGCGCGATCCCATCCACGCCGTCCGCGTACCTCAACCCGTCCTGCCGCCACCAGCGGCCGCCTCAGGTTGGTAATGTCACAGAGCGCGTCTTCCACCTCACCGAGGTGGCACTGGCAGCACCGAGTTTCCGCACAGCGTCCATGTCCGATGCGTTCCTGGTCTGCATCACCGCCGTCTGTGGTGAATCGATCGGCGGTCATAAACAGCGGGCGCACACGATGCCTCCAGATATGCGGGTAGTCTAAATAAGGCACGTACACAAACCAAATTGTAAACGTCAGAAATTCATTTTTTTTCATTGATACATGTTAATTCTAAATGGAATAAAAAATGTAAAACTATAAAATATAAGCACTGTCATCATCAGATAGCTTAATTCATAAATCCTGGCACCTCCACCAAGCAGCCATTTCACATCTTCAGTACAATAAAAAGAATGTTTATTTGAAATGATTGACATGTTCTTGATGATTATTTAAATCACATAGTTTGCTCTGTCGTCAATCAAAACAAACAGTGAAAGAAAATTAGAACACAGCACCTTTTTATGTAGAAGAGGCGAGCAGACTATTGAAAAACATGGCATATATTTCTGCATATGATTGAATGTGAAGTGGAGTACTGGCTGACCTTGCAAAGACTCCTTTTCTCGAGGGAGTTAAGACATACTCCCTCCGTAAACTAATATAAGAGCGTTTAGATCACTATTTTTGTGAGGAACCTACTACCTCCATGAACGAGATCTGGGTTTTGAATTGAGTTAGCTGTCCTCCCAACCTCCCACACAGCAATTTCGAATTTACAACCACACACGCAACTCCTCTCCAGCCCAAAGACTCCCGTTCCTTCCTATCCACTACTGACGACGATGACTGTATTTAAACGCTCGCTACCGTTACACCCGCTTAACAGGCCCAGTTTGGGCTTGCAAGCCACTGGGCAACCTTCTTACTGTGAATGGGCCGGCCTGCTGGCCCAGTACTCGAGTTGCTCTCTTCCTGCGCGTCTTCCTGAGCAGCTTCCTCTTCGGTGTCGATGATTGGGCCGCTGACATCCCCCCGTTCTTGAATTTCGGCTTGTCCCCAAGCCGACGCCCGCGGAAATAGCTGGCGCAAGGCATCTCTGTCTTCCCAAGTTGGCGCAGTTTGAGGCTCACCACTCCATTTCACCAGGACCTGGGCGATAGATCGACTGTTCTTGCGCCGCATACGTTGTTGCAAGATCCGCACGGGAACTCGCAGAGCATGCTCAGGTGCAGGAAGTATTTGCTGAACCGTGTACTTGGGAGATATAAACTGTTTCAGTTGTGAAACATGAAACACGGGGTGTACCATGCTGTCTTGAGGAAGATCCAGGCGATACGCCACTTCACCAATGCGCTCCAACACTTGAAATGGCCCAAAGTATCGGAAAGATAACTTCCGGTTAGTTCTTGAAGCCACAGATTGCTGCACATAAGGTTGAAGTTTCAGAAAGACCATATCTCCAGCAGCGAACACTCGATCAGTTCTTTTCTTATTAGCTTGCGTCTTCATTCTCTGCTGAGTTCGCAACAAATGTTGTCTGACAGAAGCTTGCACCACAGCTCTGGAATCAAGCCACTGTTGGACATCCTGAGGAGCAATAGTGTCATGAGCTGTAATCCCAAAATACCTAGGTTCTTGGCCATACAGAACTGCAAATGGAGATCTTCCCAAGGAAGAATGCCAATTTGTATTGTACCAAAATTCACAAAGGGATAACCACTTGCTCCATTTCCTGGGATGAGCTGAAATAAAGCATCTGAGAAAGCATTCAACTTGTTGATTCACTCTCTCAGTCTGACCATCTGTTTCTGGGTGGTAGGCAGTGCTCATATTCAAGGTTACTCCGGTCCTTTTTGTGAGAATTTGCCAGAACTGACTAGTAAACACAGGGTCTCTATCTAATACAACAAATAAGGGCATGCCATGCAACTTGTAGATGTTATCCAAGAAGAGTTCAGCAATCTTAGGAGCATTGTAAGGGTGCTTGACTGGAATAAAATGACCATACTTAGTGAACTTATCAATGACAACCATTATGCAGTCAAAATGATCAGAAGGAGGAAGACCAGAAATGAAATCCATAGTTACTGTTTCCCAAGCCTTGTTTGGAACAGGTAAGGGGGACAACAATCCAGGATAATTAATCCTCTCAGGTTTAGCTTGTTGGCAGATAACACAAGATTGCACAAACTCCTTAATGAAAACCTTCATGCCAGACCACTTGAAAAGAGCTTGAATTCTTTTGTAAGTCACAGGAAACCCAGAATGTCCACCCACTGGAGTAGCATGGAAAGTATTGCAGATCTTAGCTTGCAGTTGTACATCATTGCCAACCCATATGCAATTTTTGTATCTGATTAATCCATTAACCAGGGTATATGAGGGTTTGGCTGTTGGGTCCACAGCCAACTGTTGCAACAACTCTTGAGCTTTGGGATCCTGCTGATAACTGTCAACTATTTCTTGCAACCAAGAGGGTTGAGAGGAGGAAATGGCCATGAGCTGAGAGGCAGGGTGAGGTCTCCTGGATAATGCATCTGCAGCAGAATTATCTGTACCCTTTTTATATAAAATTTTATAATTGAGGCCCAAGAGTTTGGTGAACACTTTCTGCTGCCAAGGTGTATGCAGCCTTTGATCAGATAAATGTGTCAAGCTTTTCTGATCTGTTTTAATCACAAATTCTTGAAACTGCAAATAAGGCCTCCACTGTTCCACTGCCAGGAGAATGGCTAGGTATTCCTTTTCATAAACTGATAGCCCTCTGTTCTTTGGACCCAAAGCTCTGCTGACAAATGCCAGAGGGTGCCCTTTTTGCATAAGAACTGCTCCAATACCAGTATCACAAGCATCAGTCTCCAGTACAAATGGCAGGGAAAAATCAGGGAGAGCTAAAACAGGTGCTTGCACCAAGGCTTCCTTGAGAGTGACAAAGGCAGTTTCAGCAGCTGGGGTCCACACAAACAGTGTGCCTTTCCTTAATAGTTCAGTTAAGGGTTTACTGATCACACCATAATTTCTTATGAACTTCCTGTAATACCCAGTGAGACCCAAGAAGCCTCTAATCTCTTTTACATTGACAGGAGTGGGCCAGTTCTGAACTGCCAAAATTTTGGAAGGATCAGTAGAAACCCCCTTGTCACTGATGACATGTCCCAAATAAGCTATTTGCTGCTGTGCAAAAGAACACTTGCTCAATTTGACCTTCCACTGCTTTTCTTGCAAAGTACTGAGGACTTTTTCCACATGTAACAGATGTTCCTTCAGGGTTTTTGAAAACCAAGATATCATCAAAAATACAGAACAAATTCCACGAGTCTTGGGTAAATCAGAATTCATAGCACCTTGGAAAGTGCCAGGAGCTTCAGACAGCCCAAAACCCATAACCAAAAACTCATAATGACCTTCATGGGTTTGAAATGCAGTTTTAAACTCTTCTCCTAGGGCCATCCTGATTTGATGATAACCTCCTCTTAAATCCAATTTAGTGAACCAGCAAGCACCATGCAATTCATCTAGCAATTCATCTATCACAGGTATAGGATACTTCCCTTTCACAGTTATAGCATTTAAGTGCCTGTAGTCAACTACCATGCGCCAGGTGCCATCCTTCTTCTTGACCATCAATACAGGGGAGGAAAAAGGACTTCGGCTGAGTCTGATCATACCATTTTTCAATAGTTCCTTAACTTGTTTTTCCATTTCTGTTTTCAAGTGGGGAGGCACTCTATAAGGTCTGACAGCCACTGGTGTTGCACCAGGTATTAGAGGAATTGTATGATCATACTGTCTCCTGGGTGGCAGTCCCTTTGGTTCCTCAAACACAGAAGAGAATTTTTCCAGTAATGCTTGTACTTCAGGAATATGAGAGCTATTTTCCTTGTCTTCTGGTTCACTCAATTCCACACTCATAACTGTAAACTTGCAGTCATCAGGTAAGACACCATGTAAAGTAATCCATTTTCCTTGGGACTGGAATGAAAACCACTTCTGATCCCAATCTATGACCATTGGACTATGGTTTGCCAGCCAGTCAAGTCCCAGAATTCCATCATAGTTACCTAACTGAAGGAATCTGAACTCTGATTTGAATTCATTGTTCTGACAAAACCAGCTACATTGCTTGACAATCTGGGAGCAGTACAACTTAGCACCTCCTGCTACTGTTACTGTTATAGGCCGGACCTCTTGCACATCTTGCAAAAGTGCAGCTAAAGAAGAATTGAGGAAGGAATGAGTGATGCCCGAGTCCACCAGGAATGTGAAAGCCTGGCCACAAATGGTAACTTGGAGTTTCATAATGGAGACGATTCAGCTGAACATGCAGCCGCTGACAGTAACATAAGGTTGTCAGAGTCACTGTCAGACGACTCTTGACAGTATGATGATGTATTTTGGATGTGTTCAATCATCTCCTGCACTATATGGAGTTGAACAGAAGATTTGCATTGATGGTCCCTGGACCACTTCTCTCCACAAGTGAAACATAACCCCTTTGATTTCCTGTAGGTACGTAAAGTGCTCCACTTGTCTTCTGAAGGAACACTCTTGTTGTTCTCGACTGGTCTCCTGTCAACAGCAACTGAAGCTTTCTGTACAGTTGAAGCTGATGTCATTGTCTTCTTGAACTGGAACTGCGAAGAATTTGTATCATTTAATTCTTCATGGAGCAAGGCTATGTCGTAAGTTGTATCTAAATCCTGGGGTTTCTGCAAAGCAACTGACATCCTTACACCCGGCTTGAGGCCATCAATGAAACGAGTGATATAGTACAGACTGTCAGGCACATCTTCGTAAGCTGAGAGTTGGTCATACAGTTCGGCAAATCGCTCCACATAATCTGTCACTGACGATTCCTGAGCAATTCGGAACATCTGTCTCACCAGTGTCTGATGTTGGTTGCGACCAAATCTGTTCAGCAGCAACTGACAAAACTCTGGCCAAGCTAAGTTCGGCGATCTGCGCTGTACCGCCTCGAGCCATCGGGCTGCCGCCCCATCAAACTGGGACGTGGCGTAGGAAATCCACCTTGTTGCTGGAGTACCCCATAGCTTGAAACAATCCTCGCAATGCGATTGGCACAGTCGCGGATTTGAGCCATCGAAACGCAGTAGTTCCACACGGGGAGCAGATTGGTACGGGTCAGAGACGTCTGAAGCAGCGAAATCATGAGGGGAAAATTTTTCACGGGGAGAAACGGAATCGCGCGCACCTCTGACCGGAGGAGGCACATAAACCTGATGTGCTTTCCCCTGGTGAAATTTGTCGAGGCCAAGGGGATCAGCCGCTGTTGAATCACGGTTGCCCCCAACTTCCTTGTTGGTCGATGGGCTCGCCTGCTTGCACGGAACATCCTCCTTGCCGCAGCGCTCGAGATCCGCACGGATTTGCTCGACGTCGAGGTTGAATTCGGACCTGGCGCCGTCGATTCGCGCCGTGATAAGGCCGTCGAGCGCCGTCGTCGTCTCCTTGAGCATGTTGCCGACGGACTTGATGATCTCCTCGCCGTGCGCCTTGAAGCGTTGATCCAGCACCTCGGCAAAGTCTGCTCGCAGCAGCTCCTGGATCTGCCGTCCCTCGGACGATAGCTTGTCCATGGCGGCGCTCCGCCGCTTGAACTTGAAACGCGTAGCATGGACGTGGCTTGGGATCTCCAGGATCAAAAAGCTCTGAGTGCCAGATGTGAGGAACCTACTACCTCCATGAACGAGATCTGGGTTTTGAATTGAGTTAGTTGTCCTCCCAACCTCCCACACAGCAATTTTGAATTTACAACCACACACGCAACTCCTCTCCAGGCCGAAGCCTCCGTTTCTTCCTATCCACTACTGGCGACGATGACTGTATTTAAACGCTCGCTACCGTTACACCCGCTTAACGGGCCCAGTTTGGGCTTGCAAGCCACTGGGGAACCTTCTTACTGCGAATGGGCCGGCCTGCTGGCCCAGTACTCGAGTTGCTCTCTTCCCGCGCGTCTTCCTGAGCAGCTTCCTCTTCGGTGTCGATGATCGGGCCGCTGACAATTTTAGTAATCTAAACGCTCTTATATTAGTTTACAGATGGAGTACATATTAGAGGCAAATAGAGAGCGGCCGTACTTGTCGTCGACTTCCACGCAGCCGCACCATAAGCACGAAGCTGAGAGGCCATAAACATGCAGAGGCTACTTTTCAAGATTACACTGATTACTCTCAAGGAAGAAAATATGTAATTCATAGAAGTATATCGACATAGCAAAATCTTTTGATCTCCATGATTCCACTGAGATTGGTTTGCCTGGGGCTGGGGACTCATCCAGGACTATAGGATAGCAAAATCAACGAATCTAACAAATTGCAAGGCAATGGGAAATTTTGTGGCAATGAAGGACCAGGAGGAGGGAACCTGTGATAGCAGGGTTGATTCAGTTGGGGGTGAAGAATCCCGAGCTCTCCGGCACCAAAGAGTCCCTCTGTTGCCACCATCCTATGAAATTACTCTCAGTTAGATCGAGATAGTCAGGGATGCTCAAGCCTGTGCAAAATTTCTAATCCCTCACACGTCTGTAGATAAGCTATTCTACAATCGACTATTGGATCGAAAGATCCTGCAACTTTTTACATACTCGCACGGGGAAATCACAAGCGCCAACGACCCCAAGAGGTGCGCCTGGGTGAGAGGGGCGTATGAGGAGGTGGATGCCCCGTAGGCAACACGGACGGTGTCGGAGAAAACAGTCAGAGGTGCAGGCGCCGCGCCGCGTCCATGGCGACACCGCACACCAGCAGTTCGAGCGGCTAGGGTTAGTCGCGGATGATGTTGAGGACCTGCAGGTCGAGTTAGCGCAATGGAGATGGTAGAGAGCACATGAAGGTGCTGGATGGCCGCCGGGACCGCCGGAGTGGGCTGGAATCGGCTGGTGGCTGCTCCCCTTCTCCAGATCGAGGCCATGCTCCTGGCGCCGGGAAGAGAGGAAAATGAGATGAGGCGGGGAGGCGGAGCAGCTCTTCAAAATCTGTATGAACATGTTCTATGCTCGACCAATCCAAAAGGAATATCGTTTCTATGGCTACAGTGACCATGCCTACAAGGCTACAATCAGTAAGCAGCAACCATTGTTTGGTAGTCTACACAATCACTGTTAGACCCCCTATCTAGGAAGCAGGAAGCACCACATGTGCACACAGAACACCCAAAGAACTAACCCAAACAGGTAGTGCAGTGCACTGAAAAATGATGACACTACACAAGCATGCACACGAGAGAAAGCATACGAACATCTTCTCCAATAAGCAAGGAGGAAGCGTGTAGTTTTGAGATAAACTTAGAAACTAAGCATTTGAGATCAGCAATAACATAAACAAAATTCATAATCTAATTAACAGGTCTGCAAGAGAATCACCTATGATCTTTGTAAATTGATGAATTAGGGAGGGCTTCCATGTTTGCTTTTATCAAGTTTAGCTATGCTTTGATGTATTGTTTGGCAATGCTCAGGCTAGCAGCCTACAAATTAGAGGCATCATATATGTTTTGCTAGGGAAAAGGGAAAAACACAGTCAAAATCTTATTTGAACGGACAACTCTTGCACTGAGATTTTACAAGAGTGATACCTTTGTGTTGCATTCAGATTTAAACGA